>JAJJWX010005275.1:600000-959772 GCA_023529315.1 Papaver bracteatum | reverse complement strand
AAGAGTGGTTGATCAAATAAGATGAAGTACAAGGATAAGAGGACAAAAGAAAGAGGGAAAAATTTCATACCATAAAGTTGATCGTTCGCAGCTTGAAGGTTAGCAATTTTATCTTGCGAAGTGGAGAATTCAATTCCCAATCGTTTGTTTTCCTCGCCAAGGTTGGCAGATTCAGATTTTAACTGCTCGCGAAGGTTGGAAGATTCATATTTTAGCTTTTCGTTCTCCCTGCGAAGATCAACATTTTTCTTTAAGAGAGTTGATCGTCTCTTATCCAAATCTGAAGAAACTGCGAAAGCAGCTCTACCAACCTAAAAAAAAAAAAGGAATTACAAGGACATATATATAGTTGAAAATTTTAAAATGAAGAAGAATCAAAGAGATAAGAACATACCAGAGCACCAAGGGAGTTTAAAAGTCTAGGATATACTGATTTAGAAACTCCGCAAAGTGAATCATTGTTGGTCAGCAGGGGAGCATCGCAGATATTTACGAGAGCTTGGCAAGGATTAGTAAGAGCCTTAATATCATCTCCAATGCCATGCAATGAATCTGAGAATATGTTAGAGAGTAGAGCCATATAAGACTCAGGTTGAGAAGTTTCATTTGCAGAAGAAATTTCATCATTACCATCATCATCACTATCATCAACATTATCCATAGTAGAACTTTCGCTAGATTGAGAATTTGAAGGGGAGGGAGAACAAGTTTTTCTTTTCTTTGAAGGAGGAGCAGCATATTTCTCCTTGCGAGTAACATCTTTACTGGATTTCCCTTTGCGAGGAGAACTTTTTCCTTTACCATTATTAGTGGTCTTCGCAATTTTAATAGGTTCTATTTCAGTGATAACCTATACCAAAAATAAAGATAAGAAACAGAGAGAATAGAGGCAACAATATATTATTAAAAATTCTGAAAGAGAATTTCTTACCTCCTCTGTGATAGAACAAAAAGCAGATAAAATGCTGGGTTTCCCAGTATTGCTATAATTCTTCTTAATCTCTCAATCTGACAATTTTGTAAACATGTGAAGATATAAAAGTAATCAGCAAAAAGATATAAAGAGTACAAAAGATAATAATTCAAGAGGAGTTCAGAAATATACCTCCAAATCTCTATCAGGCCAATAGAATTCCCAAGGATTATACTCTGCGAGGTTCGAAGGTAAAGCAAGAGTGCCAGAAATATATGGACCTTCCAGGATTAAGGGGAAAATATGCCATCTATCATCATTAGAGTGACGTGGGCATGAATTATTACCAGGATGCAAGTCAATGTATTGCATCAATATCTTGTCATCATCAACATTACTTTTCTTGTTTAAACGAACTCCCCAATAAGTGCTATCTCTCTTCATGGAAATTATCTCATAATTCGCAAAAAAGTTTTCCACGGTATACTTCGCAGGAACAATCGCAATGTGTTTGAATTTATGGTTTTTGGCGTCATTAGAGTAAAGAGATTTTTTACCTACACCGCGAGTGGCAAACTCATGCATTAGACAAATGCAATCACCGCGAGTTGATATACAGCTCGCGAGAATTTCTTATGAGAAAGTATCTCGTAAAACAAGGGAAGTTCAAGATCGTATAGAGGAATGGGAAGGCCGACGAGAAGTTGACCCAGTGATATTATGATCTTACTCTGATGGGATTGATGATCAGAAAATAACTTTGAAGTGAGTTTAGATTTAGGGCCTTGACCCGGGATAGTGGATAAAGTAGAACCCTTACTTTGAAGTTTCTTCTGAACTTTTTCAAAAACAATTTCGTTTCTGCGACCATGGGGAGCCATATTTAAAGAATGATGATGAAATTTGGAAGAAAGAAAAGAATGAAGAGTTACAGTAGCAGAAGCGCAAATTACGAAGGAATAGTAAAATTACAGAGAGATTGGGAAGAAGATAAAAAGAGGAAAAAAGGAGAATGAAAGGGATATTTATAGAGAGGGAAAGTTCTCGAAAAGATAAGCGCAATTAATGCGATGAGACACGTGAATGGTTGAAAAATTGCGGTTGAAAAAGACGTGTCAAGAATTGGATGGAAGAAAAGATACGTGTGATATATTCTGCGAAAATTATAAAAATATATGTCAGAAGTATTATTTGTAGTCTCGCAGATATGTCATAATTTCGTAGAAATATTATTAAAGTTTTTTGAGAAACATTATTTCGCAGAAATGGCTACAACCTCGCAGAATATGTAAGAGATTCGCAGAGTATGGTTATTTTGCAAAGTTAAAGACATCCTTAAAGGATTATATTACCCTGAGGCAGAGGCAATATAAAGGTGAAGAAATCACTAACTCACTTTCTCAAAGATTCTACTCTTATAAGATAAATAATAGAGGCTAGTATGGATTATTAAGAAAACATCATATATTCTTTATCTTCTCGGCAAGAATCATTTCCAAAGTGGACAAGTTAAAGTGATAATTTCGGAAGAGTAGAAGCAATATTCTAGAACTTCGCAAAAGAATAGAGGCAAGTACGTACTTTTCAAGTCCAAATATTCTTTCACGCGTTCCTTCAACATCTACAACAAGGAAGATTTTTCCTTAAAATCGCTTTTCAAGAAATATTCAAGGAAAAAGAGGCAAGATATAGGATCAGAATATCGCAGCAAGAACATTCTTGCGAAGTTTTCATTAAAGACACTGGCGAGCGTCGCAGAAAAGATTTAAAGAAGGACGCAACAAATAACGATGGTAGAAACATGAAGAAAACTTAAAGATTCTGTGAAGATTAGAGTGTTTGCGAGATTAACATTATAGCACTCGCGAAGATATCACAAGTTAAATCCGAAATTAAGGGATAGCTTAGCTGTCTATGAGATGTCATCCATTATGTAATACCCTATATATAGGGGATGAGTAAACGTGAGAGGGGGGGATAATTTTTAGAGTGTTGAGAAAGTCTTTAGGAGAGAGAAAATTCTTGTGAGCGATTGTATTCTTGATTTCTTCCATTTCTTGTAACATTTCTGAGAATTAATCAATAAAAGTGTTGTTCTTAATCTACAAATATGTGTTGATAATTGTGGATTCTTGTGTGGGGTGTAGTGTAGGAATTCCTGCAAAAATGAACTTAAAAAGATTAATACTGCAAAAATCATCTTCCAAACAAGTTTAGAATTTAAACTAATAAATCTAAAAACAAGAAGATGAAAACTTTGGACATAGCTATGTGTAATCACAATAATGGCTATTCCAAACACTAGTTATTCTTCTAAACAAAACACGAAAAATATAAGATTTACTAGGCAATAAGGCCTTTGAATAATTCTTTATCGTCCCCGAACTCCTTGTCATCAACAACCATTGGAACATAAGGTTCATTAAGGTAGGTTTTTATATCAATAAACCTTTTAGGTTGTTGTTGTCGAACCAGGGCCTTCTGAATCTCATGAGTCTTATACAAAAAAGCCTTTATTTGTTGAATCTCCTTACGCAACTCCTTCAATACTTCAAAAACATCAGAAAACTTCTGAGAATTTGAAGGAACAGCACTTGGCTTCCTCACATTCCTTCTTTTCCTTTTCAATGTAGGAGGAAATGGAGATTGTTTTTTTCCCTTCATGATTGATGGCTTAGCAATCATATTACCGTCCTTTCCATCTGAAGACATCATTCTTGGAGCATCCATGAACGTATGGGTTTGTGAGAGGAATTCACAATTATCTCAACAAGTAGTCTTGAGATAAAAAGAGGTTTTAGAGAAGGAAAATGAATGTAGGGTTCGAAACCTTTAAACAGGTTCATAAACGACCAACTCTTAACCCTATGAAGAGTATAATTTTCGATAGTAACCTTTTTTTTATTTAATAGACAATAAAAACAAACATAAGAAAAGAAAGAAGAAAAACTTTTCTTAAAGCCTGAGAGGTACAAAATCATTGTCTCTTTTGATCAGGCACATGAGACAAGATTTTAAAAACAACACAATCAAGTTGCGCTGTGGTGAACAACAATTTCTCCACCAATTTCCTTTTGGGAGGAATTCACAGACCTCTGTCTACCAAAAATATTTGACCATAATTCATTCTCTAATGGTCTTATTTTATCCTTGGAAACTAACTTCTTAGACGAAGATAAAATCTTACATACCTCATCGGTCTTCTGAGCAAGTTTAAGCTTTCTTGCTAGATGATATGCTCTTCGTTGAAGTTTGTTGACATGCTTTTGTTGGTGTTTGAACTTGTAACACTTTGAGAGTTCATGACCCTTTAATGAAAAATATGAGCACGTCAGACTTGGATAAAAATCAGGCTTCTGGAATGTGCAAGCAGCTAAGCACAAACTGGGACCTGAAACATTATAAGTTGAGTTTCCAAAGAATGGGTCAACTTTATCTTCAAGAATAGTTGGAATATCTTCTGAAAGAATATCAAGATTGATATGTGTATTGCTACAATTATCAAAATCAATATTTTCACCAAGAAGTGCAACACTTGATTTCTCGTCTTCATTAATTAGAATCATAATTGTCAGACATTTCATCAAGACCTTTGTCCCTAGTGTATTTTCTCCGATTTGGACACTCATTCCCAAAATAACCAAAACCCTTACACTTAAAGCACTGAGGCATATCCTCATCATCAGTTTCATCGATATCCCTATTTTTATGAGGAACACGATTATAAGGTTTGACTGATGCCTTAGGCTTATCTCTAGAGAACCGTTTACTTCTCTTCAACAGAATATCCCTAAACTGTCTTGTGATCATCAAGACTGATTTATCAAGATCTTCATCTGATGAATATGTCTCAGAGTGATCATATTTAGAGATATACACTTTTTTTACTTTTATCAAGTAATTTAGTGTCCTTTAGTTCTTTGAACGCAACATCCTTAGATTTGGATGAATGTTCATGATCAAAGATCTTAAGCTTTCCAACCAGCGTATTTCTGGAGAGAGTATCAAGGTTATTACCCTCAATGATGGCATGCTTCTTAGAATTGTATTTAGATGGCACCGATCTGAGAATTTGCATCACAATGTCCTTTTCAGGAATAGTCTTACCTAATGCAAAAGATTCATTAACAATTTCAGACACTTTGTGATTAAACTCATCAAATGTTTCTTCATCTTCCATACGAAGGTTTTCCCAATCGGAATTAAAATTTTGAAGTCTAGCTTCCTTTTCTCTGGAATTACCTTCGAATACGGTTGCTAAGATATCCCAAGATTCTTGTGACTTAGTGCAATTAGACACATGGTGCTGAAGATTTGGGATAATGGCATGCATGATCGCATTCAAACCGTCAGAGTTTTGCTTTGCAGCAAGAATCTCGGCAGAAGTGTATTCACCAATATTTTTTGGAACGTTTACACCTCCAACTTCCTCAACGGGAGAATCATAGCCATTAACAACATATACCCATGATTGGAAATCCCGTGCTTGAGGAAAAACTCAAATATCAATTTTCCACCATAAGTAATTAGGGCCATCGAAGACTGGTAGTACGTTAATTGAGATATCACCTCTGTCCATAGAGTCAGATCGCTACAAACACATACTTGTAAGGTCTTGAACGTGTTTGCCTGCTCTGATACCAATTGACAAAGCGGGGGTCTAACCAACACACCCAATATTTCGATTAGAAATCTGTATGGACAACTCCGAGTTACTTTACTAAATAATCAACTAGACAGTCAGACTCAATCTAGATAAAAAAATCTCAAGGAGTTATTATCACTATCTCTCAATTTGATATTATTCAAGCAAATACAATATGCGAGTCTTTATCAAAGAAAGTAACTTGGATGGTACCAAAGACCAATATTCAAGGGTCAATCAATTTAAATCAACAACCAATAAGGTCGGATATTCTAATTAATTGAACAACGCACAACTAGTATTATTTCAATTATATAACAAAATATAATACGGAAAATAAATAACACAGACACCAGAATTTTGTTAACGAGGATACCGCAAATGCAGAAAAACCCCGGGACCTAGTCCAAATTAAACATACACTATATGAAACCGCTACAAACACTATCCTACTCCAATCTAACTTCCGTATGGAATGTATTTGAACCCCAATCAATCTCATACTGATCCAAGGTACAGTTATGCTCCTACGCCTCTGATCCCAACAGGATACTGCGCACTTGATTCCCTTAGCTGATCTCACCCACAACCAAGAGTTGCTATGACCCAAAGTCGAAGACTTTAATAAACAAATCTGTCTCACACAGAAAAGTCTACAAGGATAGATAAATTCGTCTCCCAGGAATAAACCTATGAGTTTTGTTCCGTCTTTTGATAAATCAAGGTGAACATGAACCAATTGATAAAACCAGACTTATATTCCCGAAGAACAGCTCAGCTTTATCAATCACCTCACAATAAACTTAATTGACGCAGCGAAGAAGATTATTGAGGAATCATAAACGATGAGACAAAGTGTTTGTGACTAATTTTATATCTTACCTATCGGATATAGAAATCTCAAGCCAATTATTACAATTATACTCGTACGATAGAAGATGCAAAATCAGATCACACAACTACGATAAAAGTAGTATAGGTATGGCTTCACAATTCCAATGAAGTATTTAAGTCGTTAACCTGGTTTTAGAAGAAGAAAACCAAAGGTTAAAGGAGAATCTACTCTAGCTTAGCAAACTAGTATCACACAGAATGTGTGGGGATTAGGTTTCCCAGTTGCTAGAGTTCTCCCTTATATAGTCTTTCAAATCGGGGTTTGCAATCAATGTTAGCTTAGTAACAAAGTATTCAATATTTACTGTTAGATGAAAACCTGATTAGATTTAAGCTAATATTTATCAACCGTTAGATCGAAAACATAGCTTGTTATACACACTTATAATGCACATTTCTAGTCTTGTGTAACCGTACCCAAACTTGTACATTAGTTGGTTCAACACTAGTTAACCAAATGGTTAGTCGTATGATAACTTTCATATCAGCCATATTCTTCTTCACCATAACTAGTCCAAATAACTCAAATGAACTAGTTAGAGAGTTGTTCAATTGATTAGATCTTTATGTACCTCACAAGACACAATTGAAGCAAAAACAATGTTATTCACTCGAATCGATTCACGAACTATAAAGCCATGGTTTTCAATAGTATTCCTTAGTTTATTAAGATAAGTTCACAAATATTGTTTTTAGACATAACCTACTCAAGTTCGCGGACTTAAGTTCCCGGATGGAGTTCACAAACTCCAGTAGAAATTCTCGGTCAAGAACTTCCGCTAATTCGCGGACTGAAGCTCACACACTATACCGGTTTCACTTGATCAACAAAGTTCGCAATCTTCGGTTCAAGCACTAAGGACTTATACATATATGTATTGCCACGATAATGCTTATATCCTCCAATGGTTATATTGTATAAACTCTCATTTCAATCATTGAAACATTCTCATAGGACGATATATAGTTGTTATTCACAAACTATTTTTCGTCAGAGCAATTTCCAAAATGATTGAAACATAACATGACTTTCATCACTAGGTAAAGATGAACTTGGCTAAAGAGAAAGCTTTACCAACACATATTTCGAGAAATAGATATGTGAGATATACTCAGATCGAAATATCATGTGTGCATAATCTTAGTCTATATATTAATACGACTTTTTTCTCAAGATAGGAGATAGAGTTAATAGACTTTTGAGTGATACATAAGTTCAAGTATCCACATACCTTTTAATCGATGAACATCCACTGGTTCCTTGAGTAGTCCTTCTTCTTATATGATGATCGCCATGGAGTTCTTGAGCTCAACTACACTTTCTATCCTAGTCCAAGACCTTAGCTATAGTGGACTAGAAATCAAATACTTTATAGTTTTGATCACTAATATTGACAAATATGCTTGAGATAGTAACGCATGCGAGTTCGACCAAGAAATGCTCTAACATGTTGAAGTCTTGAGTTTTTCACCAACACGAGGAGGTCTTGAAGGAGGACTAAGAGATTTCAGAGCTTTCTTCTTTTCCTTTTCACTACAAGAAACTTAATATATTGCAGCACCCTATAATTATGGCATAAACCCCTATTAGTGTCGCGATAACCTATGTAGCAAGAAGTCCTTTTTGCAGTACCAATTTTATTGCTGCAGCAAGAAATTATATTTTTTTGGCACACTCTTTTTATATTGTTGTCACAGTTGTGTGGCAAAATTTTCATTTTGCAGCACTAAATTATATCTTTTAGCTGCAGCTAAAAAGTACTGTGACTAGAAATTTGCTTTTGCAACACCTATATTAAAGGTGTGGCAATATATGGTGTAGCAATAGCTATACTTTCTTGTAGTGTTTGCAACCTAAATAAGAACAATTAAGAAACAAAATTATAAGTCGGCAGGGTCGACAAATATAACATTGCCGGCTACATAACAGTCGGAAGGGTTGACAAAGAAATGCATGACGGCTAAACATAAGCCGAAAGGGTATAATTCACATAACCTGTCGTCTTATAACAAATATAAACACAGTAGTTATAAGGATTTTTCACCAAACTAGTCGGTAAAGTCCATTACCCATACATTGCCGGATAACAAACATCCGGCATGGTTTTATCCAAATACCATTCTAGTTTTAAAATTCAAGGCATGAGGAGGCACAAAAAACTTGAAATACAGCCGACAAGGTAAAATTTTATAACCAACCCGGCTAACAAAAAAAACTTACGCCGACAGGGTCTGAGGTTGAATAACTTGTCGACCCTGCAAGTACCAGTTACATGTATTCAATAGCCGGCATGATCTTCAACCTAAGAGCCTGCCAGCCAAACCCTAACTACGAAAATACGGCAAGGTCGATAACATAATACCTTGCCGGCGATAATAACTGAAAATCAATGAATCAATTTTTCTAACCTAATTTGACATGCAAACATGAAATTGAAGTACTGGAGTGAGTTTAAGTAGGCCCTTACTTTCTTAATCGCACCATTTCTTCGTTTTGAGCGGATTCAATTTCTTCTTCTTCAACCGTTTTTTTCTTCACTTTTTGTTGAACTAGTTTTACAATTCCGGGGTTGTATTATTGGGTTTTCTATTAGCGTCTTTCATACGACTTTCCCTAGGTCTTGATGGATCCATTGATGAAGATTAATCGGAGTTTTCGAATCGGCGATGTTAACGAATTAATCGACGAGTTTCGGTGGTGGGGGATGGAGGAGCCGGTAATGTGTTTGAGGAGGAGAAGAAGAAGAGAAGAAGATGAAATGAAA
Source organism: Papaver bracteatum (assembly GCA_023529315.1). Classification (NCBI taxonomy): domain Eukaryota; kingdom Viridiplantae; phylum Streptophyta; class Magnoliopsida; order Ranunculales; family Papaveraceae; genus Papaver; species Papaver bracteatum. Next base: position 950,555 of record JAJJWX010005275.1, on the reverse strand, counting down.
ATAATGAAAACTGATTTAGGATAATTAGAATTATATTGGGAAAGGGTAGTTTTGTAACTTACCCATTAGATTTCCCCCTAAAACCCTTAGAAAGAGTCCCTTTAAAATTGGGTATACCCCAATTAATCTGCGTATACCCCAATCTCGCCAGGATAAACAACAATATCAAATTTAGCGTTTTTATGAAAAATTCGGAGGAGTTTATCATTTTAAGCATAATTTTCGAAAATTAAATGTATATCTATTATGCATGTAGTTGCAGGATTTCCCACACTACACCCTTGTTAAGATCTTGCTATAATCAACTCATAATTAAAGATGAAAAACGACACTTTATTATTTTGTTCTCAGAAATGTTTACAGAAATGGAAGAATTCAAGATTACAACTATTCTCTTGAAGTTTCTCTCTCCTCAAGACTTTCTTAATTCTCAAAAATACATCATCCTTTTCTGGACATATTGGGTCTATATTTATAGGGTAGTTACATAGTGGATGACAGCTAAGTTTTCCTCTTATTTCGGGTTGATTCTGCGATTGTACCGCGATAGTTGCAATGTTAAATCTCGCAAGTTTTGTAACCATCGCAGAAAAAACATGCTTTTCTCAAGTTTTCTTCAATCTTCAGTTATTACGTCACTCTTTTGAAGGGTTTTGTGACACTCGTGAAGTGTAGTCGAAGATCTTGCGGTGATGCTCGCTGGGAAGTGTTGTTAATCTCGCAGAGAATAGATGTAGCGATATTCTGGTCCTACATCTTGCCTCTTCTCATGTCTTTTCTGCAAAGAAGGGAAGATCATGAGAACTTTAAAATGCCGCAACTACTTATCTCTTCATTAGTCTTTCTTCTGACACGTTTTTGTATCTTTCTCCAGCTGTTTTTCACATATTCTCTCTTCTAATGAATTTACGACACGTCCTCTCTAACCGTTGCGATCTGACCATTCATGTCTTTTCTTAAAATTTATTGCATTCACCTTCTTCGAGAAATTTCTTCTTCTATAAATACTTCTTTCATTCTTTTCTTTTCCTATTTTACTTTCTTCTTCTTTCTCTCCATAATTTCTCTGCAAGTTTACTGTTCTTCCGTAAATTGCGCGTCTGTTATCGCTGTGATTCTTCTTTTATTTTCCAACCTTCTCTTTCATTCCCATACTCAAAAATGGTTGCCGCTGGTGCTAAAAATTTGTTTGCTTTTGGTGAGATGCAAGGAAAACTCAAAAGCAAAGGTTTCACTTTGTCCACAATTCCAAATCAGAGCTCTAAATCCGAACTTTCTCTCAGATTATTCACTGATTATCAATGCTCTCGCGAGAAAATTATAGTATCGCTAGGACAACTTGAAGATGGTCTTCCCATTCCTCTCTATGATCCGAAGTTTCTACTATTCTATGAAATAATTTTTGATGAGAGGTTTTCGCGAGCGATATATCAATTGGGTGGAGATTGTATTCGATTGCTGCTTGAATATGCTTTTCGCGGTGCTAATAAAGGATCTTGCTATCCTGAAGCTGCGAAGAATCCTCAATTTAAAGATGTCCTTATTGTCTCTACAGATTATACTGTAGATAATTTTTTTGAAAATTACAAAATAGTCCATATGAAGAGGGATAGCACTTGCTGGGGTGTCCGCTTGAAGAAAGAAAAGATCGCTGATGATAAGGCTCTTATGTTAGAAATTGATTGGCATACACCTACTAATCAAGTCCCTCGCAACTCCAGCGATGATAAGTGGTTTATTTTTCCGTTATGTCTTGAAGGTTCTTATATTTCTGGTTCTCGCGAATTACCCACGAATCTTTCAGAATATCAACCTTGGGTCTTCAACTGGCCTGAAAGAACTAAAGAGGTATAATCTCTCTGATCTTTTGTATAATTATTATTCATTATCTTCCTCATGTTTTTATATTTTCGCTAATTACTTCAATTTTTTCCAGATTGAAAGGATGAAACTCAGCTACCAGGCCTTTAGGAAACCCATCACTTTCTTAGCTCTTAAATCTTTCACGGATGAAGTAAGAAATATCTCCTCCTAAATTTTACCAATATATTGTTTCCCCTATTTCTTATCTTCATCTTTGCTCGCAGGAAATCGAAGAACTAGAACCAATAAAACCCGTGAGAACTAAGGAGAAATCTTCAAAGGAAAAATCTACTGTTCCTCCCAAAGGGAAGTCTTCTGCCCCTCGCGGTGAAGAATCTGGCGATCCTCCCTTGAAGAGAAGGAAAACCCAACCCTATTCTTCTTCAACTCCTCAACCCATTCCAGAAAATCCAAGTGTTGATTTGGATAAGGACAATAATGATGAGGATTTCAATGATAACAACTTCCCTTCTATAAATAATTCTTCTGATTCTGATTCTTCGATGGCTCATTTATCTAAATTTTTTGGCAAGAATATGTTTGGTATCCCAAATGATTATGGAGATGAAGCTATTTATGAAATATCCCAGTCCCTCGCTAAAGTCTGCGATGCTCCCATACTAGCTGACAGTGATTCCCTTCGCGGGGTTTCATGATCGCTGACTCCAAGTCTCTTAAATTCACTTGGCAGCCTGGTATGTTTCTACTTGTTCATCCTTTTTATGTATCTATTGATATTTTTATCAGACATTGATTTATATAGTTCTATCGCAGGTTGGAAGAGCCGCTTTTGTTGTTGCTTCTGATTTAGACAATAAGCGTATCATTTATGAAAAGAAAGCTGTTAATCTTCGCCAAGATAAAGAAAAACTAGAAGTTGAAGTTATTGAGCTTCGCAGGAAAAATAAGCAGCTAGAGACTGAAGCTTCAGTTGACAAGCAAAAAATCTCTGATCTTGATAAAGCTAATCAACAACTCTATGGTATTATTTATTTCTTTTCTCTTTTAATTCTTCTCACCCTATCGCAACTTATTCAAGCAACCATTTTTGCAGATATTTATGGTCTTATTGGCGAGGCTACATTCTTCCAATCCTTTCCTGAACCTGTAGATGATAATACCCTTCTTGCTTGCCTTAATAGTTCTTTAAGTAACTTCTCAGATGATAGGATTATATCTCTCTCTATTGATGAACATAAATCCAAACTTAATCTCTTAAAAAATGAACATAGGTTCAATTTAAATTTAACCAACAAGTTTAAGAACCTTTATCTTAGTTCAAAGGAAGAAGTGAATAGATTAAGAAAAAGGAATAGTGATCTTATTGATGAGAAGGATCTTGCTGTTAAAAAAGGCTCCAAGGCCCTAGCAAACTTTCATAAAACTCTTCTTAATGTTCAAACGGAAATAGATAAACTTATCCGCGAGAATGAAGATCTTCTTGCGAGGGAAACTCAAGTTCGATCTCGTCTCCTTATTAATAGCGATGATGAGTTTGCTTGGGCTGCGAAGATTCTTGATAATGCCAGAAATGATTTAGGTGTAAATGTTAGTCTGCGTGATGATCAAGCGGATTTAATTAAAGACATTATTTTTGAAATAGAAGGTTATCACTCTTATGATTTCACTGAATTATTTCCTAATTGAATCATCCTTATATGTATTAACTTTGTTATCATTTGCTCGCAGCATCCGAAAATAATTATCGTAAAAGATTTGATGAGTTAGAAGAAGAGAAAATCCAACTCGCTGAAAATCTATCTTCTCGTAATGAAAAGTATTCTAGATTGAAGAAAAAATTGAAAATCTCATCTTCAAATTTTAGTAATGCCCTTCTCCGTGTTCGTAATGACGTTGTCAAACTAGTCTATGATGATCATGGTATTCCTCATTCTACATACCCCGATCTTGCAAAGGAAATTCTAGCTGATTCCCCAAATTTAGTTATCTCTGATAGCGAAGCTGAGGAGTCTAGCGAAGATGATAATGATGAAGAATTATCTGGCGAGGAAGAGAAATCTGACGTAGATGGAGATAATAATGATTATGATGAAGAAGAGAAATCTGGTAATGAAGAGAAATATGAAAAATAAAAGAGCTCTGATGAAGGTAGTGATGGATCTACTTAGTCTTGTTTCTTCTGTTTTTCTTCGTTGTAAATTTTGTACATTTATTTCTTGGTTCTCGTAACATCGCTGCGACCTTCTCCAACTTGATGTGTAAACTTCTTTTGCTTTTATCTGTATGAATTAGAAAACAATTCTTTTTCTGCAACATAATCAATCAATCATAATTATTATCCTTTAATTATTTGTATAAATGTATCATCTATGCAATTTTATCATATGATAGATGAATAATAATTTCATCATTCTATGCATTCCCATACTTGCCTCTATTATTTATCTGCAATATGAAAAAATTGAGTAGAGATTAGATATTAGTTGTGAATCAAATTAAATTTTCCTCAATATCGGCGATGTTATTGCTAGTAATAATTGCATAACTTTATGATTTATGCGTAGAATCGCAAATCTCATAAATTCTGTGAGCATTATCACAATAATATTATTGTCTTATTATTCCTTCCTAATTAAAGGTCTTATTTTGCCACATTTTTTCTTTCTGCGACAAAATCGCAGGACGTCTTTACATTTGCATGTATTGACCCATTGATCTTGTCTTATCAATATTTTTTCAACATCTCTGCGACAATATGATAAGTATAAACTTTCTTGCAAGAATTAAACCTTATGACATTGCCGTCTTGCGATGAAATCGCAGGACGTCTTTACACTTTCATGTAAAAACCCATTGATCTCATCTTAACTTTTCTCTTTTAGCTTGCTGCCTTTGTATAATTTTCGTCACGCGACAATATGACAGGCCTAAATGTTCTTGCGATCATAAAGCCCCATGACATTGCCGTATTTAGACACTAATCAGCTCCCTAATGGAGGGTGCCGCCCTTATCTTCCCCCTGGTTTCCCATTCAAGGAGGGCACATCGGCCATACAAGATTAGCTCCTCCCATCCAGATTTACCAACAACCAGCTGTTTTCGCAGCCTCTTTTCCTTTATGCCTATATGGCTTATAGTTACAAGACTGCACCCTAAGTGGGGTTTTCTTCAGGCCAAGTGCATCATAGCCAAGACTTACCAAGAATGGCAAGGGAGTTTCGTACGCCGTTGGCACCCTTGGCTCAACTGTGTACCTCGGCGCCTTGGTCATACTTTGCACTTCTTGGAAGAGATTCTCGGTCGTCCAACCAGGGTATAACCATATATAGTTGGAAATCCAAGATCTCTCTCCCGGATAGGTTCTCTTTAACCCCAACATCTGCATGACTCAGGATCCAGCAGCGGTATAACCTTACCCTTGAATCATGTCAAGAGATACCCCCTTATATGACGCACTATTAGGTCTTACATTTGCCTCTTGCGAAATTGTATCCGCGAAATAAGGTGCACGCCATAAAGGTTCGTCCCATTCTATTAATCTCTGCGAAATTTTATTCGCGTTTCTCGCGAGTATTGTAACTCTGATAAAATTTTATTTCTTTGATTTTCTTGTAAAATTTTGCAATTCTTTCAAACAAATTACTCTTTTCAATTGCATTTTCTTCAAACAAATTCTGCGTAAGCTTCCTTAAATTTCATCATTTTACCTTTCTACTTACTATCTTCTGGTTCTGCTTTTCTATTACGTTTTGCTATTTTTTATTTATCTGCGAGCTGCTCGTCATCATCTTCCTCTTGCTGCTCTATTGAATCAATCATCAATCTTTCACATCTCTGTCGTTGCTTGATATTGTACTTCCAATTGCTCTTCTTCTCAGCTCTTTCCTCGCAAGATTTTATATCAATCTCATAACATTTCTTGCTTTCTCCCCAATCTCCCTTAATAACACCAACACTATTAGGATGAGGAAATTTAACACACTGGTGGAAAGTAGATGCTACACCTAATATCCCATGCAGCCAAGGTCGACCAATCAGGGCATTGTATGGTGATTCAATGTCAACAACACATAACAAGATCTTGGAAGTTATCCCTTTCAATGGAATCCGCATTTTAATTTCCCTTTTAGGTTTATTGGAAGTACCATTAAAACCATAGATTTTATATGTTAAGGGAATTAGATCTTCGTCCCTTCCACCCATGGTCTTATAGGTATGATAAAATAGTATGTCAACTGAGCTGCCTATGTCTATTAGAACTCTATTGATAGCCTAAGAATCTTCATTTTCATCACCATTTTCTTCATCTTCTTCTTCTATTTGCTTTGGATTTATCTCTAATCTTACCACCAATGGGTTATCATGCTGCTCGCTAGGTTCTGGTACTTCTTGTGCAGTGAAAGATATAACTTGTTTCTGCCATTCTTCTAATGGCGAGGCTCTCGCGATATTCATTATCTCTCTTCCATATGTGTCTCTTGCGAAGACTTTGCTTAGAACATTATCATGGAAATCCTCTATAGTTCTGTGTGAATGTACAATGGAATTACAAAAAAAATTCTTTGCTTTATCTCCAACTTCTATTACGAATGATTCTGCTTCTTTTACAGTATTTACCCTGCAAATTTCTAGTGCTGGAGGCAATCGCTGAGATTGTGGATTTCCTACTAAAAAGTGGTTTATCTTTCCTTGGTCAATCATCCTTCAAATTATTCTCTTTACATTCCTGCAATCATTTACTATGTGACCATGAAAGTGATGGTAAGGATAAAATTCTTGACTACGATTATTAGGATGTGGTTCTTTTCCCATATTCCATGGAGATGGTATATTTTCCATCAAAATGATAGCTTCCCAGATCTTTTCTATACTAGCATTTAGAGGCGGCATTTTAATTTCTTCCCATATTATCTTCTGATTTCCTTGTCTCCTGAAATTTTTTTGCCTCTATCCACCATAAGTTTCTTGCGGATGATTAAGCCTTTGAATCTTATTATTACCACTGCGATTGTAATAATTATTCTCCCTTTCATATTCTTCTTGATCTCGACTTCCCATAGCTACCAATTTCTATTGGTTATCAGTCTCCACTTTCTCTTGTTGTGCTTGCGAGATGCTCGCCACATTGTTAATCATTTTAGGAAGTAAGCTCCCATTTGTTGCTACTGAATTGGTATTCACGATTGGATATGATTCCATCTCATTTTGTTTCTCCTCTAAAGAAATGTACTCTTCTTGTAGTTCTCGTAGTTCAGTCATAGTGATTGTATTCTTGACTTTGAAAATTTGTATGTACAGCAGATTGGTCGCGAACATTGCATTGATAAAAGACAATATTAGATATCTCTCGTCTACTCTTCCTGCCATCTCACTGCATATTGTCTTCCATCTTATGGTTAAATGTTTCAGACTCTCGCCAACCCTCTGTTTTAACCCAAACACATCTTCAATACCTGGCCGCGATGAATTGTTGCTTATATATGCTCCCAGAAATGTAGCTTGTAAATGATCAAAAGAAGTTATAGTATTTTTTGGCAATCCCTCAAACCATTTTAGCGCCTCGCCAGATTAAGCTAGATGCAAAATACTTGCACAATACAAAGATCATGATTCTCCCATTGCAGCATACACCTAACATAAGCCTTAACATGTTGTACGGCACATGTAGTTCCATCAAAAATGCTGGTTAATGCTGGTAGATTTCACTTTGGAGGTATTCCTCTTAACTGTACTTCTTGAGTGAATGGAGTTCTTGCAGCTTCTTCAATAGCTTCATCAAGTTTCCTTCTACCTCCTTCTCTTATGTTATTTATTATTACCCTCATCTCTGCTAATTCTCTTAAAATTTGCTCATTCGCCGTTGAATTTAGTTCCATCGGTCTTTTTAATGCAGATTCCTTTCTCCTGCATTCATGTACCTCTTGTCTTGCGAGATTTTGTGTGTCTTCATTTACACCCATATTCCTTCTTCTGCGATCTTCTGCTTCACCTTCTTCTTGCAATTGCAGCTGTACTTTTCTGCGAGTTTCTTCATTTCTCTTCGTTGTCTTTCTATTCTCCTTTGTATTCTATCATACTCTTCTTGAATATTATTATTATAACGATTTTGTGTACGTCTCCTTTCTCGATTTTCATGGTTGTTCTGTCGTACTGCCTCTTGGAATTCTTGTTCTTCTACTTCTGCCCTTAATCTTTCTCTCTCGCAAGATAGTCGTGCTTGTTCAGCATAATGTCTCTCCATTTCTTCCTCAATTATTCTTCGATTTCTCTGGATCTCTCGCCCATGTAATATCATCCTACCTTCTTCTGGATTATCTTCATCATTTTGGTTGTCTCTTCCCTCTTGATTTCTGTTGTTAAGTTTATTATCCAAATTTTCGCCACGCGGATCATGGCGATCTTCTATTACCTCTTCTTCTCTATGACGTTGCTCTTCATTTAGATTTTGCATTTCCTCTTGGACATTTCCTCCAGCATTTCTTATTGGGGAATTTCGCCTTAATTCTTCTCTTAATGATCTTGAATTCGATCTAATAGTACTTCTTAATCTTCTATTTTGTAATCTCAAATTATCCATTCTCAACTCGTGATTTTGTTAAATTTGCACGCTCTTCCGCCTCTAATATTCTTTCCTCTTGTATTCTTTGTCTTGGATCATCTGCTGTTTCGTTTTCACCTTCTCTATGAATTAATCCTTCAACCACTCCTTCATTTCTTTCTTCTCTTCTTCCGTCTCTTAATCGTTGATATTCTACATCTTCCATCGAATCCGATCTCCAAGTATGCACACTCACTCTATCATAATCCACATTTCTATTTTGTAACGGTGTTTGTTGATTCGGTTATGGAATTTGATTTTCTCCTTCGATCCTTGTTCTATTTCTTCTTGTTTTTATCCTTGAAGATTCTCCTAATTCATTTGTTTCTTCTCCGGCAAGTCTTTTACTCCTTCTTACAGTTTTTGATGGTTCTGATGTATTTCTTCTTCTTCTAGCCATTTCTTCAAATCTTCAAATTGTAATTAGAGATTTTTTAGCTTGATTATCCCTGTTTCGGGCGCCAAAATGTAGTTGAAGGATTTCCCACACTACACCCTTGTTAAGATCTTGCTATAATCAACTCACAATTAAAGATGAAAAACGACACTTTATTATTTTGTTCTTAGAAATGTTTACAGAAATTGAAGAATTCAAGATTACAACTATTCTCTTGAAGTTTCTCTCTCCTCAAGACTTTCTTAATTCTCAAAATTACATCATCCTTTTCTGGACATATTGGGTATATATTTAAGGGTAGTTACATAGTGGATGACAGCTAAGTTTTCCTCTTATTTCGGGTTGATTCTGCGATTGTACCGCGATAGTTGTAATGTTAAATCTCGCAAGTTTGTAACCATCGCAGAACAAACATGCTTTTCTCAAGTTTTCTTCAATCGTCAGTTATTACGTCACTCTTTTGAAGGCTTTTGTGACACTCGTGAAGTGTAGTCGAAGATCTTGCGGTGATGCTCGCTGGGAAGTGTTGTTAATCTTGCAGAGAATAGATATAGAGATATTCTGGTCCCACAATGCAAACCACCACAAAGGATACTGTAGGACCAGAATATCTCTACGACGCTATTCCTGCGATATTAACAACGTTTCTGCGAGCGTCACTGCCAATTCTTTAACAACGTTTCAGGAGCGACACAGAATATCCAAAAGAAACTGACGATGGAAGAAATAAAAGAAGAATATGTTGATCCTGCGATGGTCATCATTCTTGCGATAGAGAATATTGTAGCGATCGTGATGAGATCGCAGAATAGATCCGAAATATGAGGAAAACTTATCTGTCATCCATTATGTAAATCCCTATATAAAGGGCTCGATAGATCCAGAAAAGGATGATGTATTTTTGAGAGTTAAAAGAGTCTTGAGGAGAGAGAAACTTCAAGAAAATATTTTTAATCTTGATTCCATCCAATTCTGTAAACATTTCTGAGATTTGAATAGTAAAGTGTCATTTAAATCTTTGAAGTTTAATTGATTTCCAATAGATTTCTATAGAATCTTAACAAGGGTGTAGTGTGGGAATTCCTGCAACTACATTTTGGCGCCCAAAAACAAGGAGAATCAAGCTAAGAAATCTATAATTACAACTTGAAAATTTGAAGAAATTGTTAGAGTTGAAGAAATTGCTAGAAGGAGAAGAAATACATCAGAACCACCGACAACTGTGAGGAGAAGTAAAAGACTTGCAGGTGAGGGAACATGTGAATTGGAAGAATCTTTAAGAATAAGGTTAGGAAGAAATAGAATGAGAAATGAAGCAGAAAGTTCAATTCAACAGCTGAATCAACAAGCACAAACATTAGATAGGAATGTGGATTATGATAGAGTGAGTGAGCATACTTGGAGGTCGGATTCGATAGAAGAAGCAGAAAATCGACAATTAAATGAAGAAGAGGGAGAAAGAAATCAAGAAATGGTTGGAGGATTAATTCATGAAGGACGTGAAATAGTAGATGATTTGAGACAAAGAATACAAGAAGAAAGAAGATTAGAGGCAGAAGAGCGTGCGAATTTAACAAGACAAAATCATGAGCTAAGAATGGAGAATTTGAGGTTAAAAATAAGGAGATCAAGAAGTACTGTTAGATCAAATTCAAGATCATTCAGAGAAGAACCAAGGCAAAATTCCCCTATAAGAAATGTTAGAGAAAATACTCGAGGAGAAGTGCAAAATAGAGAAGAAGAGATAATTGGTGATCGATATAATCCGCGTGACAATAGAAATCAAGAGGGAAGAAACAACCAAATTGAAGAAGAAAATCCAGAAGAAGGTAGGAGGATATTACATGGGCGAGAGAATCAAAGAAATCAAAGAATGATTGAAGAATAAAATGAGAGACATTACGCTGAACAAGCACGTCTAGCCCGCGAGAGGGAAATATTAAGGGAAGAAGTAGAAGAACATGAATTTCGAGAAGCAGTGCGACAAAATAATCATGAAAATCGAGAAAAGAGACGTACGCAAAATCGCTACAATGGTAATATTCAGGAGGAGTATGATAGGATACAGAGGAGAATAGAGAGACATCGAAGAGAAATGAAGAAATTCGAAAAGAGAAGAAGATAGGCAGTTACGATATCAAGAGGAAGATGAAATAGAAAATTGCAGAGAAAGACGATATGATGATGAAGAAGAAGATACACAAAATCTCACAAGACAAGAAAGGAAAGAACGCAGAAAAAGGGAAACAACATTAAAGAGGCCAATGGAACAAAACTCAGATGAGAATGAGCAAATATTGAGAGAATTAGCAGAAATGCGAGGAATGATAAACAATAGAAGAGAAGGAGGTAGAAGGTAACTTGATGAAGCTATTAAAGAAGCTGCGAGAACTCCATTTACTCAAGAAGTACAATTAACAGGAATACCTCCAAAATGCAACTTACCAGAATTAACCAGCATCTTTGATGGGACTACTTGTGTTGTTCAACGCGTCAAGGCTTATGTTAGATGTATGCTACAATGAGAAAACCATGATGATGTACTATGAAAATATTTTGCGTCTAGCTTAACTGGCGAGGCATTAAAATGGTTCGAGGGATTGCCAAAAAACACCATAACTTCTTTTGATCATTTACAAGCTACATTTCTAGGAGCTTACATTAGCAACAATTCATCGCGACCAGGTATTGAAGATGCGTTTGGGTTAAAACAGAGGGTTGGCGAGAGTTTGAAACATTTAACCATAAGATGGAAGACAATGTGCAATGAGATGGCAGGAAGAGTTGACGAGAGATATCTTATCTTGTCTTTTATCAATGCAATGTTCGCAACCAATCTACTGTACATACAAATTTTCAGAATCAAGAATACTATCACTATGACTGAACTACGAGAACTACAAGAAGAATACATTGCTTTGGAGGAGAAACAAAATGAGATGGAATCATATCCCATCGCGAACACCAATTCCGGAGCAACAAATGGGAGTTTACTTCCTAAAATGATAAACAATGTGGCGAGCAGCTCGCAAGTGCAACAAGAGAAAGTAAAAACTGACAACCAACAGAAATTGGTAGCTATGGGCAGTAGAGATCAAGAAGAGTATGAAAGGGATAAGAATTACTACAATCGCGGTGGAAATAATAAGATTCAAAGGCTTGATCAGCCGCAGGAAACTTATGGTGGACAGAGGCAAAACAATTTCAGAAGTCAAGGGAATCAGAAGATCATAAGGGAAGAAATTAAGATGCCTCCTCTCAATGCTAGTATAGAAAAAAATTTGGAAGCTATCATTTTAATGGAAAATATACCATCTCCATGGAACATGGGAAAAGAACCACATCCTAACAATCGCAGTCAATAATTTTGTCCTTACCATCATTTTCATGGCCACACAGTAAATAACTGCAGGAATGTACAGAGAATAATTTTAAGGATGATTGAACAAGGAAAGCTAAATCACTTTTTAGTAGGACATCCACAATCTCAGCGATTGCCTCCAAAGCACTTAAATTCGCAGGGTAAATACTGTAAAAGGAGCCAAATCATTCGTAATAGAAGTTGGAGCCAAAGCAAAGAATCTGTTTTGTAATTCCATTGTACATTACATAGAACAATAGAGGATTTCCATGATAATGTTCTAAGCAGAGTCTTCGCAAGAGACACAAATGGAAGAGAGATAATGAATATAGCGAGAGCCTCGCCATTAAAAGAATGGCAAAAACAAACTATATCTTTCAGTGCACAAGAAATACCAGAACCTGGCGAGCAGCACGATAACCCGTTGGTAGTAAGACTAGAGATAAACCCAAAGCAAATAGAGGAAGAAGATGAAGAAAATGGTGATGAAAATGAATATTCTTGGGCTATCAATAGAGTTCTAATAGACACAGGCAGCTCTGTTGACATACTATTTTATCATACCTATAAAACAATGGGTGGAAGAGACGAAGATCTAATTCCCTCAACATATAAAACTATGGTTTTAATGGTACTGCCAATAAACCAAAAGGGGAAATTGAGATGAGGATTCCCTTGAAAGGAATAACTTCCAAGATCATGTTCTGTGTTGTTGACATTGAATCACCTTACAATTCTCTGATTGGTCGACCTTGGCTATATGGAATATTAGGTGTAGCATCTACTTTCCACCAATGTGTTAAAGGTGTTGGAGTAATTAAAGGAGATTGGGGAGAAAGAAAGATGTGTTATGAAATTCATATGAAGTCTTGCGAGGAAAGAGCTGGGAAGAATAGCAGTTGGAAGTACAAAATCAAACAAAAAAAGAGATGTGAAAGGTTAATGATTGATACAATAGAGCGGAAAGAGGATGTGAAAGCTGATGGCGAGTGTATCGCAGAAAAAGAAACAACAGTAAAACATAGCAGAAAAGCAGAATCAGAAAATAGTAAGTAGAGAGGTAAAATGATGAACTTTAGAGAACTTTATGAATGATTTGTTTGAAGAATATGTAATTGAACAGAATATTCTGCTTGACAGAATCGCAAGATTTTACAAAAAGAAAGAAGATCAAAGTTATGAAATTCTATCAGAGTTACAATACTCGCGAGAAGCGCGAATAAAATTTCGCAGAGATTAAAGAATAGGACGAACCTTTATGGCGTGCACCCTAGTTCGCGAATAAAATTTCGCAAGAGGAAAATGTAAGACCTAATAGCGCGTCATAGGAGGGGGTATCTCTTGACATGATTCATGGGTAAGGTTATACCGCTGCTGGATCCTGAGTCATGCAGATGTTGGGGTTAAAGAAAACCTATCCGGGAGAGAGATCTTGGATTTCCAACTATATATGGCTATACCCTGGTTGGACGACCGAGAATCTCTTCCAAGAAGTGCAAAGTATGACCAAGACGCCGAGGTACACGGTTGAGCCAAGGGTGCCAACGGCGTACGAAACTCCCTTGCCATTCTTGGTAAGTATTGGCTATGATGCACTTGGCCTGAAGAAAACCCCACTTAAGGTGCAGTCTTGTAACTATAAGCCATATAAGAATAAAGGACAAGAGGCTGCGAAAACAGCTGGTTGTTGGTAAATCTGGATGGGAGGAGCTAGTCTTGTATGGACGATGTGCCCTCCTTGAAGGGGCAACCAGGGGGAAGATAAGGGCGGCATCCTCCATTAGGGAGCTGATAAGTGTCTTAAGACGGCAATGTCATGGGGCTTTATGATCGCAAGAACATTTAGGCTTGTCATATTGTCGCGTGATGTAAATGATGCATAGGCAACAAGCCACAAGATAAATGTTAAGATGATATCAATGGGTTTTTACATGAAAGTGTAGAGACGTCCTGCGATTTCATCGCAAGACGACAATATCATAAGGCTTTGATCCCTCGAGGGAGCTTAGACTTGTCATATTGTCGCAATAAAAAGAATACAGATAAGGCAAGATCAATGGGTCAATATATGCAAATGTAAAGACGTCATGTGATTTTGTCGCAGAAAGAAAGAGCGTGGCAAAATAAGACCTTTAATTAGGAAGGCGTAATAAGACCACAAGATTACTGTGATAATACTCGCAGATGTTATGAGAATTGCGATTACATGCAGTTATTGCTGGCAATAAGATCGCCAATATTAAGGAAAATTTTATTTACCACTAATGTTTAATCTCTAATCAATTTTTCATATTGCAGGTGAATAATAGAGGCAAGTATGGGAATGCATGAGAACGATGAAATTATTATTCATCTATCATATAAAAAATTGCATAGATAAGTGCACGCAGATAATTAAAGGATAATAATTATATTTATTGATTGACTTGCAGAAAAAGAAATGTTTTCTAATTCGTACAGGTAGAAGCAAAAGAAATTCACAAAATTGGAGAAACTCACAGCAATGTTACAGAAAGAAGAAAATAAATATACAAAGAAGATAGAAGGAAAAAGAAGAACTAGCTAGATCCATCGCCATCCTATTTATCAGACTTCTCTTCATCGCCATATTTCTCTCTTTCATCATTATCATCATTATCTTCATTCTTATCAGATTCTTCTCCTCCACCAGATTTTTCTCCTTCATCATTATCATTATTATTATTTTCATCCTCATCGGAATCCGCAGCTTCTAATCAGAGATGTTAAGATTTGAGATTATTGCGGGGATTTCCTTTGCAAGATCAGGATATATATAAGGAGAAATTCCATTATCATTGCAAACCAACTTAACGGAATCATTGCGAACAACAATGAGAGATCTATTGAAATTCGTGGTGGTAATGTCAAATTGCTCTTTCAATCGTGAATATTTATTATTGCGAGCGGCAAGAGTATTCGCGAGCTGATTCTTCTCATTTTAAAGTTCCCCAATTCTTTCAAGATATCTTTTTTCAGCTCCTGCGAGAATATATGACAACAAGTTAGAAATTTTGTAAAAAAGAGTAATAAAAACAGGAAACTAGCGAGAAGAAGAACAGCAAACAACCTTCTCTTTCAGAAATCATATCCCTAATTAAAGCCGCTTGTTCAACTTGAAGGATAACATTTACACCTAAGTCAATCCTGGCATTATCAAGAACCTTCGCAGCCCAAGCAAACTCATCATCGCTATTAATGAGGAGACGAGATCGAACTTGAGTCTCCCTCGCAAGAAGATCTTCATTCTCGCGGATAAGTTTATCTCTTTCCATTTGAACATCAAGGAGAGTTTTATGAAAGTCTTCTAGGGTCTTGGATCCCCTTTTGATGGCAAGATCTTTCTCGTCAATAAGATCACTATTCTTCTGTCTTAATCTATCTATTTCTTTCTTTGAATCAAGATAAAAGCACTTATATTTGTCCGTCAAACATAAATTGAATCTGTGTTCAATTTTTAAGAGATTAAGCTTGGATCTAAGTTCATCTATGGAGAGGGATTTAATCTTATCATCTGAGAAATTACTTAAAGAATTATTAAGATAGGAAAGAAGAGTATTATCATCTACAGGTTCAGGGAAATATTGAAAGAGTATAGCCTTGTCAGTAAGACCATAAATATCTTCAAGTTAAAAGTGGTTGCTTGAATAAGAGAGAAGGGAAATCAATCATACCATAGAGTTGTTGGTTAGATCTATCAAGATCAGAGATCTTTTGCTTATCAACTGAAGCTTCAGTCTCCAACTGTTTATTCTTCTTGCGAAGCTCAATAACTTCAAATTCTATTTTTTCTTTATCCTGGCGAAGTTTAGCAGCCTTCTCTTCAGAGTTGGCACGTCTTTTATCTAAATCAGAAGCAACATCAAAATAAGCTCTTCCAACCTGCGAAAGAAAAATATAAATTAAGATCTAGCGATGGAGAAGATATATAAACAAATTGAAGAAATGAAAACATACCAAGGCACCAAGAGAATTTAAGAGACTAGGAGTCAGTGATCGTGAGACTCCTTGGAGAGAATCATTGTCCACCAGTATGGGAGCATCGCAGACACTAGCAAGAGCTTGAGATATCTTGTTAATAACTTCATCCTCGTCATTACAAGTTATGCTGTGGGAAATATCGCTAAAAATTCTGGATAAATGGGCCATTGATGAATCAGAGGAAAAAGAGTTCTTTATAGATGGGAATCTGTTATTATTATTATTAAAATCTTCATCATATTTATCCTTATCAAATTCAACATTTGGGATTTATGGAATAGGTTGAGGAGTTGAAGAAGAAGAGGGTCGGGTTTTCCTTTTCTTCAAAGGAGGATCGCCAGAATCCTCACCACAAGGGGCAGAAGGTTTCCCTTTGGGAGGAACAATATTTTTATCCTGATCGCCAGATTCTCCACCGCGAGGGGCATAAGATTTTCCTTTAGGAGGAACAACAGATTTATCCTTTGAAGGCTTCTCCTTAGTTCTCACGAGTTTTATTGGCGGTAGTTCTTCAATTTCCTGCGAGCACATATGAAGATAAGAAATAGGGGCAACAATATATTGTTAAAATTTATGAAGAGATATTTCTTACTTCATCTGTGAAAGATTTCAGAGCTAAGAAAGTGCTAGGCTTCCTAAGAGTTTGGTAGCTGAGCTTCATTCTTTCAATATGAGAAAGATCAAAATAGTTAGCGAGAGTATAAAGAAGATAGTAAATGATAATAATGTAAAAAGTTAAAAGAATATACTTCTTTAGATCTTTCAGGCCAATTGAAGACCCATGGCTCATACTCTGAGAAATTCGCAGGTAATGGGAGAGAACCAGATATATAAGGACCTTTAAGACATAATGGAAAGATGAACCACTTGTCATCGCTAGAATGGCGAGGACCTTAGTTGGTAGATGTATGAAAATCAATATCCAGCATAAGAGCTTTGTCACCAGCGACCTTCTCTTTTTTCAAACGAACACCCCAGCAGGTGCTATCCCTCTTCATAGGGACTATACTATAATTTACAAAGAAGTTGTCCACAAGATAATCCGCAAAACAATGGGGACATCTTTAAATGGGGGATTCTTTGGAACTTCGTGGTAGCGAGTTCCTTTATTAGCACCGCGAGAAGCATATTCAAGCAGCAATCTGATAAAATCTCCACCTAGTTGATATATCGCTCGTGAGAACCTTTCGTCAGAAATTATTTGATAAAATAATGGAAGTTCTGGGTCATAGAGAGGAATGGGAAGACCAGCTTAAAGTTGTCCTAGCGATACTATGATTTTTTCACGAGAACATTGATCATCAGTAAATAATTTAAGAGAAAGTTCAGATCTAGAATCCTGATCTGGAATTAAAGACAAGTTAAAACCTTTAATTTTGAGTTTCTCGCGCATCTCATTAAAGGCCTTCAAGTTTTTAGTACCAGCAGCAACCATTTTTGAGTATGGAAATGAAATAAAAGGTTGAAAAGAAGAAATAAATCACACCAGAAATAGAATCGCAATTCGCGGAAGAACAATAAAATTTGCAGAGAGGGTATGAAGAGAAAGAAGAAGAAAGTAAAAGAGAAAAAGAAAAGGAATGAGAAGAGTATTTATAGAAGAAGAAATTTCTCGAAGAAGATGAAGGCAATTAATGCAAAGAAAAGACGTGGGTGGTCAGATCGCAGCGGTTAGAGGAGACGTGTCAAAAATTTATTGGAAGAAAGAATTCGTGAAAACAGCTGGCGAAGGACATAGAAACGTGTCAGAACGGAGAAGTCTGAAAAGATAAGCAGTTATGGCATTTTAGAAAGTTCTCATGATCTTTTCTTCTTTGCAGAAAAGACATGAGAAGAGGCAAGATGTAGGACCAGAATATCGCTACGACGCTATTCCTGCGATATTAACAACGTTTCTGCGAGCGTCACTGCCAATTCTTTAACAACGTTTCACGAGCATCACAGAATATCCAAAAGAAACTGACGATGGAAGAAATAAAAAAAGAATATGTTGATCTTGCGGTGGTCATCATTCTTGCGATAGAGAATATTGTAGTGATCGCGATGAGATCGCAGAATAGATCCGAAATAGGAGGAAAACTTAGATGTCATCCATTATGTAAATCCCTATATAAAGGGCTCGATAGATCCAGAAAAGGATGATGTATTTTTGAGAGTTAAAAGAGTCTTGAGGAGAGAGAAACTTCAAGAGAATATTTGTAATCTTGATTCTATCCAATTCTGTAAACATTTCTGAGATTTGAATAGTAAAGTGTCATTTAAATCTTTGAAGTTTAATTGATTTCCAATAGATTTTTATAGAATCTTAACAAGGGTGTAGTATGGGAATTCCTGCAACTACAGATACATACTACTTTAATTAGCCATATTTTAGTTTATGCATCAACTTATTTTCCGTTGCAGCTAATAAAATGATGTACTGCCTCCGTTTTAAGAAAAGTGATACTTTCACTTTAGGCACAATTTTCGAAAATTGAATGCATAACCATTATGCAAACCACCACAAAGGATGAATTATACATTATGCATCTATATTTTGGTTTATGCATCAGGTAATTTTCCATGTCAGGAAAATTAATACTTTCCCGCTGTGTCAGGAAAAATGATATTTTCGCGTCGATTTCTTAGGTCGGCCGTTCCACCGTGGTAGAGATCATTTAGTATGATTAGGAGGCAGTGAAACAGTATAGATTAGCCGAGCTAGAATTTAACATTTTTAATTTAGTATTTTAAGATCCGACCAAATCTCTTTGATGTAAACTTCGCAACTGATATGTTTTTTTATACGAAGGGAAGCGGTTTTTGGCTAAGTACTTGTTCTACCATCTATAATGAAATCACGAGACTCAATTTCATTTAAGTATAAAATTTTTCACCAACAATACTTACAGGGCCCTATCACCAGACCACCACCAACTATAATGTAATTGCTTCATATAATGTTTTCAAGAAAACAATATAATGGCAGTGTCTCTTTTAGTTACTTAGTGCAGATGTTTGTAACGATTGTCAGTTTATATGTTTGATTTATTGATACTTGTATAAAATATGATACCAAAGACTTATAAAGAACATAGAAAACTAAACTCAAACAAATACTTCTCTTAATTGATGTAATTAATCTCATAGCTCAACATCATACTTATAGTTTAACAAACTTGATTCTTAAGCAAAGACACTTTCCTAACATATCAAACTCTAAATCAATGACACTTCTAGAATATTATAAACTCTATACGTAACCAAACTCTAATACCGGCAATATTGTTTTCCAGGTTTACTACACGTTCTCAATAATGCGTGACAACTTGCACTGGTTGTTTTCATAAACGGCATCAACTACCACTAGTTTCTTCTACTCAGAAAGCATTCACTTCTTCTAGTTTTTTCACTTAGACAGCAGCAACTCCACCTAGTTGCTTTCACTATACCATATCAAATTATCCAAGTTGCTTCCACTTATCAACATCAACTTATACTAGTTTCTTCCATAAACTATATCTTGGTTTAATCTTCAACATTCTCCCTTAAACCAAGATATTATTTACTGATCGTTCCAAGTTTTCCACGCAAGTAGATGAAAATATTAGACTTCAAAGACTTAGTGAAAATATCATCTACCTGCTCTTTACTTTCACAATACTCCACAGCTATCTCCTTGTTACTGACAAGCTCTCTGATGTAACGAAACTAAATATCAATGTGCTGACTCCTTCTATGAAGCACAGGATTCTTAGTTAATGAAATTGTAGACTTGTTATCACACACTATTGTTGTTGGTGTCTTCTTTTCTTGAAACAATGACTTCAGCATCATTCTAAACTCCACAGCTTGTGTAGCGCAGTTGCTAGCAGCTATATATTCAGCTTCTGTTGTAGACAAAACAACAACTTGTTGCTTGTTTGATGACCAAGAGAAAAATCCAGTTCCTAACTGAAAAACATAATCAGATGTGCTCTTTCTTCCTTCTGTATCACCTGCCCAATCACTATTAGTAAATCCAACTAATTTTGGATCTTCTGAAACATTATAGAGAATTCCCAAACTAGTTGTTTCTCTAACATATCTCAGAATACATTTTGTTGATTGTAGATGTGATTATCTAGGTTCTCCCATAAATCTACTAACCAAACCAACTGCATACATAATGTCAGGTCTTGTAGCAATCAAATATCTAAGACATCCAACAAGACCTTTAAAGTCTGTTAAATTCCCTAGTTCTTCAGATCCTTCTTTTGTTAACTTCAATCTCTCTTCTATTTGTGTTAAGATTGGATTGCAATTATCCATCTTGAAACGCTTCAGTATTCCTTCTGCATATCTCTGTTGATTGATGAAAATCCCTCTTTCAGTTTGTTGTACCTCTATGCCAAGAAAATATGACATTAAACCAAGATCTATCATCTCAAAATCCTTCACCGTATCCTCCCTGAATTCATTGATAATCTCAAAACTATTTTGTTTGTACCATGTATAAAATACACGGGAGGTCCACAAATCAATACAGGAAGGCATGCAGGGTAGATTAATGCCAGGAGGCATGCAAGGAAAGTCAATAGGCATGCAGGGAGTTATATGCAGAATTAATGCATGCAGTATTAATTTTGGGAAGTTTCATGCAGAATTGAAGATGGAGGCATGCAGAGTTAATTCCAGCATGTTATGCAAAATTTAAGATGGAGCCATGCAATATTTATTCCAGCAGTTTCATACATGCAATAATAATTTCAGCAGTTTCATGCGGAATTGAAGAGGGGGGGATAAATGAGCATTTAATGCCATTTAAGTATAAATAGTGAGGAGCAGAGATGAGAGGGGGGTAGCCAATAGGGGAAAAACATATAATGTAATTTTACTGTCAATACAAAATCACTCCCCAAGGGGATTCGTCCGTGGACGTAGGCAAACAATGCCGAACCACGTTAAACCTCTGTCTCTTTTTTTGTTCTTCAAATCGACCCTAACCCTAAAAGAACACCAAAATCACCTATTCATTGTGTTTCGTGCACAAAAGTAATTTTGGGTACAAACATTGGCGCCGACTAAGGGGATTCGTTAAAACGGCCATGTTTTTCCAGTGAGAAGAGTGCGGAGAAATCATAGGCAAAGATAATGAAAATTAGGGTTAAGAAAAGATGTAGCCAAAAAAGTGAGGATGGAAACCTTGCATTATCAAAAAGTCATGTTCTTAATGGTATGTTGTTGTCAATCAAATATTGACGGAATCCACACTTTCACTTCTTATCCATCCCATCTTTAATCGGTTTGCGCAGTTTTCTTCTTCTTTTCATCTATTTTTATTTTTAATGATAGTATTGATCAACATATTGCAAATAGCTTGAAATTACTTTTACAGCTCAGTTTAAAAATACAAATCATAACGTTATTGGATTCTTTTGCTTTATTACTTTATGTGCATGATCTGGTGCTTGTTAAAATCTTCAGTGGTTGTTTTAAGCCATTTAACTGACTTAATCTTGTGCTTGATATTTTACTGAGTACAATTGCCGAGAACACAAAAGAATCCTAAGGAAAATTGCCTGAGTTCCACTAAAGCATTAAAAATGGAGCAAGGTCGGTGTGATTACAGAAGCCACTTCATCTCCCAATACTGTTGTGCCAACTGGGTTCCGTGATATATTGCCACGTCAGCGTACACGGAGCCATGTCAACGACGTCCCTTTAATCTATTTCCACGATGTTGTCACATCAGCATTATTAGGGTGCCACATCAGCAACGTCGCCCAGTCATCCCTTCCACGTCTGTCAGTTGATCCAGTCAACACTGTCACGTATGCAACAGAAACGTGCGCTTCCTTCCATACCTTGTTTCGACAATAACTTCTTCGTTTTAAGTCCAAATTGAGTGATTTTTGGCTCGTTAGAATCTTCTTTCAACTCCCTACAATATAGAAGAAAAACATCCAGTGTTCGAGAAACATTCATGTGCACTTGGAGCAGCAACATGATCGAGTTCGAGGTTCATGGATAACAACATGACCAGAAGCGAGATGAGGATTGCTTGGACCCTTCAATATTTAGCCTTGCATCACTTCGCAAGAACCTAAAGCCTCACCTTGCACGTGAGCACATAAGTCTTGCTTTTATCTCAAGCATAAAATCTCGTCTTGCACGCGAGTATGAAAGACTTGCACCTTGGTAAGCATAAAGTCTCATCTCAACCACGAGCCCAATGCCCGATATTGGTCCAAAGACTCGTACTCAACACAAGAAACAGCCATCATGCCCGAGCAACAAGCGCTACCCTTGTTACGTTGCGAGCAAAAAGCCTTTACCCAGCCGCAAGCACACACTAAATTCTACTCAAGAGTCGACTAGCTATCGAGCATCACAAGTCCACCACGTGGAAACAAATTCTCGCCTAGCACGTGAGAAAATTTTATTGCAGGTTATCACAATTGGGGGCGTATTTTTAATGTCTCTACTCATGCTTGGGGGCGACTGGCAAGTTACGTCATCGACGATCGACGCAAAGAGGGGGCGATGTTTGTAACGTGTATAAAATACACGGGAGGTCCGCAAATCAATACAGGAAGGCATGCAGGGTAGATTAATGCCATGAGGCATGCAAGGCAAGTCAATAGGCATGCAGGGAGTTATATGCAGAATTAATGCATGCAGTATTAATTCTGGGAAGTTTCATGCAGAATTGAAGATGGAGGCATGCAGAGTTAATTCCAGCATGTCATGCAGAATTTAATATGGAGCCATGCAATATTTATTCCAGCAGTTTCATACATGCAATAATAATTTCAGCAGTTTCATGCGGAATTGAAGAGGGGGGCATAAATGAGCATTTAGTTCCATTTAAGTTATATGGAAATTATGTATACAATTGTATAAATAGTGAGGAGCAGAGATGAGAGGGGGGTAGCTAATAGGGGAAAAAACATACAATGTAATTTTTACTGTCAATACAAAATCACTCCCCAAGGGGTTTCGTCCATGGACGTAGGCAAACAATGCCGAACCACGTTAAACCTCTGTCTCTCTTTTTGTTCTTCAAATCGACCCCTAACCCTAAAAGCACACCAAAATCACCTATTCATTGTGTTTCGTGCCCAAAAGTAATTTTGGGTACAAACATATTTCCAGTAAATATAAGATCATCCACATATAGAAATATTATAATGTGATTTCCAAGAGTATCTGCTTTCAAATACAAAGTATGCTCACGTGGACATCTTGTAAATACTTGCTAAATGAAATAAGAATCTATTCTTCTATACCAAGCTCCAGGTACTTTTTTTAGACCATACAAAGCCTTATTTAGCTTGTATACTTCATTCTCTTTCCCCTCCATAATGTATCGATCCTACTAGTTGTTCAACATAAACTTCTTCTTCCAATACTCCATTTAAGAATGCTGACTTCACATCCATCTGAAAAATCTTCCAATGCTTCTGTGCAGCTAAGGTAATTATCATTCTTACTGTATCAAGTCTTGAAACTAGTGCAAATACTTCTAAGTAATCTACTCCTTGTCTTTCTCAATATCCCTTAGCAACTAACCTTGCTTTCAGTATATCTATTTCACCATTTGACTTGTATTTTGTTTTATAAACCCACTTAACACCAATAGGTTTCTTTCCTGGTGGAAGTTTTGTTAATTCTCATTTGTCTTTTTTCTCAATTGAATTCAATTATTCATTCATGGCTTGAATCCATCCTTGTTCTTTAGATGCTTCTTCATAAGTTACATGATCACAATCTCCAAATAGTGCAAAGTTTACCACATCATCATCATCAGTTTCTTGATTATCTTTTGATAAAATATAATCATTCAACCTAGTAGGTATAACATATTTTCTTCTTGGTCTTGTAGTTTCTTGTTGAGGTATTGCTTCTATTCTTACTTCTTCATGATTTTCTTCAACATTGTCTTGAGTTTGTACTTATTCTTCAACTTCAATTGGAATTGTTCTGACAGCAGTGGATGGATCAACATTCCCTGTTAACCTAGAATTTGGATCAACATTACTTGTTGATCCACTACTCCAATTTCATTATGAATCTTTATCAAATATGTTAGAGCATAGCTCGGTTGAACCCATCAAGCGTTGGTATGTCAATTTTGGTTGTCATATTTTAGTGAACCAAAACTCATTTAAGAGTCGCTTGATTTAAATGTACTAGAGTCAACTTCTTATAGGTTATCTTGAAAGTATTAGGATGAGACACTACAAGTATTGCAAACACTTGAAGAAGTGAAGAAGTACTGAGATACAACCACAACATCATCCTTCCACATGAGGTTAGTGATATTTGACGTGAACTGTTTCATTCCCTAACGTATCTTTCAAGTCGTGCATATTGAAAACACAAAATTGTGAAGCATGAACACTCTAGATAGACATAGTATTAAGGAATACAATATGAAGTTTCTTTCTTAACCATTAAACTTTGTATATAAGACATCAACATAATCGTATGAATGCTATTGTGATTATGTATGGGTATGAGGTGAGAATTTCATCCTCGGGAACAATGTTTACATGTGTTCTAAGGGAGTAAGTTTATAATATGTGTTGTGAACCGAAAAAGAAATCGCCAGGAATTATTGGGGATGTTCTTCATTGCAAATCTTATGAACGACCAATATGTGTGATTAGTATAAACGCTCATGACTTGTTTGTGTTCTTGGTAAAACTATTCACATGAGGCCTGACTTATGTATTGGTATGACTTTTATTAGTGAAACTGATCTTAAGTAATCACCAAGGGTATGATCGGGTTTGTGAGTGTCTGACCAAATTTTGGGAGAGGGAACTGATCCAAGTAAGAGGTGCAGTACATCACAAGGGGAAACAATCCTTGTATGAGGTACAAAAAGGTTTATAGAATAAAGGAGAATCGATCCTATGAACATGTGCAACACGTTTTTAGGCAAGGGGAAACCGATCTTATGGACATGTGCAGTGCATACAAGTTAGATACCAAATATATGTGGGGAATCGATCCTAGTACCTAGTCAGCCAAATTTTGGTAAGCTAGTGTGACTATGCACAGTACTCACATGGAAGTAGACCTGAAAATTGTTTTGGTAAAACAGTTACACCCATGGTTTTTGATTGAGTGTTAATTGATCAATCACATAGTTCTTGAAAGTCAGATGAACCAATTCTAAACTTGTTTGGAAGCGTGATAAATCGGTTTCAAGTGAGTAAGTATGAAAAAGTACTTGCAAGAGAAAGATGTCGACACACTTTGAACACGCGCATTAATGTGTATTCTTTTATTGTTCAAAGATATTCCTTAACAGCTAAGAAGGAAGTAAATCCCAAGATCAAATTTAAATAAGTTAAGAATATTTTAATTAAGGTTTTTAATTATATATGGAAAATAAGAATTAGTAATGTGCATTTTCTAGTTAAAGATTTTCCAAGGAGATTTCGATCATTATTTTTGACAGTGCATTCACAGGAATTATGAAAACCGAATCCGGGGTTAATATGGAAATATCTTGAGAATATTTTCGATTTTGGAAATTCCTTGGTGTCCAAACTTCCTTGTTTATAAATTCAACCTAAGATTCCTTGGTGTCCAAACTTCCTTGTCCATGTGGATGTAATTTAGTTAAACGCATTAAGATTTATGAATTTATTAGGTTGATATTAGTAGTTAGACTCTTAGATCAAGGTCCACTTGCTAACGTTGTGTTCACACATAATTTCTCCACGGAATCCCTCCGCAAGGTCTTGTGTTTTATACTTGTGTAAAGAGTCAAGAAACGATTACTTATCCCCTAACTTTCACTAGCTTTAGATCAAATTAACAAATCAATTTAGCGTGCACTCTAAACAATCTATCAATCAACCATGAATGCATAAACATTCCTATTAGTAAAAACAAACGATAATTATGTGAAAACTTCAAAGTAGGTTTAAAATAAAACTCCAATAAAATTAGTTACTCATATTAAAGAGTTCACACAAAGAAAAGAGAAAGTGTTGTGTGTGTAGAGGTGTGAAAAAGTGTGCACAAAAGTGTGTGTAAGTGTGGAAGTGTGTATATAAAAGTAGAGAACTTCTCTATTTAAAGGCTTCAATGTTCTCCATATCTTCCAAGGAATAGAATCCCTTTCCTTTAGCAATTCAATTTCCAAATCCAAGCCTTTCTCAAATCTCCCATCTTCTCTTTCCATATTCAAACCAAATTCTTCATCCAATTCCAAGTCCAAGTCTTCACATCCCATGAGAGAAGTCCACACAAAATTCTGTATTTTTGGCTCGCCAGAAAACTAGGTTTTTGGTCGGAAATTATCCGGAATCCGTCACCGACGGCAACCAGAGATTCTTCTCCGGTCAAGGTATATTCCGTCAGTCAACCGTCAAAGATTAACGGTCAAGTTTAACGGTCTATGATGGTCAATTGGTCAAGAGAAGGGAGTTAGCTGTTGAGTTAGCCTGAGTTAGCTGTCTTAGTTGGGATGAGTCGTTTTATTTCTGAGTTAGGTTACTGAGTCGTCTGGATCTCTGAGTCGACTCGGCGAGATGTAATTCCGACAGAGTTTACTTTGTTTCTGCGACATTTCCCGGCCGAATTCAGGCCTCATATTTCTTCAATGGGTATATTAATTATATGTCCCTACTTTTAACTCCCTACAAATATATCCTTATGCAACAATAAATATGTCCCTCCTTTTTTATAACCTTATCCATTTAATATTAGATTACCTTAATACCCTCACCCATATAATATTTTTTTTTAATTTCAAAATGGAACAAATTTCTTCCACTACTTCACCACCACCACTAACACCACCACCACCACCAAAATTCAACTACCATTCCACCACCACCATTCAACAACCACCACCTACCAACCGCCACCACCACTAATATTCCACCACCACCATTAGTCCACCACCACAAGTTCGTCGTCGTCATCGCCACCGTCACCGCCGCCACCACCCCCGTCACCGCTGGCGCCGTCACCACTGGTAATAGTTGATCCAAATAAAAATAGAACCAACAGTAGAAGTTTATCTAGTTTAGGGGATCAACAACGATAGTTGATCCAAGAAAAAATGATCAACAGTAGAAGTTTATCCAATTGAGTGGATCAACTTCCATTGTTGATCCACCAAAATTGGATCAACAATGAATGTTGATCCATGTAAAATGGAGTGAACTTGGCGTGAGTCGAACACGCATCATCTGACATGGAGTCAGTCATGCTACCATTGCACCACAAGTTCAACATTGGAAGAAGTTTACATGATTTAAACTACAAAGCATGAGTTCAAAGGATCAACAACAGTAGTTGATCTCATATAGATGGATCAACAACAGTAGTTGATCCAAAATATATGGATCAACAACCATAGTTGATCCAATATGACTGCCTACTTCAACCCATATAACCAAGATATTTCATTACATGTAGCTTCATAAACACCAACATCTCCAAGACCAAACTTCAAAACCAACCTCAAATTGAATCAACAATGGATGTTTATCCATTTCAATTGGATCAACAGTGGATGTTTATCCATTGCAGTTGGATCAACAACCATAGTTGATCCAATATCACTGCCTGCTTCAACCCAGATAACCACCATATTTCATTCAGCAACAGACTTCAATCTCTCTAACAACAACTCATAGCAACACTGCCACCAACAAATCACACATCACCACCACAACCACCACCAAAACAACATATAAACAACAAAAATTGAAACACCATTAACTCGAGTCATTCATTATCAACACCGGTGCATATCCAGCCATTTATCCAGAAACCCCCGTGACAACACTGCAACAAACACCACAAAAATTCAGGAATACCTTTTCGAGTTGTTTCTTGGTGGAAGCAGGTGTTTTAGGTAACTCCTTAAAAGAAACATCCTTTTCATTTTTCTTCTTCTTTCTTTGTTTTGTCTTTTTTCTCTTCAACTACTTCCGACGGACTATGCCGTTATCTGTGTTAACAATCCCCATTTTTGCTCTTAATTGATTTATTAAATCACTTTATTTAACTACAAATTAAACTTCTCAGTACCAACATCTAAACTATTTCCAAAACCATCTTCAACATCAATTGAATCGCCTCCTTGTTCAAAACCCTCAGATCCAAAACTGGTCGAATAGGATCCACTGAATCCATTGCATCTAGAGTTTTATTTGAAACTGACCAAAACCCTTAGGATCTACCGGATCCATGTACCTAGGGTTTTAATTAGATTTCCTTCTTGATCGAAACCCTCGAATCCTAGAGAAGACGGAAATGAATCTACTGAATCCATTGTGTATACGGTTTTAATTGATGAATTTATTAGAAAGATAGAGACGGTGGCGGGGGTTGATATAACTTTCCCAAAACATATTAACGATAATAGATCCGTTGATAGTGGTGGCGGAGGTGTTGGTGTTGAATGTGGTGGAGGCAGTCGATATGAAGATGGTGGTGGGAGGAGAGATGGAGTGTTTTTCTGCTTTTTAAGTTTTGTAAATTAAAGAAGAAGGAACGATGATGGAAGGTTAAAAGAGGAATCATAGGATTTATTATTTTTTTTCTTTATTTCAATTTTGCCATCAGGGATATATTTAGTGTGTGATAAGGATAATTGTATAGACCATCAAAAGTAGGGACAAAAATTCAATTACCACTTCTTCAATTCCTTCACACCTAACATACATCTAAGTTTAGTAGTTCACAAAGAATTCCATTCATCTGCTATTTTTGCAACAGCGAGATCCCCTTCTGTTGAGCTTCTCCAACAGACTAACACTGAAACTGCACCACCAATTTCTATTTTTCTTCGATTGAACAACAACTAATCTTCATCCTCATGCCCATGAAATTCAACAACATCAATTGGGTTATTCAATTCTCAATACCCAATCTGCCTCTGAGATTAATTGCAACATCAACCCATCAACGACCACCAATTTCTCTTGAACATAGCTTCAAACTCTTCACCCAAGCAGAAGCTTCTTCCAGCTCAATTCTGTACCACCAACACAAAACTCGTTCTCTGATCCCGGATTCGAACACCCATTTTAACAGAAGCTCTTGTAATTCGAACCCATACATCCATTATCATCAATCTCTTCTCTATTTCACAACACCACCAACACAGAACCCATTTAATCCTGACTACAATAGCATAAACCCCTTCTCTGTTGCTCAATTCGATCTTCAAATCCCCATCAATAACAAACCCTTTCTGCTTCTTCCTTGTTTTGAATTTCAGAAACCCATCTTCGATTCCCAGCTTCTACTCGTCTCGAACACAGATTCAAGCTTTGACAGCAACAGCTCTAATCTCAGATTCAATTACTCCTTTTACCGAGCTTCATTGATTCTTCACTAATCCAGAGCAGCAACAGTTCTCAACCATCATCTCAATTTCTCAGAATTTTCCCACCTCTCTTCTCTTCTCTTTCAGATGCAAATAATGGAGGCAAGAGAATTTTAGGTTAAAGAAGTCGGGTTGGGTGGATGGTTACACCCCAAGTACAGGTACCACCCCAATTTGGGTGCTAACAACACAAACATTTTCTGGATAAGGGCTACCCAGTGATGACAACCCTTGGATAAGGGATACCCTAGATGGCAACCCCTTAACCTTCGCTGGTCTATAGTTAGTACTCCTCCGAAATAGAGTTGCCCCTTAACCTTGACTGGGATCCAGATAGTGTTTGCCTGTAAAATGACCTTTCTGCCCTTTTTACTCAAATTGAGTGATTTCTTCTTCTTTTCCTCCGTGCGACTCCAGAGTATCTAATAACTCAAAAACACACGTAAAATACATAATTTACAAGAAAAATAGCAAAGAAAGCATAAACTCTATGGATAGTAAATACGGTGTATTCTACACCTATCACATGACCCCGTTCCCTTATTAAGCCATCCCGCGTGACCATGCGGGATATCACTGCCCTTAAAGTTAAGGGTACATGTGACTAATTTTTGTTTATGTCTTTTTTACCTAGAGCTATATTTTACAAGTCCATTGCTCCCGCACTTTATGGGTTATGGTCATATGACCCATTTTCCGGTAATATTTTTGGTCATTCTACTTTTATGGTGAGCTGGAACTTCAGCTAGTCTTGGTTAACCAACGCATACATCTGTTAAATAACTTAAATTAGGTAGTACGCTGGAACTGCAATCACATATGCACGTTCATGACATATTCATTGACATATTCTACTTTTATAAACTACCAAAAATATATTTTTCTTGCTCACCTTTAATTACAAACTACAAAGGTGATATCTGAAGTCGTAGAATCCACAAAGTGCTGCTAAAATTTAGCTCGTTAGTCTTCAAATTCTGCAAAACTTAAGGGTTTACAGTTCAGACTTTGTTCATAGTTTAAGACAGGCTTGATTGCTTGAACATTTTAACCATGTATATAAAAAAAAAAATGATTACATGACTTTCGTTCGATTTCATGTTTTTCAATGACATTTACAAATCCGGCTTCATAATAACAATTTCATTCTTTCAATCCATGGCGACCAAATCAATGGCTATCCCTTGATTGTCGATCGACCTATTTTGATTAGTGACACATCGTTGAAAATTTGTAATATGAAACGTACGTATCAAATCAAATTTGTTAATGTGATACAACCGATTGATGACAAATTAGTGTTTTTTCTTGAACTTGCTAAACACTATAGACAAAACATTGGAATAGTTAAATAGTAAATACTCTGCGAGCGTGTATGTACATTGCATCAAAGTTCTAATCATCAAAATTGTCATCGAAGACCTTGTGGCATACACACGCTTTAGTATGAACTAAATCCATAATTGATAATCTTATATAACGAGGAGGCGGCCAAATCGTATAGATCAGCCGCATTAGAATTTAACGTTTTAATTTAACACTAGATTTTGTGCCCGTGCTACGCTCGGGCATTTTCGTTCTTTGAACCATATTTTTGATTTGATAACGCTCGCCCCGTCCCGATTTGAATTCGTAAAGCTCGGCTTCGCCTCGCCACGTACCGATTTGAACTAATATTGTTGTATGCCTATGCTACACATTGGACATCTTTCTTTGAACCATATTTTTGATTTGATAAAGCTCGGCTTCGCCTTGCCCGGTCCCAATTTGGGTAAAGCTCGGCTCCGGCCCCCCCCATCATGATTTTTGATTTGGTTAACCATAAATATGAAGATAAAATTTAAATTTAAATATGAAGATAAAATTCAGGTGTAAGTGATTAGGTTCCATCATAATCATATTTATGCGGTTGAATGGTGATTAGAAATGTACAACCATTGATAAGGTTATGATTTCCTTATCAATAATAGAAATTAGAATAAACAATATTTTCAGAAAATTATTGATAACCTTGATAAATTATGATCAACAGAACAAAAGAAAGTGTAAGAATCAACAGAACCTTGATAACCTTGATAATTATGATCAGTAGCCTATTATTACAGTACTTTGTATTAATTATTGAGTATACAACCCTTGAAATTAGAATAATGATTCCAAACCGACAAAACATGAGGTTACGCTTAAAATTAGTCAAAAGCATTTTCAATACAATACTTTTAGCTTATAATGAGCCTCTTGAGATGTATTTACATAATACGTAAGTAACAAATTACTCTTTTAGATGCATTTTTGATTTGGTGTGGCTCGGCTTCGCCTCGCCCAAGGACCCATCGTTTATTATCTTTTTCACCAGCGGATACTATTTGTTTCCCTTACACAACATTAAAATAATGATTCCAAACAGACAAAACATGAGGTTACGCTTATAATTAGTGAAAAGCATTTTCAAAACAATACTTTTAGCTTATAATTAGCCTCTTGAGATGTATTTACATAATAAGTAACAGGTTACTCTTTTAGCTGCATTTTTGATTTGGTGTGGCTTGGCTTCGCCTCGCCCAAGAACCCATCGTTTATTATCTTTTTCACCAACGGATACTATTTGTTTCCCTTACACAACATTAAAATAATGGTTTCCTTACACAACGTTAAAATAAATTGGCATTAATTCAAAGAGACTCTAACAAATTTTATAGTCCAAATTGATTCTATGAAAACCAAAATTTACATTCGCATAAAAACGTACCATCCTTAGATCTGAATTCATTTGGAGGCAATATGAGCAACCAAGAAGCAATGTAATACTGGAAACTCTAATACATCAGTAATCACAGCTGGCACCCGAGTTTTCAGAATCACATCGTATTTTGATTCTCACCCTTCAATCATGGCTCTGAACACGATGTCCTCAGCTAAGAATCTGTGCGCAAATAATTAGTCTTCTACCGATATAATTTGAGCCATACAACTGACATATAAAACATAGAAACACACAAACGATAAGAACATGAAATACTTTGAACTACTTTAAAAAAAAAAAACTGCTCAGGCTTCTACCACTAAGATCATTGCACATTCAGAGACATGGGATAAATTTCTGGAATTTAGAGGTGCAAAACCATATCAGAGAACTTTAATTTGAAAGCCAAAATATATATCACTTATCAATTAAAAGAAAGAAAGAGTCTGTGGTAAGGTACCTCATCAAAAATGGCGTTGGCATTGCCATTTTGACTTCCTTCAGACAATTCTCCGACATACTATGGGATACTTTTATATGACTCGAGTTTAAGATCGTAAAAGGATCAAAGCCTAATAAAAAAAATATAACCTTTCACACATATGATCCTTTCTAGTAACTAACATACTCTCTATACTTCATATTACCCACTACCACAAGTTGTCGCACTGTTGATGTCGAAGTCAAGCCGGTCGTATATTGTTCTTGTTAATGCCTGCAATAGACAGACTGAGTACCTTGCCACTTAATATTAAAAAAAAAATTTACTTTACCTTCTTCTTGAATCCCTAAAGAGCCTTCCTAAAATGATCAAGAGATAAATGTTTAGCAAAGTGGTGCTTCATTCATTAAGTACACCTTTTTCTGTAGTTGCATGTGTGACATTTCCTAGTATGCAAATTTTGTGCAGGCTAATAATGATGCTAGCTTGATAATTAATTCTGCAGGCTGATAATGGCACATGGAAAGATGCTTCTGTCATGAAATCGAAAATTTAGAATTTTTGATTCACATAAACAAAATAATAATATCACCAAGAATTTTAGAGTCAAAAAAATGATACTCGTTTGGACTTCAAAGGGGTATGTGCACTGGGTAATAGGTAATACTACCATTACAACAACTACAATCATTTGGAAAGGCGAAGAAAGATAAGTGTGATTATAAAAAAACTATATTAAGCAATTAATCCTTCAGTAATACTAACATTATTATTGTTCAAACAATGTGTTTAAGGGCAGTGGATCTTATCCACTTGGTTGCACTATCGTTGACAAAAATGGTATGTAACGGGTAAGAATATCATTGGTGTATAATAATAGAAGAGATATAAGCAATGCTTACCAAACCGTGGGTGTAGGTGAGCTTGGATTAATGGTTGTTGCCTTCATACTCTCTACTGCTCCGAATCCACTTTACTTTGTCACCGCACCACCAATTTTTGACAGCTCCACAAAACTCCCTCTCCCAAATGATTTGCTCTCCATTCATCAAAGCATTTTTAAACAAAATTGCTAACATTAATATCAGTTGTCTACTGTCTACTCAAAGTATAGCTCGTATGATCAATAATACTTAAAATAATGCCAGCCGATCATTAGAACACATTTATTCATAGTTACACAGTAAAATCAAACTTCTTTGAATGTGTAGAGTTTTTCGGCATTTTTTTCTCTTTAATTGAGCAAAACATTTACATTAATTAATCAACATAAGTGATGAATGTACAAAATTACAGAAGTACCTGAGAATGGTCTATACTGCCAAAGATAGCCACATCCTCTTCATGTTTCACCCATTCATGTGATGGTTCATATTTTAATCCATCCAAAAGTTTCACCGCATCTCTTATTCAACGAACCTGTTATATAATTGTTAGTCATAGAATTAGTATCAATGCTATATTATTAAGGTCCTTGTCACTCCCCATCGATTCCCTAGTATTGGTTTTATAGGTCCATTTCCAAATAGTGTCAATACCATAATCAAGGGGTAGAGAACTCCGAATGGACCCTATATACCTGACGATCTCATATGGTTTGAGCACTACAAATAGTATACATGTTACATCCAAAAAACACAAATATAATACATTATACAATGATATCAGCAAAGAAATGACGAATTGTTACCCGGCAAACCGAAAACCAATCTTGTCTGGTAGACTGGCACTTAACTGTCGTCTCATACAACAACTCTTTCTTCTACCTAGCTTGTTATGATAACATATTACCAAATTTATATCTATCGCTGCTTGATAGTACTTACAGAGAGCAGAAAAATATTTCATATACTATGGATAATGCGTAAGGTCATTAACACCCTCATCGCATAAATTTAAAAATAAGGATTGGCACCAGTGTTCACATCTACAACTCATCGGGAGACCAACTGTAGAATGTAACAACACTGCACAGGTTACAGAGATGCGGGTGTACCTATTCACAGGGAAAGACATATTAGTTATGGACATAACCTCTGTGCAACTCAAAAAATATAAGCAAAAAGTCCAACATAATACAATACATAGTTATATTTATTGAGAAGGAAGGAGATGAACAAAAAATACAAAATTAGATCAGCACGCCACATCTTAATATAGAAAATTATTTGTATGCACCATATTTTAACTGTTTAATACCCTCAGGCTTCAACAGAAGATTTATGGATCCTTTAAAAATGCACTGCACATCAAATTTTACTCCATCAAGTCCAGCTGCATCCGAATACTGGTGTAGTTCATTGAGGAACCCAATAGAATCCAGTATAAGCTAAGTGACCACATTACCTGATACATAATTAATAGGTCAGTCATGGTATGATTTTAGAGTTTTACCTGCAAACAAAAAAACACACAAAAAAAAGATTGAAATTAGATATAGCTCAAAATAGGGTTAAG
This sequence comes from Papaver bracteatum, assembly GCA_023529315.1. NCBI lineage: Eukaryota > Viridiplantae > Streptophyta > Magnoliopsida > Ranunculales > Papaveraceae > Papaver > Papaver bracteatum. Next base: position 915,404 of record JAJJWX010005275.1, on the reverse strand, counting down.
ATGTAAAAGAGAGGGGGGTATGAATGGTTTTAGATTTTGCAGGAGATAGATTAGGATGAGAGTGATGTGTAGGTGGCGGAGAAGAGAGGTGGAGGCGGACCTAGCTAGCTTGAATAGTTAAAGAGGATTAGGCAAACCAAACGAAATCAGTGATGGTTGCAAAACAAAACAAAACATTAATCAAAATCATTGGTAAAATAAACTCAGTTTAATATGTCTAATGGATTATCATCATCCTGGACTACGTCACCAGCACCTTTGCTGCTCGAGTTTGTAAACATAATTAAAAAAAAAACAATCAGAATCAGAAAAGAGATTAGAGCGGGTTATGAGATCAGAAAACCAATATAAAATCAAAAACAGGCATTCAAAACATGAGTCGGATCAAAGACGCAGGATTTTGAGATGAAATAATATGAGATCAATGGTTTGGTTTAAGGGGTTTTGGCTTCCCTGTATTTTTTTTCCTAAATATATGAACCCTAATTAATATATGTGCATTAACTGAGCGAAGATGTTAGTATATGTGCCTTACTTCTTCGATCCTGTTAATCAATAACACAATGAGAAATCAAAATAAAACATATCCTAGGATAACAGAGAAGGAAAGAGGCGAGATATGGAGGACGGCAGAGAAGAACGGTTTTTAGGTTTTGTTCTACGTTTTTTTATTGTTCTTTCGATTTTTTCTTTTTATTTTACTCGGATAATAAATTTGTTAATTTTGTGAGTGGAAATCGTTTTTTTCTCTCTTTTGAGGAAAAGTGGAATGGAGCAATTATGTGTGAGGGTGAGGGTCACCGTTCAACGTGGAGCCTAAGAACCTTAGGCTTTTAAAGGAGTTAGATTTTAAGATCCGACCAAATCCCTTTGATGTAAACTGCGCAACTGACGATGTGCTTATTTGGAGGGGAGCGATTTTTGGCTAATTAATGTTCTACCATCTATAAACTAATAAACTCAAATGAAAACAACGCCACTCTATGGTCCAAGCAAGCATCAGGTTTTCGCCACCAATACTACAAGAACCATCTTTTAGGACTACCCAAAAAATGTGGGGACTACCCAGTGATACAAATATCCACCCTACAATGATAAGGGGTGTCCTAAAATGTGGAAATGACTAACCTACCCTTAACCTATATATATATATATATATATTACCACCTCCTCCCATCACCACCACCTATATATATAACCACCTCCTCCCATCACCCCCGCCGCTCACCACCACCGACCACCTTGAACCACCACCACAACTGCCTCTATATATAGCTTAATTTAAATCATTAACAAAACAAAATTAAAATCAAATTATAACAAACCCATTACTTGTCATTCGTTTTTGGTTGCAAAAATGAGAAGTAATCATTAAAATGAGTTGAAAATGTAAGTTGCAGAGAGAAGTTCGTTTAGGAATTATGTGAAAAACTTTGTCGAACTAGCCGAACTCAACTTTTAATGGAGGTTTTTCTTTCAGAGAAAAGTTCGGTTACGTCACAATTTTTTTTCCTCGCATTTTTTTTCTCCTAACCGAACTTTTCTCTGAAAACCTATATATTGAGTTCGGTTACGTCGCAACTTTTTTCATATTTTTTTCCCAGCCGAACTTTTAGTTCGGTTACGTCGTAAAAAAAAATTCCTAACCGAACTTTTCTCTGAAACAAAAAACTCCATTAAAGCTGAGTTCGGTTACCTGTGTTTTTAGAAACATTAATCGAACTACACTTGCAGATGAGTTCGGTAACCTGTTCTTCAAATGTTGTAGCCTAACTTTGTAAACCAAACATAAATTAATTTGTAAATTGTTCATTTTTAGGAATGTTTTGGACAATTCAAGCACCATTAACTAAATTTGAAGTATCCATGAGTACCCAAAACATCATACTCTTGTTGTGGCTCTTAAAGAAAAAGATCTAAGGTATCATCACATGAATCACTCATATCATAATTACTAAACTCAAAAAAAGATTTTTGGGTTCACCCATCTTCTTCTTCCTATTTCCTTCTTCTTCTTATCTCTCAAAAAAAATGTTAAAAACAAAACAATCCAACTTATAAAACACTAATCACTAATCAGTTTTTAACTAATCACTAATCACTAACTAAGTTTACCATCAAGGGTAAAGTGGATATAAATTTTTTTTACAAGGGGTCACCAAATATTACTTCTGGGTAATCCCCCACATTTATTGGGTAGTCCCCAAAAGATGGTTCTACTACAAAGCCTAATCACCAGACCACCACTAACTCTAATTTACACGGCCCAATCAATAGACCCATGAAGTAACTCTTAACGCTTCAAAATGAACATTTGTTTTCACTTTGGGAAAATTAGGCGCAGGCTCAAAAAAAAAAAAATCTTATTGTCAGGTCCAAGATTATATTTTGTGTAAGATCAGAATATTGTCACAACAATATTCCTGAGAAATAAACGACTGTTCTGCAATATATCGATAATAAACGAATTACTCTGCGATACATCAGTAATATTCTGCGACACATCCAAAGATGACTTAAACAATGACGTAATGACTGAAACACAAAGAAAGTGTGACATGTCTGCGATATATCAATAATATCTGCGAAAGTTAAAGGCGGTGCTAACTGCGATCTATCGCAAGAACTCAGATCCTAAATTGAAGGGAATCTTAGCTGTAAATGAGCTGTCATGAGCTGTAATCCACTATGTAAATACCTATATAAAGGAGATGAATAGTTCCAGAGAGAGATGAATTTTTGAGTGTTAGGAAAGTTTTAGGAGAGAGAAAATCTTTATCAAGTGTTTTGTGTTCTTGATTTCTGTAATTCCTTAAGATCAAATTAATAAAAAGTGTCCTTAATCTTCAAATGATGTCATAGATATTGGTAAATTCTTGAATAGGGTGTGGTGTGGGAATTCCTGCAACTACATTTTGGCGTACAGAAACAGGGAGAATCAAACTTGAGAAATTTCAAATTACAGTTTGAAGATTTGAAGAAATTATTAGAATTGAAGAGAAATGGCTAGAAGGAGAAGAAATACGTCAGAACCACCAACAACAGTGAGAAGAAGTAAAAGAATTGCAGGGGAAGGAATAGGTGAATTGGAAAGATCTTTAAGGAATAGATCAGGAAGAAGTAGAATGAGAAATGAAGCAGAAAATTCAATCCAACCACCAAATCAACAAACACGAGCACAAGATAGAAATATGGATTATGATAGAGTAAGTGTGCATACTTGGAGGTCGGATTCGATAGAAGAGGCGGAAAATCAAGAAGAGGAAAGAAATCAAGAAATGGATGGAGGATTAATTCATGAAGAACATGAAATGGAAGATGATTTAAGACAAAGGATACAGGAAGAAAGAAGATTAGAGGCAGAAGAGCGTGCCAATCTTACAAGACAAAATCATGAATTAAGAATGGAAAATTTGAGGTTGCAAAACAGAAGATCGAGAAGCAGCATGAGATCAAATTCAAGATCATATAGAGAAGAAACAAGGCAGAATCTTCCTATACAAAATGTTGGGGAGAATTTGATAAATGATCGTTATATTCCACGCGGGGAAACTTTAGACATTATACGTAATCAGGATGAGGGAGAAAATCAAGAAGAGAGAAGGAGAATGTTACGTGATGAAGAGATTCTAAGAAATCGCAGGATTATTGAAGATGACATTGAGAGGCATTATATTGAGCAAGTACGCTTAGCAGGAGAAAGAGAGAGATTGCGAGCAGAAGTGGAAGAGCAAGAAATTCAAGCAGCGTTACGTCATAATAATCATGACAATCGAGAAAGACGACGTGCGCAAAATCGTAATAATGATAATCTCAATGAGGAATATGAGAGAATTCGCAGAGACATAGAAAGGCAACGAAGAGAAACAGTAAGGGATGAGGAAATTCATGGAGAAGAGAATGAAAGACAAATTAACTTGCAAGAATAAGAAAGTCGCAGAAGAAGGCAAAACCAAGATGTTGGAGAAGAAGCGAGAAACATCGCAAGACAAGAAAGGCATAAACGCAGACGAAGAGAAGCTGTGTTGAAAAGACCAATGGAGCAAAATTCTGATAGGAATGAACAAATCTTGCGAGAATTGACAGAAATGAGAGGAATGATAAATAACAGAAGAGAATGAGGAAGAAGGCAACTTGATGAGGCAATCAAAGAGGCTGCGAAAACTCTATTTACTCAAGAGGTACAATTAGGAGGGATACCTCCAAAATGCAATTTACCGGTGTTGACCAGTATATTTTATGGAACTACGTGTGATGTTCAACATATCAAAGCTTATATTCGATGTATGCTACAATGGGAGAACCATGATGTCGTTTTGTGCAAATATTTTGCGTCAAGTTTAACTGGAGAAGCATTGAAATGGTTCGAAAGTCTTCCCAAGAATACAATAACTTCGTTCATGCACTTGCAAACAACTTTCTTAGGAGCCTACATCAGCAATAATTCCGCGCGACCTGGAATTGAAGATGTGTTTGGATTGAAACATAGGGTTGGTGAGAGTTTGAAGCACTTAACCATAAGATGGAGGACAATGTGTAGTGAAATGGAAGGAAGAGTAGATGAAAGATATCTCATCTTGTCCTTCATAAATGCTATGTTTGCGACAAATCTATTATACATCCAGGTCTTCAGAGTTAAAAACACAATCACTATGACAGAGTTGCGAGAATTGTAAGAGGAATATATCGCTTTGGAGGAAAAACAAAATGAGATGGAGTCTTCTCCAATTCTTGCAGGCACAAGTTCATCCGCAGCAAATGGAAGTTTGTTACCAAGGATGATTAATACAGTAGCAAGTACTTCCCAAAATCCGCGAGAGAAAATGGAGACTGATAATCAACTTAAGATAGTAGCAATGGGGAGTAGAGATCAAGAGGAATTAGAAAAGGAGAGAAATTTTTATAATCGCAATAACAATAATAAGGTCCCACGGTTTGATCAACCTCAGGAAACTTATGGTGGACAGAGGCAGAATTATTCAAGAGAGCAAAGAGGTCAGAGGAATATGTGGGAAGATATCAAATTGCCACCTTTAAATACTGGTATAGACAAGATTTGGGAAGCGATTATTTTAATGGAGAATATACCCTCACCCTGGAACATGGGGAAGGAACCACATCCCAACAACCACAATCAAGAATTTTGTCCTTATTATCATTTTCATGGTCATTCTGTAAATAATTGTAGAAATGTGAAAAGAATCATTTTGCGAATGATTGAACAAGGAAAATTAAATCATTTTCTAGCAAGATATTTACAACCGCAGCAATTGCCGCAAGCACCAGAAATTCGCAGAGTCAATGCTGCAAAAGAAGCAGAAACATTTGTCATTGAAGTAGGAGCTACATCAAAAAATATATTTTGCAATTCAATTGTACATTCACAAAAAACGATAGAGGATTTCCATGACAATGTGCTAAGTAGAGTATTTGCAAGAGACATAGAGGGAAGAGAGGTGATGAATATTGCGAAGATTTCTCCGTTAGAAGAGTGGCAGAAACAAGTTATCTCTTTTACTGCAGAAGAGATGCCAGAGCCTGGGAAGATGCATGACAACCCATTGGTGGTGAAGTTAGAGATAAATCCAAAATACAGAGAAGAAGAAGATAATGATGATGCAGCAAGTGATTCTTGGGCAATAGATAAAGTTTTAATTGACACTGGTAGCTCGGTGGATAATTTGTTTTATCATACTTATCGCACAATGGGTGGAAGAGATGATGAGATAATCCCTTCAACTTACAAGATCTATGGTTTTAATGGCACCGCAAACAAGAAAAAAGGAGAAATTACTATGGAAATTCCATTGAACAAGATATCTTCAAAAATTAAGTTTTGTGTAGTGGATATAGAATCTCCTTACAATGCCTTAATTGGAAGGCCATGGCTCCATGGGATCTTGGGCATAGCATCAACATATCATCAGTGCATAAAGTTTCCACATCCTCATGGTATTGGGATAATTAAAGGTGATTGGTTTGAAGGCAAAAAGTGTTATGAAGTTGACATTAATACTTGCGAAGAAAGGAACGCCCGAAATCGTAATTGGAAACACAACAGGAGGCAAAATCAGAGAGCTGAGAAATTGATGGTGGACAATATAAAGTTGCTGGGAAAGGATATACTTCAAGAATAGTTTGTCCCAAAAGATTCAATGGCGATTAATCATACGAAGATGGGGAAAAGTTGAAATCTTCATTCTTCGCAAGGGGCACAAAAAGTATAAGATGTTACGGTGAATCACTTATCGCAAGAAAATAAATAAGAAATAAGAAATTGCGAATAATCATTCCTCGCAGAAGAAAAGAAGTGCAACAATATCATGTTGCGAATGATCGAAAAACAAGATGAATTCGAATATTAAAAGAAAAACTCTGCTCAAAAATGAGAAATTTTTCTATTAAAAAGCAAAAGATGATGATTTCTAATCATATAAGAATTTTTAATGCAAATGCATGATAAGGGTGCAAATCACCTAAAAATATATAAGAACGGGACGAACTTTTATGGCGTACACCTTAGTTCGCGGATTCTATTCCGTAAGAGGCAATGTCCTTAAAGTGCGTCATAAAGGGGGTATCTCTTTGCATGGCTATGGGAAAGGCTATACCGCTTCTGGAACCTAGTCATGGAGATTTGGGATTATTGAAAATCCATCCGGGAGAGATAACTTGGATTCCCAATTATATAAGGTTATACCCTGGTTGGGCGCCCGAGAGTTTTTCCTAAGGAATGCAACGTATGATCAAGGCGTCGAGGTACACGGTTGAGCTGTGGGTGCCCGGGATGGATGAACCTACCCTGTACATCCATGGTAAGTCTTGGATTACGATGTGTTCGGCCCGAAGAAAACCCCACTTAGGGTGCAGTCTTGTAACTATAAGCCATATAAGGCATAAAGGACAAGGCTGCGAAAACAAACTGGTTGTTGGCAGAACCGGATGGGAAAGTGCTAGTCTTGTATGGCCGATGTATAATCCTTGAAGGGGCAACCGGGGGGAGAGATAAGGGCGATACCCTCCGTTAGGGAGCTGTGTATCAAAAAATACGGCAATGTCATGGGACTTTATATTCGCAAGAATATTTAGACCCGTCATATTGTCGCGTGACAGAGATAGCAATGTCATGGGACTTTATATTCGCAAGAGTATTTAGGCCCATCATATTGTCGCGTGACTGGCCAAAAAGCCTAAAAAGAAATGTTAAGATGAGGTCAATGGGTTTTTGCGATAAGATTAAAAGATGAGATAAATGAAATCAATGATAAGAGGATATAAATCGCAAAGATGTCCTGCGATTTCATCGCAAAGACGGCAATGTCATAAGTCTTAAAAAGCAAAGAGAGATTAATCTCACAAGATGGCTTAGATTTATCATATTGTCGCAAAAATTAAAATTAAATGATAAGGCAAGATCAATGGATTATTACATGAAGAGTAAGAATGTCCTGCGATCTTGTCGCATAAAGGTGGCATAATAAGACCTTTAACTAGGAAGCCGAAATAAGACCACAAGAGAAGTTATGTCTGCGAAACATATAATAAATTGTTCGCAGAAATATTTGCGATAATTCATTTATCATATTGCAGATTAATAACAAAAGGAAAATATGGGAACGATGTATAAGAACGATAAATATTGTTATTAATCATTATATGATAAACTCATATAAATAACAGACGGATAGAGGCAAAAAAAAAAAATTATATATATATTGAAGAACATCAGGAATTACAAGTATCTGGAAGAAAGAATGATACAATTTGTCGCAGATAATTATCGCAAGAAAGAAAGGGGAAAAATACAGGAGAAGATCAAAAAGAAGAAGCAGAATTATTGGGATTTATCTTCACCATTATCTTCATCTTCGTCTTCATTATCTTCATCATCAATTTCTTCTTCATCTTCGCTTTCATTCTCATTTGTATCAGCCTCACTGTCAGAAATAATTGGTACTTCAGAACTGGCTGGGATATTTTCCAAGAGGCAAGGGTATAAACTAAGAGGAAGATCATTATCTTTGCAGACTTTCTCAATAGAATTATTGCGAACAGTGAGAAGGTTACTACGCAAATTGGAGTTGGATATCTTTATCTTCTTTCGCAGTCTAGAGATTTTATCATTGCGGGAAGCAAGATTATTTGCAAGACTACTTTTTTCTTATTCAAGTTCTGATATCCTTGTAGAATGTTTTTCTTCAGATTCTGGGATGATACAATAACAGGTTAGAAATTTATCAAAAATTTACAAAAAATATAAAGATGTTAGAGGAGCAATAAATAACCTTCTCTTTCATGAATCATTTCTTGTATCAAGGTTGCATGTTCGGTATGAAGACTGACATCTATTGCTAAGTTTTTCCTAGCATTATCGAGAATTGTCGCAGCCCATGCGAATTCATCATCATTTTGAATGAGAAGATGGGAACGGATTTGTTTTTCTCTTTTAAGAAGTTTAATGTTTTCATCCTTAAGTCTATCTCTCTCAAGTTCAGTGTCAATAAGGGCATTGCGGAACTTTGATAGAGCTTCAGCGCCTTGAAGAGTAATGCGTTCTTTATCCTTCTCAAGTTCCTTCTTTTGGGCTTTCAAGGTTTTGATTATTTTTCCAAATTCATCTCTACAAGTCTTAAAACTATTGGATATACTCAAAGTAGATCTATAATCCATTCTTATAAGGGAAATGTGATATTTAAGCTCATCGATAGACAAAGCATTAATTTTTTCATCGGAATAATTATTTAAAGCGTCATTAATACGCTGAAGAAGAATGGATTCATCAAAAGAATTGAGAATAAGAGCTTCATCAGTAAGATTATAGGCATCTGCAAAATGGTTGTTCAAATAAGCTAAAATAGCAAGAATGAAGAAAGTAAAAATAAAATAAAATAAATCATACCAATAATTTGTTTGCAGAACTTCTCCTTGTCAACTAGTTTTTGTTGAAGAACTTCAACATCTACTTCAAGCGATTTATTCTTGTTAAGGAGCTCAGTATTCCCATATGCTTCCAATTGCTTACATTTTTTCGCGAAGAATGGATACTTCATCTTCATATTGCTTATTCTTTTCGCGAAGTTTCGCAGATTCAGATTGTGAATCAGTAAGCCTTTTCTGCGATAATGATAATCTATTTTCTAATTCCGAAGCAACAGAAAAAGAAGCTCTAGCAGTCCATGGCATATAAGAGAAAATAAGTAAGGGTAAGTAAAAGATCTTCGATATTCATGACAAATGTAAAGTTTACTACAAGAAAAATAAAAGAAAAGGGGCATACCAATGAAGCTAGTGCATGAAGAAAATCTTGGTTGATAAATCTCGAGACTCCTTTAAGATCTTTATTATTAGTTAAGATGGAAGCATCGCAGATTTTTGAGAGATAATTGCAAGCGTGAGCAATATCGTCATCACCAATACCTTGCATGGGATTTCTAAAGATATTTGACAATTGATCCATGGGAGTCTCAGGTTGAGAAAGACCCATCGCAGATCTAACTCTTGCGGAGGAAAAACGTATTGAAGAGGTGCCCACGGTAGCATCATTATTAATTCTTCCACTCTCTTCAACCTCATTATCTTTTTCAGCGACAGAAGAAATTTCTTTAAGTGGCTGAGTTTTTCTTCTCTTTTTTGGAGGACTCCCTGCAGTTTGATTCTCATTGCGATGATGAGAAGTGCCAGAACTCTCATTTGGAGTTATTACTTTTTTGCCTTTATCCTTGGCTTCAACTACTGCGACAAATGGTATTTCCTAGAAAACAACCACACATGAAGATAAGAAACAGGGGCAACAATATATTGTTAAAAGTTATAAGAGAATGTTTCTTACTTCATCTGTGAAGGTTTTCAAAAAATTTAGGAGATTAGGATTCCCAGTACTGGCGTAGCTAGCCTTCATTTTTCCAATCTGATAAAAAATAATTCAATAACTAGTAAGAACAGTATATTTATCTAAGTTTTCGAATAATGATTAACTTCGCGAGATATACCTCAGAATTCTTTTCAGTCCAATTAAAAATCCAAGGATGATAAGCCGCAAGATATGCAGGATTCGCAGGAAGGTTAAGAGTACCAGAAATATATGGACCTTCAAGGAGGAGAGGAAATCTACACCATTTATCATCCTTGGAGAAGCGTGGAAGATTGTCTCTTGTGGAGTGATAGTCTATATCTTGCATAAGAATTTTATCCTTCGCAACTTTTTTATCCCTATTCAAACGAACAGCCCAACACGTGCTTTCTTTCTTCATTGGAATCACTTGATAATTCACAAAGAAGTTTTCCACAGTATATTTCTCTGGAATAATTGGGATTTTTTCATAATCAGGATGTTTCGCATCATCAGGATAAAGGGATCCTTTACCAGCTCCACGGGAAGCATATTCAAGAATGAGGCGAATACAATCTCCACTTAGTTGGCAGATTGCTCGCGAAAGTTTAGCATGAGAAATAATCTCATAAAAAAGAGGGAGATCTGGGTTATAAAGAGGAATAGGAAGGCCAGCTTCTAATTTACCTAGCGAAACAAGTATCTTCTCGTAAGAAGAAGGAAATCTTGAAACAAGATCAATGGAGAGATCAGAGTCTGAAGATTGATCAGGGATCTCAGAAAGTGTGAAACCTAAGGATTGAAGCTTCTGCTGGTGTTTTTTCAAAGTGGATTGACCTAATTTTTTAGCAGGAGCCATTTCTTAGTATGGGAACGAAGATTAAAACAAAGAAGAGAAAAGAAGAAAACTGAAAGAATAATTGAGATCCGGAATTTGCGGAAGAAGACGATGAATAGTGAAGTTGCAGAGAAGAAAAGCGAAAGTAAAAAGAAGAGGAGGGATTAGCAAAGACGATATTTATAAGAGAAGAAAATTTTCGAGAATATCAATGCATTCAATGAAGAAAGGACGTGAATGGTCAGAACTCAACGGTTGGAAGAATACGTGTCAAGGAATAAATGGAGGAAAAAACATGTGTAGAATATTTAACGATGGATATAGAGACGTGTCAGAATAAAGGAAGTATGAAAAGACAAGGAGTTGCGGCAAATCAAGAAATTTAAATTCTCATGATCTTTATCTTCTTCGCAGAAAAGATATGAGAAGAGGCAAGATGTAAGATCAGAATATTGTCACAACAATATTCCTGAGAAATAAACGACTATTCTGCGATATATCAATAATAAACAAATTACTCTGCGATACATCAGTAATATTCTGCGACACATCCAAAGATGACTTAAACAATGCTGTAATGACTGAAACACAAAGAAAGTGTGACATGTCTGCGATATATCAATAATATCTGCGAAAGTTAAAGGCGGTGCTAACTGCGATCTATCGCAAGAACTCAGATCCGAAATTGAAGGGAATCTTAGCTGTAAATGAGCTGTAATCCACTATGTAAATACCTATATAAAGGAGATGAATAGTTCCAGAGAGAGATGAATTTTTGAGTGTTAGGAAAGTTTTAGGAGAGAGAAAATCTTTATCAAGTGTTCTGTGTTCTTGATTTCTGTAATTCCTTAAGATCAAATTAATAAAAAGTGTCCTTAATCTTCAAATGATGTCATAGATGTTGGTAAATTCTTGAATAGGGTGTAGTGTGGGAATTCCTGCAACTACATTTTGTTTTCATGAAACCCATAATAATATGAAATTTTGAAAAGTGTCTGCATAACGGGTTATGCATCCTAATTTTTCAGAGATATAATTGATAACGCAACTTGGATATAACATATCTAAAAAACCTAGTTTAATTGGGGCCATGAATTTTAAATGGGGGCCTTGACGTTTTATTTGCACCCCCAATTTATCAGGGGTGTATTCATCCGATTATGAAAATACTGTTTTACCCTTGATTAATTTTTTTCTTCTTCAAATAACGACTCTAGATTAATGACCCTTCAAAGACAATAACAACTTTAAGGGTCGTCATAGTCGTATTCAATTCTATTACGACTTTTTAATGAATTTCTACCATTAATTGACTCTTCGAAGATAACGACTCTTTTTAGAGAATAACGACTGTCAGTAACGACACTTCAAAAACAATAACGACTATTTTGGAGTCGTCATATACAAAATGTAGGACCAGAATATCGTATGACGTTATTCCCGCGATATTAACGATATTTCTACGAGCGTCACTGTCAATACTTTAACAACGTTTCACGAGCGTCACAGAATATCCAAAAGAAGCTGACGATGAAAGGAATAAAAGAAGAATATGTTGGTCCTTCGATGATCATTATACTTGAGATAGAGAACATTATAGAGATCACGATGAGATCGCAGAATAGATCCGAAATAAGAGGAAAACTTAGTTGTCACCCATTATGTAAACCCACTATATAAAGGGCACGATAGATCCAGAAAAGGATGATGTGTTTTTGAGAGTTGAAAGAGTCTTGAGGAGACAGAAACTTCAAGAGAATAATTGTAATCTTGATTTCTTCCAATTCTGTAAACATTTCTGAGATTTGAATAATAATGTGTCATTTAATCTTTAAAGTTTAGTCAAATTCCAACAGATTTCTATAGAATCTTAACAAGGGTGTAGTGTGGGAATTCCTGCAAATACACAAAATAAAAACAATAAGCCGGGAATTGATTATGTATATGACGACTCAAAACTGTCGTACATTGAAACAGTTAGATTCATCATTGAAACAGTCAAAAACATTAAAGACTGTTTAGAGTCGTCACTGAAACAATAACGACTGTTTAGAGTCGTCATTGAAACACTTCAATACCATGACGATTTTTCATACAAATCTGGGCCAAAAAAAATATTTTGCAAACAAAAAATTAAAAAAAAAAAAGGTTAAACTCTAATTAAGTAAGATTATCACTAATTATTTAGGGGCATTTTAGCCATTTAGAAAAAAATTATAAGGGGTGACCCAAATTAGGGTGGGGTGACCTTTTTTGTCCTCTAGTGGAGGCCTCTAATTAAAATCCTTGGCCCCCAATTAAACGACCGCGCCTTAGAATTTTACAAATTTTATATCGTTGGAAATCTTTTTAAGAGAGCTACACAACGAGTACAAACAACAATATCAAATTTAAGTGTTTTGCAAAAAAATTGGAAGCGATTGTTCTTTTAAGCAAAATTTACAAAAATTTGGTACATAACCATTATGCAGCCACCAAAAATGATGCATAACACATTATGCAGACACAACAAAAGATGCATAAACTGTTGTGCAACCATATATTGGTCCATGCATCTATTAATTTATGCATAACTCCATTTCCTTCAGTGCATAAAAGATTATGCATCAATTTTTTTAATTTAATGCTTACAAAAATATGCTGGCATAATGCTTTATGCATCCATTTTCTTGACTACATAACATGTTATACATATATTATTGTAGGTGCATGACAAGTTATGCATCCTTTTTTTCATTGGTTTCAATACTAACAAAAAAGTAGCTGCATAACATGTTATGCAACCATTATATTGACTGCATAACAAGTTATGCGAGAAAAAAAGGCTGCATAACTTGTCATGCACCTACAATAATAGATGCATAACGTGTTATGCGACCATTTTCGCGATTGCATAACAAGTAACGTAACAAATAGAACCAGACTCCATAAAGCAGCAAAAGGATGAGAGATTTCGCACACATTCACGCAGAAAGTTGAAACTTTATAATCTAGATAGTATATAATAACTATCATCAAGTTGAAACTTTAGAATCTAGATAGTATATAATAACTATTATCATTTTCTTCGTAATAAGAGTTATATGGGGAGCAAGACTGCACGTACCAACATCTCCCTCTCCTCTCCACTTCTCCTTCTCTATCATCATTGTCTTATCTGATCTTTTTTTGGTAACCATTACTACGTATCCACTTGTAGATAAAGCCTAACTTTCTCTCTGTACTAAGGTACTTGTGTTACCAACATACCAATAAGGGACCCTGGGGTTTGAAGATACATTCATGAACAACTGAGCAAGATAAGTAAAATGTCAGCAAGGTGAACCTTCTTCTACGTACACATCTCGTACCATATAGTATGGTTTTGGATCTGCACTGCACCAAAAATGAGAACTATTAAAACTTCACCTGAGCAAGCACAACACCTAAGTGTCAAAAAAAATACCAACAATCAACTGCCTAATAGAATAAGAGTAGCAATTCAACGAAATCATGAGCGGTTGTTTTTCCTTCAAGAAAACCTTGAAACCTTTGCATCTCAGTATCACCGTGTTTCACTACAAAATCAATGGCAACACATCAAATTTTGACCAAATCCAAAATGGATTGAAATTTATGCAAATACATATCCTTTCGTCCGTCTTGAATTCACTAAAACAAATTTGACAGTAGCCATCGGAATCCATAAATTGAATCGGCATCAGAAAAAAAACACAACCTAGTTTTTACAAGAAAAAATCCTCCCCATAATAAATTACAGTCGTTATGACTCATAATCTCCATTATTATATATATATATTTGCTTCTATTGCTGCTCTTGCTGCGAACCCTCTTGTAATATATTGATCCCCTCTTCAACTCTCTGAACATCTCGTCTCTATCTGTCTAGCAAAAGGAAAATAGGATTTAAAGGAAAAAAAAATGCGATATAACCTAATTTTATAAGAAAACGGATCTATTAAAACAAAATCAGGGAAAAAAATCTTATAATCACAAAGAAACGATGAAACCTAAAAACCATCTCATGAAATTGAAGTTCTTTCGCTAAAACATTCCATGTTAGCTACTCTATGGTGAGAATCGGATGTTTTAGAAAATCAAGAGAACATGGAAGAAAGAAGAACAAATGATAATAAAACACGGAAACCCTTTTTTTTTTTAAATATGGGTGAATGAGAAATTTTTCTATAAAAAATGGGTGCGCGTCCGAGGTTTCACGCCTGTGGATTTCACAATGTACAAAATCATAAAAATGGGTGCGGTAGTAGTTTTCACTTTCACTTTTCACCAATATTCTATTTTGTACCATCTTTTAGGCTGACTCTTACGGAGGAGGGAAAGACTGTTACGGAGGAGGGAAAGGATGATTTGAACAGGGTTCCAGGTAGGGTTGGAGTAACGTGTAAGTGTGGTGGTGAGGGAGGGAAAATAGTATCCTCACCCAAAAGTGTTTTATAAATATTAGAAGTGGACCCAAAATCTGATATTAGGGTATTATGTTATATTTTTCTTAAGAAAAGAGAATATTATGTTATATTTTTCTTAAGAAAAGAGAATATTCCGGTCCTGGAAGAGGTGAGGATTGCATCCAATCGTTTTTCTACTTTTTAGACCGCTCACGTAGAGGATGAAATGGATTAAAAAGTACGGATATCAGTCGTGTCAATGTTTCCTTCCTTCCTTATTTTGTAGTCACGGTTGAGCGGGGACATCCCACTACCATCCTCCATAAGAGTTGGCCTTAATCATTATTTTTATATCAAAAAAGAAAAAAAATAAATCATTATACATTATGGTTAGCTTTCAAATTATTAATTGATGGAATACTGTCGTCGCCCAAATAAAATTGAAATTCGCTTTGGGATTACTCCAAATAATATTTTTAAGAAAACAATGTCATGTCAGTGTTTCTTTTGATTTTTTTGTGGAGATGTATGTAACAATTGTCGGTTTATCTATTTTGATTATTCATACTTCGTAGGTATGAATAGAAGTCAATTTTATATTATCTTTTCGCGTTATCTGCTATTTTATCAGTATAAGAATTGTGGGGAGATGAATATTTTGACTTTTGGTCACAACAAAGTGACCAGAATTGCGTTTGGGTCATCAAAAAAAATTAATTAAAGTTTGGGTCATAGGACCTTTGTTGACCATCTTGACAGTTGGGGAACTCAGTTATATCTGAAATGACTAAAGTGACCTTAACAGTTTCCTTGTTTTACTAACAAAACCAAACGGATCTCCACCTTCAATGTCGAGAGATAAAGAGGATGAAACCATAGATAAAAATTGAAGAATTATTTTAGTTAATGGAATACTAATCGAAGTTATGAATCGAGAAAAAAATGTAAGTACATCAAACCCATTATAATTTGCTTCGTGTCAAAGTTATGGGAAGAACCCCGATCCCCAATTTCTTATGCTTTTTGTGTGTAAAAACGTCATTAGTTAACATCACCATAACTCTAGCACTTCCTGCAACAACCATTTACATTATTCTTGATATTAAAAACAAATACAATCAGAACCCATCAACATAGACACCAAACACCACCACCTGAAATCATCACCAAGTGAACAACACCATCCATCTACAATCGATTTTCATCTTGAAATTTAATTTCTTAGAAAAATTCAAACCAATAACACTTCACAACAACAAAGTCTTATTCTGAGCTTTAAGACCTTGTCCAAATCCACCATTCATCGTTTATTACCCATTCTCGGATCAATCAGCAAACCCTTAATCTGAACCAATTTTTCTCGTCTGTTCATCACCATCAATTCGACCTCTTTAATTCACAACCTCAACGAAGTAACCAATTTATTTCTTGTTGACTGATTTATCATCTCTGCTCAATTTATACAAATTTAAGCCATAAAATCAATCCCGGCAGCAGCAGAAAACTCATGACGAGGAGGGGAAGAAATGATTTTTTCTCGGTTTAGATTTTAGGGTTATTAGAAATGGATTTTGGTTCATGTGCCAGCCGTAGGCATATGATTAATAACGGTGTGAACTAAATATAAATTAATTAAAAAAATATATGTTGGTAACGATCAAGACGGTCAACTACATTCCTGTGACCCAAACTATAATTAAAAAAAAAAAATTGGTAGCCCAAACGCAAATTTGATCACTTTTTTGTGACCCAAAGTTAAAATATCCCTCTTTTTTTTACCAATATGTCAAGTACCAAGATGAGAATACAATGATAAGATCTGAGATATTTTGATGAACAGATAGCTAAGGTAACTCTACACTTAACAGAGCGCAGCCACAAGTTTTAGTTTTTCCATTTAGTACCCAACCTCTACTACAATGATTGACTTAAATAGATAGCTAGAAGTAAATGCAAAACCCTAAAAGGAAAACCCTAAATAGACACAGCCACAGCCCTACACGTGTGGCCATCTCACACGTCAAAATTAAAAGTAAATGCAAGATTTAATCTGAAATTAACGGCTAAGTCCTAATGATTGCTAATTAAGACTAACATGATCCAGGTGACAAGCATGTGACATGACAATACCCTCTTATTCAGAAAATATTTTTCCTCAAAGATTGAATTTAGGAAAATGGGTCGTGACATTAGCAACATTCTCCCAAGTTGCATCTACCAGTGAAGTATGGGACCATTGAATGACTACTTGAGGAATGGTCTGTCATTGGAGAATATCCTGACGAAAATTCAAGGAATAAACTGGTTGTAAGATGATCTCACCCTCGTCATCAACTAATGCCAGAGTTGTAAGTGTGGTATCCTTAGCTCTTATCTTCCTTTTGAGCTATGAAACATGAAATACGGGGTGTATCTTGGACTGTGTAGGAAGGTCCAATTTATAAGCTACTTATTCAATTCTTTGCACCACCTAGAATGGTCCATAGTACCTTTCTGAAAGCTTGAAGTTGCGCCTTAAATCTAAGAAAGATTGTTTGTAGGGTTGTAACTTGAGAAAAACAAAATTACCTACTTCAAAAAATTTATCCACTCTTTTTTTTATTTTATTTTCTGCAAAGAGCTTCATTCTCTCCTGTGATTTGTGAAGTGATTCTTTCAAGATGTCTGTTATTGCAGCTTTATCCTTCAAGTAATCATTAACAACAAATACTGAAGAGGTAACCTCAGAAGGGAAGGCCAAATGTGAAGGAGCATAGCCATATAAAGCAGTGAATGGTGTCATCTTCAGACTTGTATGATAGTTTGTATTATACCCCCAATCTGCGGGGGGGTTGAGCCAATTCTTAGGCATGTGACCAGTCATGCAGCTCAGATAGATTTCTACAGAGGCGTTGTTACGTTATGTTTAGCAATCAGTTTTTGGATGGTGAGCAGTTCTCATGTGAAGTCTTGTGCCAAAATTCCTGAATAGCTCTTCCTAAAATGTACTAGTGCACACATTATCCCTATCTAAGACTATGGAAGCTGCTAGACCATGTATCTTGAAGATGTGGTGTAAGAATTTTGGATCCGCATTAAGAGCAGTATAAGGATATCTTAAGGAAATGAAGTGATTTTACTTAGTAAGTCTATCAACCACCACCATGATGACATCTTTCTTATTTGATTTTAGCAATACTTCACTAAAATCCATGGAGATGTTCTGCCAAGCTTGAAAGGGGATTGGCAATGGTTGTAAAAATCCTGCTGGTGGAGTGTGCTCAATCTTGTTCCTCTGGCATGTGTCACAATGGATGATAAAGTGTGTAATGTCTTTCTTAAGTCATCTCCAGTATAAGTAACTTTTTTCCCTTTGGTAGCTTCCTTGTATACCAGAATTCCCACCAACTGCTGAAGAGTGAATAGATTCTAAAAAAAATCCTCAAGTTTTGAGCCTCTCCCACATAAATTCTGCTTTGTATCTGATTTTACCTTCTACATAAGTGTAATGTGGATCTGAATTTCATTGAACCATAAGTTGTTGAATCAAAGTAGTAGCTACCGGATCTTGATCAGAACTTTGAATAATATCTTGTGCCCAAGTAGGAGAACATAGTTGCAGTCAGCTAGTTGATTATCAGCATGTAATCTTGAGATTGCATCAGCTTCTTTATTTTCATTCCCTTTTTGTATTGGATAGTATAGTCATAACCAATTAGCTTTATTAGCCATTTTTGTTGTAGAACAGTTGTGATCTTTTTCTCCATAAAATACTTGATGTCGGTTAGTATTGATGAAGAAGTGGTGACCCAATAGGTAATGCCTGCACCTTGTAATTTCCATAACCACATCTAAGAGCTCCTTCTCATAAGTTGAAATCCCCAAAGCTCTTGGACTAAGAGGTTTGGTGAAAAAAGCGATGGCTCTTCCTTATTGCATAAGGAAAGATCCAACCCCTGTAGTACATGCATCAGATTCTACCACAAATAGTTTTGAAAAATCAGGCAAAGTAAGTACTAGAGTAGTGCACATTGCAGCTTTGAGAGTGTTAAAATCATCTAGTGCAAGTGAGACCAATGGAATGATTCTTCTTCAATAAGTCAGTTAAAGGCTCTTATAGATTCTTAGGCATGTGACCAGTCATGCAGCTCAGATAGATTTCTACAGAGGCGTTGTTACGTTATGTTTAGCAATCAGTTTTTGGATGGTGAGCAGTTCTCATGTGAAGTCTTGTGCCAAAATTCCTGAATAGCTCTTCCTAAAATGTACTAGTGCACACATTATCCCTATCTAAGACTATGGAAGCTGCTAGACCATGTATCTTGAAGATGTGGTGTAAGAATTTTGGATCCGCATTAAGAGCAGTATAAGGATATCTTAAGGAAATGAAGTGATTTTACTTAGTAAGTCTATCAACCACCACCATGATGACATCTTTCTTATTTGATTTTAGCAATACTTCACTAAAATCCATGGAGATGTTCTGCCAAGCTTGAAAGGGGATTGGCAATGGTTGTAAAAATCCTGCTGGTGGAGTGTGCTCAATCTTGTTCCTCTGGCATGTGTCACAATGGATGATAAAGTGTGTAATGTCTTTCTTAAGTCATCTCCAGTATAAGTAACTTTTTTCCCTTTGGTAGCTTCCTTGTATACCAGAATTCCCACCAACTGCTGAAGAGTGAATAGATTCTAAAAAAAAATCCTCAAGTTTTGAGCCTCTCCCACATAAATTCTGCTTTGTATCTGATTTTACCTTCTACATAAGTGTAATGTGGATCTGAATTTCATTGAACCATAAGTTGTTGAATCAAAGTAGTAGCTACCGGATCTTGATCAGAACTTTGAATAATATCTTGTGCCCAAGTAGGAGAACATAGTTGCAGTC
Source organism: Papaver bracteatum (assembly GCA_023529315.1). Lineage (NCBI taxonomy): Eukaryota > Viridiplantae > Streptophyta > Magnoliopsida > Ranunculales > Papaveraceae > Papaver > Papaver bracteatum. The sequence goes on along the minus strand of JAJJWX010005275.1, from coordinate 895,467 downwards.
AGATAGTTGATTATCAGCATGTAATCTTGAGATTGCATCAGCTTCTTTATTTTCATTCCCTTTTTGTATTGGATAGTATAGTCATAACCAATTAGCTTTATTAGCCATTTTTGTTGTAGAACAGTTGTGATCTTTTTCTCCATAAAATACTTGATGTCGGTTAGTATTGATGAAGAAGTGGTGACCCAATAGGTAATGCCTGCACCTTGTAATTTCCATAACCACATCTAAGAGCTCCTTCTCATAAGTTGAAATCCCCAAAGCTCTTGGACTAAGAGGTTTGGTGAAAAAAGCGATGGCTCTTCCTTATTGCATAAGGAAAGATCCAACCCCTGTAGTACATGCATCAGATTCTACCACAAATAGTTTTGAAAAATCAGGCAAAGTAAGTACTAGAGTAGTGCACATTGCAGCTTTGAGAGTGTTAAAATCATCTAGTGCAAGTGAGACCAATGGAATGATTCTTCTTCAATAAGTCAGTTAAAGGCTTACAAATGTTACCATATCCCTTCAAAAAATTTCTGTAGTAACCAATGAGGCAATTCTTAGGCATGTGACCAGTCATGCAGCTCAGATAGATTTCTACAGAGGCGTTGTTACGTTATGTTTAGCAATCAGTTTTTGGATGGTGAGCAGTTCTCATGTGAAGTCTTGTGCCAAAATTCATGAATAGCTCTTCCTAAAATGTACTAGTGCACACATTATCCCTATCTAAGACTATGGAAGCTGCTAGACCATGTATCTTGAAGATGTGGTGTAAGAATTTTGGATCCGCATTAAGAGCAGTATAAGGATATCTTAAGGAAATGAAGTGATTTTACTTAGTAAGTCTATCAACCACCACCATGATGACATCTTTCTTATTTTATTTTAGCAATACTTCACTAAAATCCATGGAGATGTTCTGCCAAGCTTGAAAGGGGATTGGCAATGGTTGTAAAAATCCTGCTGGTGGAGTGTGCTCAATCTTGTTCCTCTGGCATGTGTCACAATGGATGATAAAGTGTGTAATGTCTTTCTTAAGTCATCTCCAGTATAAGTAACTTTTTTCCTTTGGTAGCTTCCTTGTATACCAGAATTCCCACCAACTGCTGAAGAGTGAATAGATTCTAAAAAAAATCCTCAAGTTTTGAGCCTCTCCCACATAAATTCTGCTTTGTATCTGATTTTACCTTCTACATAAGTGTAATGTGGATCTGAATTTCATTGAACCATAAGTTGTTGAATCAAAGTAGTAGCTACCGGATCTTGATCAGAACTTTGAATAATATCTTGTGCCCAAGTAGGAGAACATAGTTGCAGTCAGCTAGTTGATTATCAACATGTAATCTTGAGATTGCATCAGCTTCTTTATTTTCATTCCCTTTTTGTATTGGATAGTATAGTCATAACCAATTAGCTTTATTAGCCATTTTTGTTGTAGAACAGTTGTGATCTTTTTCTCCATAAAATACTTGATGTCGGTTAGTATTGATGAAGAAGTGGTGACCCAATAGGTAATGCCTGCACCTTGTAATTTCCATAACCACATCTAAGAGCTCCTTCTCATAAGTTGAAATCCCCAAAGCTCTTGGACTAAGAGGTTTGGTGAAAAAAGCGATGGCTCTTCCTTATTGCATAAGGAAAGATCCAACCCCTGTAGTACATGCATCAGATTCTACCACAAATAGTTTTGAAAAATCAGGCAAAGTAAGTACTAGAGTAGTGCACATTGCAGCTTTGAGAGTGTTAAAATCATCTAGTGCAAGTGAGACCAATGGAATGATTCTTCTTCAATAAGTCAGTTAAAGGCTTACAAATGTTACCATATCCCTTCAAAAATTTTCTGTAGTAACCAATGAGGCCAAAAAACCCTCTAAGTTGCTTCAAATTAGTTGGAATTGGCCATATTTGATAAGTGCATAATTCATATGATTTTAGTGTTCATTCCATACTTATTTTAGCTATTATTCTTCCATGTATTCGTATTATCACTCTTATTTTCCTCTATTAGGTGAATCATCCAAATAGGAGCTACAAAGTACTGAAAAGATCTATGAAGAAAATTATTCCAAGTATCCAAGTGCCAAAGTCCAAGAGAAGTGGAAGAAAAGCGACGAAAAGGAGCAAAATGCTCAAAATCAAGAGAAGGGACAAATACCAATCTCAACTCATTCAAATTAAGGATTTCTCATTAGCATCTCAAATAGAATTTAAAGATAAAAAGAATGCAAAAAGAATGAGGTCATTCCGAGTTCGGATGAAGAAGTTGTGGCCAAAACAATTTATATTGAAAACCGAAGATAGTGCAGTCCGCGAACTGGGTTTGCGGACAAGGTTCGCAGGAATATTTATGATCGTTGTCGTATGCGTCAAAAATAAATTACACTTTCTCACTACTAAAAAAAATTTAAATATAGAAAGGGCAATAAAGGATCGTTCCCACATAGAGGACTTAGGTTGTCAATATATTTTCGGTTTCCTATAAATAACACGGGGGATTTTTGATTTTTAAAAAGTAAACAAATATAAAAGCAAAGAAATAAATAAGCAAACAAATAAAATAGAAGAGATATTGGTTAAGGATTCATCTTCATTCATAAACATGTTTTCAAAACAATAATTATAATTGATATTTAATCTCAACTTTTATCAAAAGCCCTAGGATACCTTGATCGCAAGAATATCCCATAAATTTCCTTTTGTCATCAACAACCACATTAAAAGATGCGAGTATGAGTTCTATCTAAGAGAAAAACCTAACGTGTAAAAGCACTAATCAAGTTTAATTCCCTAGATGCATTAGGTTCTATGAAATCAGGCCAATCAAAGCAGTCGAACGTGGAAAGCGCACTAATTCAATTTAACAAAGGTTACAATTCACATATGATCATAACAATATATCACTACAAACTATAATCATATTTATGCTACTTGTATTCAAGGATTATCAATTTTACGTATAATAAACCCTAAACTAGCAATAAATGTGATTAGAAATTCTACCAATTTGCAACTTGACAAAACAATCAATCAAATCATGTTATAATACATCAATCATATAACTATATTTTCAAAGAATCGTAAACGATAAATATGAGACAAAACTAATATATTGAATCAAAGAATCATATTATGTGAAATCCAACTAATCCATAACCAATAATAAAATTAAGTATTCATGCTCAAGGAGTTCATAACAAGGAGAAAGAGAAACCCTATCATGTTTCTAAACTCTAGAAACAAAAGTAGAAGATGATATTTTAAGATTAGAGAAAAGTCTTCTATTTTATAAGTTTCTCAATTTCCATAAAGGATACTCCTTCCAATATTAGCTTTTGTCTTCAAAGTCCATTAGATAGAAATCCACCAATCCCACAAGTGATAGAAACCCGTGTAGAAATTATGTCCAAAAACCGTCGCCGGAAAACTGTTTTTTTTTTCGCTGGAAGTTCGCTGAAACCCGGCACCGCCGCTCGCCTGAGATTCTATCACATCGACGGAATATTCTGTCAGTCCACCGTCAAACTTAACAGTCAAGACAGTCTTCTATTAGTCAAGGGAGTCAAGGAAAAGAGTGAGTTAGCTTTTAGTCAACTTCTAAGTCATGCTGATTCAGCTTACTTACTGAGTCATTTATCAGGATCGGTCAACGGACTCGTCTGGATAGTTTATCGCCGGTACTGAGTCAACTCGCCGGAGGGGAAATTTGGGCATAGTCTCCTCTATTTTGGGCTGGTTCCCAGCCAATTTCAGGCCTCTCTCTTCACCTGTAACAAACCTAACTGTATATCTATTCAATCATTCACTCCAACACCACCAACAACTATTCTTTTCTGTCACCGGAAGCAACAACAGAACCCATTGTTCATCTGCTACTCAGTTCTTGCAATTTGCTGCAGCACCAACACAATCCCTTCTGTTCTCTTCTGTGTGTGTCGTTGATTCATTCCAGCATCAATTCATACCACTCAAACCATCATTCCCATCTCAACAATTCTTTAATTCACTCTACAGACCAAACCCATCTTCTATTAGCCCATGAATTCTCAACTCAGCCTCATCTCCAGCAAACCCATATAAATTTCCATCTCTGACCTCAACCACCATCTGCATCTGAATTTCAACCACATACCCATTAGCTCATTTCGATCTGATTTCTTATTCAAATCGAAACCCGAACTCGAATTCATCACCAAAACCAAATCGAAACCACCATAAACTTCTCAAATGGAAACCCAAATTCGAACCCATAATTCACACTAAACAACCACTAGAACCCATAAATTCCTCAAACCCAGCATCTCCATCGATCTGTTCTCTTGGCTCAGAATCATTTCGAACCCTAGCTTCTGAGATGCTGAACTTCATTCAAATTCATTGTATTTTCTTCTCTCGGTTCTCTATTCTGTAATTCAAGCATCGAATTACCAACTGAATCATTATCTCCTCTGCTAACGGCAGCAACCAACTTCTTCTTCAGATCCCGATTCCTCCATGGATGCGCCTCTCTTCTTTTCTCTATACTTCTGGTGAACTGAATAACGAGAGTGTCTCTCGTTTTTAAGGTTGGTTTATAGTGTAGGGAAGGATTCACACCTATGTCCCATAGTTTGGGATAAGAACCACCCCAGTCTGGGTGCCTATAACAGATGGTCACCCCTTAACCTCATCCAATTGTCTTTAATTAATCTCCAAAAGAGAGTCTCCTTTAACCTTGATTTGGGCTCCGGATAGTGTTTGTTTGTGAAATGATAGTTTTGACCATGTTGCTCAATTTTGGATAATTTCTTCTCTTTTTCTTCCTCGTGACTCCAAAGCACCTAATAACTCAAAAACATAGTTAAAATACATAATTTACTAGAAAAAATAGCAAAGAAAGCATAAAATCTAAATATTAAATACGGTGTATTCTACACCTATCAAATTATCCCACACTTAGACTTTGCTAGTCCTCGAGCAAATCAAACTAAAACAAACATACATACAAATCCGTGTCTTCAAGGCTACGGTCACTTTTAGCATAAATAACAAGCCTTTAAACCCCTAGGTGTCCCTAGTGGACGAGTTTTAGTCTCGTGAAGGTTTACAAGAGGTTTACCTACAAAACCTATATTTCCAACTCCAGCTACCTGTGACAAATCTATGAACGAATCCAAAATGGCTATTGGAGGAGGTACCTTGATGCAAATTCAGTTCATATATAAATAAATAAAGATTTTCTTAGAAAGTCGAACAAACCACAATACTCGGAATCTGACTAACTAAAGTTACAATGAAAATATTAAGAAGATGGATATATAGGTAGATGTTTGCGAATGTTAACAAGTGATCGGTGTTTCCCATATCTGTCTGAAGGTCACCGCCAAGATGAACCTATGAATCCTATTGGGTTGAGCTACTAGTCTGAATTCTAGTGTTAACACATTAGCATATACAAGGGAACCAGTGGTCAATAATCTTAATTCTACATCAACTCAACCGGCATATACAAGGGAACCAGGAGTCGACTTTATTTAACACAATAATAACAATTTTTTTTCTTTTTTTTTCACTTTTTTTTTTAGACATCATGATTAGATATTTTGGATCCAAGCGCATGCTTCTTTGTTAGCAAGTATGTGTGTAGGACCAGAATATCGCCACAATTATATTCACGAGAGATTAACGATACGTCTGCGAGCATCACCGAAAGCTCTTTAACAACACTTTGCGAGTGTCAGAGAATAATTCAAAGAAAGAAGTAATAGACAACGATAGCATAAAACATGAGAAAGATATGAAGATTTTGTAGTTAGAGAGAATGCTCGAGAGCACAAGGAGGGAGCTCGCGAGAGCAAGGCAGGAAATGAAGATTTTGTGGGTATAAAAGAGTCTCGCGAGCATGATAGCAGATCTCATGAGCACGATAGCGGATCTCGCGAGGAGCATAGCATAGCCTACAAGGAGCATAACAGAAATCCTAAAAAATGGGAAAGATGAGTTGAATGTGAGCTGTCACCCACTATGAAGATACCTATATAAAGAGAAGAGCATGAGAGAAAAAAAGGGAGGACACAATTTTAGGAGAGAGAGGGAGATATTTTGCAGAGAGATTTTTTGAGAGAGAATGTATTTTTTCTTTATCATCTTCTTCCCCAAAACCAGATTTAGAACTCCATTAATGGAGATTATCAATGTAAATCAAATGTAAATTTAAAAAATCATAGTGAAGAATCATGGATGTAGATCAAATTGATCGAACCATGTAAAAAATCTTGGTGTCCTTTTATAATTTTAGCAATTTTACTACCAATTTTATAAGTAGATCTAGAAATTAATATCAAGATATGATAAGGGGTGTGTTGTAGGAAAACCTGCAACTACATTTTGGCGCTAGAAACAGGGACTACTTGTCAAATTGAAGAAGGTTCAAAGAAATTGGCTATCATTAGAATTGGATCTCACTGGATTTAAAAACTTCAAGATCAAATATGGAAGCTACAACGAAAGCTCATGATTATACAAAAATTATAGAGAAGGAGATATATTAAGAGGCAGCTGAAGAAAAGACCAGCAAAAATTATGTCAACAAATCATCAAAAAGGACAAATTTCTTCTCACTTTTCTTATTCTTTGTTTCATTTTTCGGATCTGAGAATTTCAAAACAAAAACTGGAAAGTAGATTTTTTATAAAACCTAAACTTTGATTTTTGTAGAAATTTGATTTATTGAGGAAGTCTTGAATCTAAAAATGTTTTTGTTACATATTTGTAGTAACCAAACCTCATTTTACAAATCTGTTTAATGAATCTCTAAAAATATCAAATTTCGAGATTTTCTGTTGATTAGAGATTTACATTTCGTAAGAAAGTTTTCATTCTTCGCAGGGAGAAATCTAAGGAATTTGGATCAATTAATTGTTCAAATAGGACAAATTCTTTCTTATCCTATTAAATTATATGTTCATAGAATAGATCTGGAAGATTTTGAATTTTAGATTATTAATCTTTGTTTTTCACAAAAATTGCTGTTTAGTTGATATTTTGAATTCAAAAGAGTTTTGATCATAAATTTACGTCCATAAACCTCGAATTTAATCATAATTTTGACAACTAATGTGAACATGATTTTTGTGATTGAAGTCAAAGATGAAGGAATCAAAAGCTCCAGTGAAATTTCTCTTTTGCGATAAGATGCGTTCACCAACTTATCAATACACAACGTCAGCGAATAAATGGATTAAACCAACACCAACATTTTAACAGAAATTAAGATTCCAACGGAGGAGAAAGCACAAAGGACAAAAACAGCACAGTAGATAGAGGAAGAAGACTAATGATTTATTCACCAAGTACTTCATCAACAATCCCGAAGAAATCAAATGAAGTTACACCAACAAATAATAATACAGGAAAATATCTCTTCTCTTTTCTAATTTTATATTCAAAAATTACGTTTAAAAAAAAATCGTACTTTTTATGTTATGTGATTTTAAAAATAAAATAAAATAGATGATTATCCTTGTTTTCAATTTTATGAAGTTGATATAAAACTTGCATTACTCATGGTGAATGCTCGTAGGGAATGAACTCTCGCAAGAAAGAAAGATAAAATTGCATGGCTAGAAAAGAAAATAGAAAGAGACAAAGAGAAAGCTTATACAAAGGACAACTAAAAAGAATAAGTTATGAGAATCTCGCCACTCTTTCACAAGTTGAAGACAGTACAATTGGTCAAACCAGAAGCGTACAAGTTTAAGGTCGCGGGATCAATTCTTGCTTCTCGCAAGTTTATTTTTATTCTGCGAGATTTGCAAGTTAGCCTTTGATTATTTCGCAGAGAAATCTCGCAAGCAATAGAACTAGCAAAGTTGGTTGAGAGGCTTGAATGCAAGCAGCAGGTCGCGGGATCAATTCTTGCTTCTCGCAAGTTTATTTTTGTTATGTGAAATTCGAAAGTCTGCCTTTGATTATTTCGCAGATAAATTTCGCAAGAAATAGAACTAGCACAGTTGGTTGGGAAGAATGAATGCAAGCAGAAGATCGCATGATCAAATCTTGTCTCTCGCAAGTTTATTTTTTATATGCAAAATTTCTACATAATTGTCTCGTGAACAGTTAAACTTTTATTACTTCGCAAGATCTTTGATTAATTCGCAAGAGAGTATTAGCACAATTGGTTAGCGGCGAGAAGAAGAAGCTTAATATCGCAAGATCGAGTCTCACCGCAGCAATATTTTTTCACGATTTTTCTAAAGTTGCCTGACGAGAGGATAATAATAGTAAGATGACGATAGTATAACTTTCTATCGCTAACAGAAGCTAGCACAAATGGTCAATAGAGAAGCTAATAAGTTCAGTATCACGGGTTCGAGTCCCTCGCCAAGCATACTTTTTCTTTTTACTCATTTTTGAACTTCAAGGAGCGAAGAAATGGAGTAATATATCAGAACTAGGCCTTTCTTTCGCAAGCAACAAATAGCCCAGATGGTCAGAGAAGAAGTGCTGCAAACTAGAAGACTTGGGTTCGAATCTCCCTTCTCGCAAAGAATTTTTTGCGATGTTTTCTTCTAATCTCGCAAGAAAAACATATACTTCACGAGAGACGGCCGCCACAAAAAATCACAAAAAAGCTAAGTATCACTTCCTTGAATATTTTACTTACAGAAAATGAAATTTTTTAATTTAATAGAAGCGATACAATCGCAAGATTTCAAAGAACATTTCTAAGATTTATAATATTTCAAAAAAAATCAAAAACTTTTGATTCAATTTGCCAAAAGCGATATAATCGTAAGATTTCCAAAATTTCTAAGATTTCAAAATATTTCAAAAAAAATTGATTTGATTGAAAAAAAGCGATACATTCGCAGGATTTCAAAGATTTCAAAAGATTATAAAAAATGAAATCATCACAAAAAATATACAGATCTCCAAAATTTTTAAAGATTTCCAAGATTATAGAAAACGAAATTATCGCAAAAATTTCTAAAATTTCAAAATTTTAAGATTTACAAAGAGCGATACAATCACAAGATTTCACAGATTTCTCTAGAATATTTCTTTTACAGAAAAAGATTTTTGATTTAACAATGCGATACAATCGCAAGATTTCAAAGAATATTTATAAGATTTCAAAAGATTTTAAAGAATATTTACTTCAAATATGGTGTTATGAGAATGAAAGAAGAAATGACATAAATGAAAGAAGAACTCACAGAAATGAGCAAAACAATTTTTTATCAGAGCTGCGAGTGTAATCACAGAGATTAATAGAATGGGACCAACCTTTATGGCGTGCACCCTAGTTCGCGAATAAAATTTCGCAAGAGGCAAATGTAAGACCTAATAGCGCGTCATATAAGGGGGTATCTCTTGACATGACTCAGGGATAAGGTTATACCGCTGCTGGAACCTGAGTTATGCAGATGTTGGGGTTAAAGAAAACCTATCCAGGAGAGAGACCTTGGATTTCCATCTTTATAAGGTTATACCCTGGTTGGGCGACCAAGGATCTCTTCTAAGGAGTGCAAAGTATGACCAAGGTGCCGAGGTACACGGTTGAGTCAAGGCTGCCCGGGGCATACCAAACTACCATGTCCATCCTTGGCAAGTCTTGGATATGATGCACTCGTCCCGAAGAAAACCCCATTTAGGGTGCAATCTTGTAACTATAAGCCATATAGGCATAAAGGACAAGAGGCTGCGAAAACAACTGGTTGTTGGCAAATCCGGATGGGAGGAGCTAGTCTTGTATGGCCGATCTGCCCTCCTTGAAGGGGAAACCAAGGGGAATATAAGGGCGGAACCCTCCATTAGGGAGCTGATAAGTGTCTAAATATGGAAATGTCATGGGGCTTTATGATCGCAAGAACATTTAGGCCTGTCATATTGTCGCGTGACGAAAATTATACAGAGGCAACAAGCCATAAGATAAAAAAGATAAGATGAGATCAATGGGTTTTTACATGAAAGTGTAAAGACGTCCTGCGATTTCATCGCAAGACGACAATGTCATAAGATGTAGTTCTTGCAAGGGAGCTTAAACTTATCATATTGTCGCAGAGATGTTGAAAAAATGTGGATAAGGCAAGATCAATGGGTTTTTACATGCAAATGTGAAGATATCCTGCGATTTTGTCGCAGATACAAAAGGAAAATTGGAAAAATAAGACCTTTAACTAGGAAGGAAAAATAAGACCAATAGAATAATCTCAAACATTAATTATTTTCTTTTAAGAATGCAGGAAAGATTTGTTCATCACAAGAGAGATAGCAAGTACTATTTAGAATCTCTCAGAAACACTATTCAGAATCTCTCAGAAGTATTGTTCAGAATTTCTCAGAATATTATTCAGAGTCTCTCAAGAGGATTGTCTACAATATCGCAGCACTATTCACAATCTCGCAAAACTATTTATCGCATCATTATTCATCGAAGCACTATTTATCACAGCGTTATTCACGACACTATTCACAATCTCGCGGAGATATTTCAGGAACACTATTCATAATTTCGCAGGGTTATTCATAAACTCGCAGATACATTTAGAATCTTGCAGACACATTCAGAAACTTGCAAACTCATTCAGCACATCGCAAACTATTCCAGAATTTCGCAGGAAATGTGATTATTTCGCAGAATATGATTATTTTATCACATGAGGCAGAGGCAAGACAAGAATAAAGAAACAAGTCGTTCATTTAACATTTTCTCAAGGATTCTACCTCCATAGATAAAGAATAGAGGCAATTATGGATTACCAAGAAAACATTTTATGTTCTTTATCTTCTCGGCAAGAATCATTTCCAAAATGGACAGGGATTTTCACCAAAAATGAAGTAATAATTTCGCATGAACATAGGCCATACTTATGATTTTCATTCAAGGACGGATACTTCTTATATTTTGAGGATTGAGTACTTCTTATATTTCTCCAAGGATACTTCATACTTCGAAAACTTCAAGAGTTAATACTTCTTATTTACTTAGCAAAGACATGGAACTTCACAAAAGAATAGAGGCAAGTACGTACTTTTCGAGTTTAGTATTATTTCGCTCGTTCCTTCATCAACAAAGATCAAAGACTACTACAACAATAAATTTTTTTCTTAAAGATTACTTTTCAAGTAATATTCAAGAAAAAGAGGCAAAATGTAGGACCAGAATATCGCCACAATTATATTCACGAGAGATTAACGACACTTCTGCGAGCGTCACCAAAAGCCCTTTAACAACACTTTGCGAGTGTCAGAGAATAATTCAAAGAATGACGTAATAGACAACGATAGCATAAAACATGAGAAAGATATGAAGATTTTGTAGTTAGAGAGAATGCTCGCGAGCACAAGGGGGGAGATCGCGAGAGCAAGGCTAGAAATGAAGATTTTGTGGGTATAGAAGAGTCTCGCGAGTATGATAGCATATCTCACGAGCACGATAGCAGATCTCGCGAGCACGATAGAAGATCTCGCGAGGAGCATAGAAGGGCCTGCAAGGAGCATATCAGAAATCCAAAAAAAATGGGAAAGGTGAGTTGAATGTGAGCTGTCACCCACTATGAAGATACATATATAAAGAGAAGAGCGGGAGAGAGAAAAAGGGAGGACACAATTTTAGGAAAGGGAGGGAGATATTTTGCAGAGAGATTTTTAGAGAGAGAATGTAGTTTTTTCTTTATCATCTTCTTCCCCAAAACCAGATTTAGAACTCCATTAATGGAGATTATCAATGTAAATCAAATGTAAATTTAAACAATCATAGTGAAGAATCATGGATGTAGATCAAATTGATCGAACCATGTAAAAAATCTTGGTGTCCTTTTATAATTTTAGCAAATTTACTACCAATTTTATATGTAGATCTAGAAATTAATATCAAGATATGATAAGGGGTGTGTTGTAGGAAAACCTGCAACTACAATGTGATAGTTGCCTAGGATCCTGCATTCCACTCTTGTTTAGGCGACGGAGACAGGGACAACATTTCACACATACTGCTATCCAAGTGTCTTTTTTTTTATATTCTGATTGGTCTAATTGGTCGGTCTCTTTTTTTTTTTTTTTTTTAGTAACTCAATCACTCTATTTCATCCTAGCAGTAATAAAAATTCGATGTTTAGTGACCCACCAAATCACTTAGATAACAATAGATAAATATGGAAAAATAAAAATAGAACGTGATATGGTGATATTCCGAGATATGGTAACAACTATCATATTATTTCTAACATTTGAATAATTATGTCATTTTAGTTAATGGGTTCCTCAACTCCTCCAGCCAAGATGGTTCCATCCATTTAGATTGATAGTGTTATCCTAAAGGCACATGTTTCTAGGTTTCGGAGTGTATAAAGCAACTTTTTTTTTTCCTTTTTTTTTTTTTTTTTTTTTATGAACACAAGGTTAAACTAACAAGGCTAAAAACTCTATATGAACACTCCCCCACACTTAAACTTTACATTGTCCTCAATGTAAATTGAATCATCCAAAGAAAGTCAAGGTGGGAAATCCATAACATGATATATATACAAAATAAGAAAATAAAATGCATGATAAAAACTCATTACTCCAACTCATAGAAATTTCGGAACAATAGAGGATAAACACTAAACAAGCTATTTAGTTGGCATCTAATCCCAACTCAGCCAATATATACACCTCATCTTTAAGATAAAATTCCATCTACTTAGAAAGGCTAGTGTTTATTCTAAATTGTTCAAAAATCTCTAAAAGTTGGAGTTTTGATATGCAAATATCCAAAATAAGAAAATAAAAATAAAAGACTTGAAAAATAAAAAGATAGAGATAGATACACAAAACCAGTGGGTTGCCTCCCATTTAGCGCTTGGTTTAAAGTCGTCAGCCCGACTTGCAAGACGGATTCTCCATACACAAATAATCGGAAAAGTTGAGGATCCACCCATAGCACCTGTTTTTCAAACACTAGCTTCGCAAAAATATTAGTAATATAAAAAAAAAGAAACGAAGCTATTAACCGATAAAAGCTTCCCCCACACTTATTGTCCACACTTGGAAGTGGGTAAAGAATATAGGAGTCGGGTACTTCCACGGTTTCTTGTTCCAAAATATGCATAGTTTGAGAATCAAATGTTTCTAATAGAAGATATCGAGAAATAAAATCATTCAACAATACTCTCGAAGCACATACATTCAAACCAATAAGAGGTAAAGGAGAATAATCAATATGCAAAGGGTTAGACAAACCTATCACAATCTCTTGTATCACAGAATCCTCTTCATCCTTGAAAAACTCAAGTGAATTATTCACCTCTTGTATATCATGGTCCTCTATCAAACCTTGCAACCATTCTTCATCCGCTTCTGCCTTAACCAAAGTCTCGACATTAACATCATCGTTGACAATCATTCACAAGTTCAATTGGGTCTTCCACAATATTGGTCATAACGGTTTCATTCTCAACATACTCTTCTTCATTATAAGGCACATACACCACTGCGGATTCAAGTCTCACCATAAGGAACTTGTTTAGAACACTCATTTCATCATCCTCAAGATCTACCTTTTGAATAGGTTCTTGATCGTTATAAAGATCAATGCTTGAGTAAGCTACACTAGTGTCATCATCGCAAAAAGACTTCATTGTACACTTTTCGGGGATGTCACCATAAATTGGTTCAAGCGATGTACTTTCATAGTCATCATCACTATCATAGTTAACATAAGATTGGCTACCACTTCCCAAAGATGGGTCTTTCGCAGAATTTTGCATGTCCTCTTTGTATTCTTCAATGCCTTGTCTTAAATAGGAAACACCTTTTTGAAGCTCTTGGAGTGATCCATCCAAATTTTGAAAATAACATTCCATTTTTTGGTAAAACTCATTCGACAAAGAAAAAGTAGAATTACTTACTTCAGTATTGCTAGGCCAATTATCTTCCCTTTGAATGAGTGAATGATCATAACTACGATCAGAAATTGGGCCAAACATACTATGAGCAGATTCGGTCGACGAAATTGGTTCTACGCTTGGTTGTCTACAAACTGACTCCATGCTAACCATAAATTGTTGCATTTCATCTACCAAACTCGAAGAAATATTAAGAGAAGCACAACTATTCTCCCCTCTTTGTGGTTGCTCACTTACATACCCACCGTAAGAAGGTTGGAATGTATGAGAGTAACTAAAAGGGTACGTGGAGTATTGATCATAACCAAAGGATTGGTTTTGATTATACTCCCCATAAGGGTGACAGTTTTCATATTGTTGTTGAGGTTGATAACCATACCCATTGTTCCAATATGCTCCGTCCATAGAAATTGGTACCTAAAACAAGAGTTCTCAAAACTATGGTTAAAAACCAGAAAATAAGAAAAACAAAAAAAGAAACAAAACTAAAAACACAAATAAGAAACCAAAAACAAGTGACAACCGTTGCCTCCCCGGCAACGACGCCAAAATTTGATCGTTGTCGTAGGCGTCAAAAATAAATTACACTTTCTCACTACTCAAAATATAAATATAACAAGGGCAAGAAAGGATCGTTCCCACAGAGAGGACTTAGGTTGTCAATATATTTTCAGTTTCCTATAAATAACACGGGGGATTTTTGATTTTTAAAAAGTAAACAAATATAAAAGCAAAGAAATAAATAAGCAAACAAATCAAATAGAATAGATATTGGTTAAGGATTCATCTTCATTCAAAAACATGATTTCAAAACAATAATTAGAATTGATATTTAATCTCAACTTTTATCAAAAGCCCTAGGATACCTTGATCGCAAGAATATCCCGCAAATCTCCTTTTGTCATCAACAACCACATTAAAAGATGCGAGTATGAGTTCTATCTAAGAGAACAACCTAACGTATAAAAGCACTAATCAAGTTTAATTTCCTAGATGCATTAAGTTCTATGAAATCAGGCCAATCAAAGAAATCGAACGTGGAAAGCGCACTAATTCAATTTAACAAAGGTTACAATTAACATGTGATCATAAGAATATATCACTACAAACTATAATCATATTTATGCTACTTGTATTCAAGGATTATCACTTTTACGTATAATAAACCCTAAACTAGCAATAGATGTGATTAGAAATTCTACCAATTTGCAACCTGACAAAACAATCAATCAAATCATGTTATAATACGTCAATCATATAACTATATTTTCAGAGAATCGTAAACGACAAATATGAGACAAAACTAATATATTGAATCAAAGAATCATATTATGTGAAATCCAACTAATCCATAACCAATAATAAAATTAAGTATTCATGCTCAAGGAGTTCATAACAAGGAGAAAGAGAAACCCTATCATGTTTCTAAACCCTAGAAAAAAAAGTAGAAGATGATATTTTAAGATTAGAGAAAAGTCTTCTCTTTTATAAGTTTCTCAATTTCTATAAAGGATACCCCTTCCAATATTATCTTTTGTCTTCAAAGTCCATTAGATAGAAATCCACCAAGCCCACAAGTGAGATAAACCCGTGTAGAAATTATGTCCAAAAACCGTCGCCGGAAAACTGGGTTTTTGTTTTTCCGCCGGAAGTTCGCCGAAACCCGGCACCGCCGCTCGTTTGAGATTCTATCACATCGACGGAATATTCCGTCAGTCCACCGTCAAACTTAACAATCAAGACGGACTTCTATTAGTCAATGGAGTCAAAGAAAAGAGTGAGTTAGCTTCTAGGCATCTTCTGAGTCATGCTGATTCAGCTTACTCACTGAGTCATTTGCCAGGATCGGTCAACAGACTCGTCTGGATCGCTTATCGCCGGTACCGAGTCAACTCGCCGGAGGGGAAATTTGGGCAGAGTCTCCTCTGTTTTGGGCTGGTTCCCGGAAGTTTGGGCAAAGTCTCCGAGTCAACTAACCGTACATCTATTCAATCATTCACTCCAATACCACCAAAAACTATTCTTTTCTGTCACCGGAAGCAACAACATAACCCATTGATCATCTGCTACTCAGTTCTTGCAATTTTCTGCAGCACCAACACAATCCCTTCTGTTCTCTTCTGTTTGTGTGTCGTTGATTCATTCCAGCATCAATTTATACCACTCAAACCATCATTCCCATCTCAACAATTCTCTAATTCACTCTACAGACCAAACACATCTTCTATTAGCCCCTGAATTCTCAACTCAGCCTCATCTCCAGCAAACCCATATAAATTTCCATCTCAGACCTCCACCACCATCTGCATCTGAATTTCAACCACATACCCATTAGCTCATTTCGATCTGATTTCTTATTCAAATCGAAACCCGAAATCGAATTCATCACCAAAACCAAATCGAAACCACCATCAACTTCTCAAATGGAAACAAAAATTCGAACCCATCATTCATACTAAACAACCACTAGAACCCATAAATTCCTCAAACCCAGCATCTCCATCGATCTGTTCTATTAGCTCAGAATCATTTCAAACCCTAGCTTCTGAGATGCTCAACTTCATTCAAATTCATTGCAATTTATTCTCTCGGTTCTCCATTCTGTAATTCAAGCAGCGAACTACCAACTGAATCATTATATCCTCTTCTAACGGTAGCAACCAACTTCTTCTTCAGATCCCGATTCCTCTATGGATGCGCCTCTCTTCTTTTCTCTATACTTCTGGTGAACTGAATAACGAGAGTGTCTCTCGTTTTTAGGGTTGGGTTATAGTGTAGGGAAGGATTCACACCCATGTCCCATAGTTTGGGATAAGAATCACCCCAGTATGGGTGCCTATAACAGATGGTCACCCCTTAACCTCAGCCAGTTGTCTTTAATTAATCTCCAAAATAGAGTCTCCTTTAACCTTGATTTGGGCTCCGGATAGTGTTTGTTTATGAAACGATAGTTTTAACCCTGTTGCTTAATTTTGGATGATTTCTTCTCTTTTTCTTCCTCGTGACTCCAAAGCACCTAATAACTCAAAAACATGGTTAAAATACATAATTTACTAGAAAAAATAGCAAAGAAAGCATAAACTCTAAATAGTAAATACAGTGTATTCTACACCTATCAATTTCCGAAAATATCTGTTGGAATTTCATTTTTGCGGACTGGGTTCGCGAACTTAGCGAATGGGAAACATGTATAAACTCCTTGGAAGGCTTAAGGGAGCGCTTGGGGTGGGGTGGGGTGGGGCGTTTGATCCAATTCTTAGACTTGTGACCAGTCATGCACCTCAGATATCATTCTACAGAGGCGTTGATACGTTATGTTTAGCAATCATTTTTTGGATGGTGAGCAGTGCTCATGTGAAGTCTTGTGCCCAAATTCCTGAATAGCTCTTCCCAAAATGTACTAGTGAACTCCTTTTCCTTATTTGAGACTATGGAAGCTGCTAGACCATATATCTTGAAGATGTGGTGTAACAATTTTTGATCCACATTAAGAGAAGTATAAGGATATCTTAAGGAAATGAAGTGATTTTATTTAGTCAGTCTATCAACCACCACCATGATGACATCTTTCTTATTTGATTTTATCAATCCTTCACTAAAATCCATGGAGATGTTCTGCCAAGCTTGAAAGGGGATTGGCAATGGTTGTAAAAAACCTGCTGGTGGAGTGTGCTCAATCTTGTTCCTCTAGCATGTGTCACAATGGATGATAAAGTGTGTAATGTCTTTCTTAAGTCATCCCTAGTAGAAGTAACTTTTTTCCCTTTGGTAGCTTCCATGTGTACCAGAATTTCCACAAACTGCTGAAGAGTGAATGGATTCTAAAAAAAAAAATCCTCAAGTTTTGAGCCTCTCCCACATAATTTCTTCTTTGTATCTGATTTTACCTTCTACATAAGTGTAATGTGGAGCTGAATTTCATTGAACCATAAGTTGTTGAATCAAAGTAGTAGCTATTGGATCTTGATCAGAATTTTGAATAATATCTTGTGCCCAAGTAGGAGAACAAAGTTGCAGTCAGCTAGTTGATTATCAGCATGTAATCTTGAGATTGCATCAGCTTCTTTATTTTCATTCCCTTTTTGTATTGGATAGTATAGTCATAACCAATTAGCTTTATTAGCCATTTTTGTTGTAGAACAATTGTGATCTTTTTATCCATAAAATACTTGATGTTGGTTAGTATTGATGAAGAAGTGGTGACCCAATAGGTAATGCCTCCACCTTGTGACTTCCATAACCACATCTAAGAGCTCCTTCTCATAAGTTGAAATCCCCAAAGCTCTTGGACTAATAGGTTTGCTGAAAAAAGCGATGGCTCTTCCTTCTTGCATAAGGAAAGCTCCAACCCATGTAGTACATGCATCAGATTCTACCACAAATAGTTTTGAAAAATCAGGCAAAGCAAGTACTGGAGTAGTGCACATTGCAGCTTTGAGAGTGTTAAAAGCATCTAGCGCAAGTGATACCAATGGAATGATTCTTCTTCAATAAGTCAGTTAAAGGCTTACAAATGTTACCATATCCCTTCACAAATTTCTGTAGTAACCAATGAGGCCAAAAAGCCCTCTAAGTTGCTTCAAATTAGTTGGAATTGGCCATATTTGATAGTGAAAAATACTAGAACCCCCCTACTATATGGGTTCAACATTTACAAGCCCCACAAAATGGATCATTCACTATCAACTCCATTCTTCCACATTTTAATATTTCTAGGCCCAAAATTTATATTTTCAGGGCTTGATAATAAAGTGACATTTTCGTAATGTCAACTTTATCCTTTTCAATATAAACAAGACAAAAATCATAAAATAAATTCATTTCTTCATTTTCTTTCTCTCTCATCTCTCTCTCTCTCTCGGTTGCAGAGATTTTTTTTAGGGTTTTCTCAGATTCATTTTCATCTTCTTCTTTTAGATCTTCTACTGCAACGATGGTGAAGAATTTTTAGATAAGAAGAGCAGAGACGATCGATTTTTATCAAAGTTTGATCAAATTTAGGTTTGAAAATTGATTAATTCAATGATTCTTATGTTTTTCATCGCATGATTTTGCTGCCACTGCTATTGTAACATTTTTTTCCTGGTTTATTCTCTGAAATAGGAAAGATCCAAAGGTTCGAACGAGTCTTAAAATTGAAAGCGACGTTATATATCATAGATCCACCACCAGGAGAAGGAGGAGCATCGGTTGCAGTTGAAAATAATCCCAGAAATAGATTTCTATTAACGGATTTGCAGATTCAACATTAACTCATCAGCGATGTAAGTATAAAGATAAGTATCGTCTTCAATTAAGAGATTTTATCCATATGTTAATCTGCGCCAGGCTTTGAGCTGCTGCGCCGCTTGTGTCACCATTCCGATTTATCTGTTCTGAGACCAGATGATTCAACCAGGACTGATATATTCATTTGATTCATATTCGATACTTCGTCCCATCACAAGGTACAGTATTTTGGTGAGTTTACATTTCTACTTACTGAGTGAGTGAAATAGAGAAGACTAACCAGTGCTAACATGTTCTTCCTCCTCCCTCTTCAATTTCGTTCTCCTCCAACCCTCATAATGCAGATGCTTCTTCTCCAACCAGCAATTAGATCAATTAGGGTTTCCCCAGTGCCTTTTTCATCGCCTCTTTCCTCTTCTTATCTCCCTCTCAGGACCCTCAAGAACCTTTCAGCCATTCCTCTTCTACCCTTATCTTCATTTTCTTCTCCAAAACCACTAAATTCACTTTCTATCTGTAACAAGAAAGCATCATCCACTGTTGTTGCCAATGCTGTTGTAGCTTCCTATCCTTACAATGATGAATCAGAGAAGGCAAAACGTGCCCAGGTTGTATTTCTTTTCCTTTCACTATTTTTTTTTTTTGAATTGAATAGTTTGACTCAAATTTTGATGAATTTTGAATTGATGGGTTTGATTTTTGTTGTTATTTTGGATGATGTGTGTTCTTAATTAGGTTGCTAAGAGGTTAGAGAATACATCAAGATATTTTAAGAGATTGGGGAGCTTAGGGTTTTGGGGTCAGCTAGTATGTACGATTATATCTGTTGTAATTCTATCGTTTTCTACTGCGATTACTGGAAGAGTATCATCTCCAGCTACTTTTTATGCTACTGCTGGTGGAATTGTGGCAGCCTTCATTTCAGTGTTCTTCTCCTTCGGGTATATCCGTCTTTCAGATAGACTTAGAAAAACATCCAGTGATCCTGAAAAGGTGAATTTTTCGTTTCCATTTCTCATTTTACTCATTACTCTTGTGAATTCAATTGAGGATATATCTCTGCATAGATGAAATAGAATTGTTACGTTGTTAGGATTGAATTAGCACTTTTTTCTGTGTACTCATTCTTGTTTTTTTTTTAAATAATGGAATGAGTGATTTTTAATTATATGGAACTAGTGATTTGTGTGTGTCTCGGACTTTTGATTATTAGAAAATAAAACACAGGATTCAACAATGATAGACGTTTAGTGATTAAAAAAAAAAAAAAACTATGATAGACATCTCTTCTTAGAATAGTAGTTTTGTGTCATGCTATGGGCTTTGGTGTTTCCAAGAGGTTTAAGTGCTTGTACCAGGGTTTTCCTAAACCTTGACAGGTGTTTTGTAAGGTTCTACCCATCAAGATAGGCAGCTCGTGAAGCAAGATAATCTTGTGTGCGTTTAAATGCTGGATGGTCTTAACCATACCTTTTTAGAGCTAGCTCTTTTCTGGATTGTTTTTGTATTCACAATAACAAATGACCTTAGAATTGGTGTTCTATGGAAATGTCAATTGTGCATCAATATACTAATCTCACCTGATTTATGATTTGCTTGCAAAAATTGTAAATAGTTCACCTTCGTTAGCTGCTTCAACTATGATAGACGTATAATGATTAAAAAATAATAATAATAAATAAATATTGACAAACATCTCTTCTTAGAATAGTAATTTTATGTCATGCCATGGACTTACAATTCATCAGTGAGATGTTGTGATTCTTTGTCACTGGGATGTTGCGATTGCGGTTTTTCAAAATTAGTGGTTTCTATAGGTAGTTCATCAGCGACAATGATGTTTTAAAAAGAAGGAAACAAGAAGGAAGTCTATGAGGTAAACTTAGGCTTTAGAGTTAAGAAGTTGTAAGTAACATTAGAAAAGATGCCCTGATTGTTAGACCTGAAGTAATATGGTTAAAAATTGTATACTTTGTATGAATACCTCTTATTTCAGTTAAACTAGAGATGAACGACAAAGGAATGATCCTGAGGGGATATTGGAATGCCAAAGAAATCTGACATGTTTTTTTGTCATGAAGATCTGTCGTGCAACTGTACAGCTAAATCTTTTCTTGATGAAATTTATTTTTTCGTTTTCATAATCAGTCTGGAAGAGAATTTTAAAGGGACCTGATCCGGTGGGTGTGTTTGTGTTTCTGTTTTAGGATGTTTCTGGAAAGATAATTGCGTTTTCACAAAAGAGTCCTCTGGAAATTTGCATTCTCTCAGCAAATGCAGTATTTTCAAATGTTACGATTCGGCAGCCATGTACGTCTGGTGGTATGTTGACATAGAAGTTTACCTTCTAGTTACACAAGCTAAGTGGATGTGTAACTTCTAGTTACACAAGCTAAGTGGATGTGTAACTTCCAGTTACACATGCTAATTAGATGTGTAACTTCTAGTTACACATGCTAATTGGATGTGTAACTTCCAGTTACACATGCTAATTAGATGTGTAACTTCTAGTTACACATGCTAATTAGATGTGTAACTTTTACTTACACATACTTATTGAATGTGTAACTTTTGGTTACACATATTTTACTTACATATAGTAATGGTTGTTACTGATTGAAAATGTTGCATTCTTACATACATATATATTAATTTACATATATGTGAATGATTGTATGATATGAAACGTGTATCTAATCGATAGTTGTTCATTGTGCTTTACTCGTCCATTCATAGCTATGTGATGGTGAAAGTTGTAGCCGATGGTGGTGCGGGTGGTGGTACTACTGGAGTTGTGGTGCGAGTTGTGGAGAAATAACTGGAGGTGTCACATTAATTTGTGGTGGTGGAATTGCAAAGTGGTGAAACTATTCTATTGAGTTTTGTGATTCTAGGAGGTGTTGGTGGTGGAGGTGCATCTTTTAGAGGAGGATATGGAGCCAATGGTGGTGCTGGAAAAAACTATTCAATGCACTCAAATTCTTTGCTTGCTGGTACACCTTTTTAGATCCCTCTCTTGTTGTTTTTAGTTTCAAATTCTATGTCTAGACTGCACAATTATTCACATTACACAAGTAGGATGCATGTGTAACTTCTAGTTACACATGTGATGTGCTTGTGTAACTTCTAGTTACACATGTGATGTGCTTGTGTAACTATGAATTACACTAGACAGATTATGAACAAACCTTGTAACCAAAAAATTACACATGCCAGTTACACAAGCTTTTATGGATGTGTAACTCTTAGTTACACAAGTCAGGTGCATATGTAACTCTCAGTTACACATATTATATGCATGTGTAACTCCTCTTTACACTAGACAGATGCTAGGTATCCAAGTCATATGCATGTGTAACTGCCAATTACACATGATAGATGCATGTGTAACTCCAAGTTACAGATGCTAAGATGGGTTATCATGTGTCTTTTCTGTGATCTTTGTTCTATAATTTTGCCTTACAATTCTCCTATATTATTATTTTTTTTGCTTTTTATTCATCCAACCTAATCCATGGATGTTTATTTCGTTGCAGATATGCAAGCATTTTGGAATGAGGAAGACAAGAAATTAGGCAAAACTTCTAGTATAGGTTTCAGTGGCTTATTTCTAGTGTTTTAACTCATTTATTGTGTTCAGTAACAACCGATTACTATAGCTGGTAAACAGAGTTATTATTGTAAATTAATATTAATGTGATAGATGTATTTTTTGTATATTTTTTTTTCTGTTGTGTAACTGTTGACTACACATGCCATATGCATGTGTAACTTGTGGATACACTTGTCATATATATGTGTAACTTCTTATTACACATGTCATATGGATGTGTAACTTTAAGTTACACACTATTGAATACACAACATGAATGTGTAATTTTTTATACATGTGTAACTTCCGGTTACACTTGCAATATCAATGTGGCCGGAGGTGGTGGTGAGCGGTGGTCGGTCGACGGTGGTGGTTATCGGCGACGGTGGTGGTCGGTGGCGGTTTCTGGCAGTGGTGGGCGGTGGCTATGGTGGTTGGTGGTCGCCGGAGGTGGTGGTTGGCGGTGGTTGCCGGTGGTGGTGGTCTGAGGTGGTTGCTGGCAGTGGTGGTCGGAGGTGGTTGACGGCGGTGGTGGTCGGGGTGGTTGCCGGCGGTGGTGGTTGGAGGTTGTTGCCGGCGGTGGTGGTAGGAGGTGGTTGGCGGTGGCTGTGGTGGTCGGAGGTGGTTGGAGGTGGTTGGAACATCAACACATAATATTTTAATAATTTGGGGCCTAAATTTAAATTTTATTTAATTATGGGCTTGACCATATGCATAAGGGTATCAAGGTCTTTTAATAATTTGGGGCCTAGATTTAAACTTCTTTTAATTAAGGGTCTCACATTATGGGTTATCCATGGGTTGGGCCTTAGCCTAATTTTCCCTATTTGATAAGTGCATAATTCATATGATTTTAGTGTCCATTCCATACTTGTTTTAGCTATTATTCTTGCATGTATTCGTATTATTACTCTTATTTTCCTCTATTAGGTGAATCATCCAAATAGGAGCTACAAAGTGCTGAAAAGATCTATGAAGAGAAGTAGTCCAAGTATCCAAGTGCCAAAGTCCAAGAGAAGTGGAAGAAAAGCGACGAAAAGGAGCAAAATGCTCAAAATCAAGAGAAGGAACAAAGACCAATCTTAACTCATTCAAATTAAGTATTTCTAATCATCATCTCGAATATAATTGAAATATAAAAAGAATGCAAAAAGAATGAGGTCATTCCGAGTTCGGATGAAGAAGTTGTGGCCAAAACAATTTCTATTGAAAACCGAAGATGGTGCAGTCCGCGAACTGGGTTTGCGGACGGGATTCGCAGACGTATTTCCGAAAATATCTGCTGGAATTTGAAGTTTGTGGACTGGGTTCGCGAACTTATCAAATGAGAAACATGTATAAACTCCTTGGAAGGCTTAAGGGCATGTTTGGGAACGTTATTTCGTTATTTTAGGTTGTGTTCTCGAACCTAACTAAATACTTGGAGACCAAGCAATGTAAACCTATAAAAAGTTGTTAGGTTATGTAAAAAACAACACATCCTAAGGTCACGAAATTGTTAGGGTTTGGAGATAAAAAAACATCACACGGAGCGATTATCAATCGTAGTGTTATCTCTTACTTTTCTCATATGTATATCATGGATGTTTCTACATCCATGAGTAGATAAACACCTATTGATTGAGGATGAATTCTAAGTTGTAAACTTGATTTGATTTAATATATGAATCATTTTGATTTCTTCATATGATTATCGTTTGTTTCTACTATGATTAAAAGATAATCATAGTAGAAATCAATTTGAGCCAATTCTTAGGCTTGTGACCAGTCATGCACCTCAGATAGATTTCTACAGAGGCGTTGATAAGTTATGTTTAGCAATCAGTTTTTGGATGGTGATCAGTGCTCATGTGAAGTCTTGTGCCCAAATCCCTGAATAGCTCTTCCCAAAATGTAATAGTGAACACCTTATCCCTATTTGAGACTATGGAAGCTGCTAGACCATGTATCTTGAAGATATGGTGTAAGAATTTTTGATCCACATTAAGAGCAGTATACGGATATCTTAAGGAAATGAAGTGATTTTACTTAGTCAGTCTATCAACCACCACCATGATGACATCTTTCTTATTTGATTTTAGCAGTCCTTCACTAAAATCCATGGAGATGTTCTGCCAAGCTTGAAAGGGGATTGGCAATGGTTGTAAAAAACCTGCTGGTGGAGTGTGCTCAATCTTGTTCCTCAAGCATGTGTCACAATGGCTGATAAAGTGTGTAATGTCTTTCTTAAGCCATCTCCAGTAGAAGTAACTTTTTTCCCTTTGGTAGCTTCCATGTATACCAGAATGGCTGATAAAGTGTGTAATGTCTTCAGGTACTTAATCTCTGGCACCAAAAGAATGGAAATACTAGAGGTGTGGAATCTAAACGCGTAGGGGAACAGTGTTACAAGCACGTTCACAGTTGCAAGAAGAATCTTCTACATCAATAATGGTGAACGACGGTATAAACCCACCTCCCCCACCTCAAGAGAGGAAGCTGCGAGAGTTGACATCTCCATGCTTAGATTTTCAACCAATGTGTATTACAATCACTAACCCAGTGGAGCTAAAATTGAATGTTCTTCACCATCTACCAAAGTTCAAGGGACTTCCAGGTGAAGATCTGAATCGTCATCTTCGAAAATTTCAACAAAAGATGACGAGTCTTAGGAAAAGTACTGAAGATAGTGATACAACATTGTTGCAAGCTTTCCAATTTTCGTTAATAGACTCAACAGAAGAATTGTTGTATTACCTTCCTCCATGGAGTATTACAACATGGGGTGAAATGAAAAAGCTATTTTTAGAGA
Source organism: Papaver bracteatum (assembly GCA_023529315.1). Classification (NCBI taxonomy): domain Eukaryota; kingdom Viridiplantae; phylum Streptophyta; class Magnoliopsida; order Ranunculales; family Papaveraceae; genus Papaver; species Papaver bracteatum. The sequence continues at coordinate 870,002 of JAJJWX010005275.1, read as the reverse complement.
AGTATTTTCCTGCTTCTAAGGCAGCATATGTTCATAAAGAGATTAGTGGTATTCTCCAAATTCCTGGGAAGTCTCTTTATGAATACTGGGATAGGTACAAAATATTGGTGGTGAGTTTCCCTCATTACAACATATCTCCAATACTCATCATTCAATATTTCTATGAAGGATTACTTCCAGAGCTACGGAATTTGATTGATGCAGCTGCTGGTGGTTCACTTACTGAAAAGACAATCTCACATGAAACTAGTTTGATTGAGAGTATGGCTTTGAATTCTCAACAATTTTACACCAGAAATAACTAAAATGTCAGAAGAGTTAGCAATATGGAATAAACTTCACAATCAGAGCAATGAATGAATAACATGGAAAAGGTAATACAAAGGATGGCAGCAGTGATCATTCCTTCATATGAAGATGAAGCTGAGGTAAATGATATATTTCCTAATTAGAGACCCAGGTATGATCCATATTCTAATGCTTATAATCCTGGTTGGAAAGATCATCCTAATTTCAGTTATGCTAACAATCAAGCTGCAGTTCCTAATCTATATGCAAGATAGGTTGGTTTTCAACAACAGTTTCAGCAACCACATCAGCATCAAGCATAGAATATATTCACCTGTGGACGATAATCTCAATAGAATCTTGCGGACTATGTAGAGTTTTGCTTCTTCTAATGAGGGTCTTAAGGAAACGTAATGAAAAATGAACAAAAGAACGATGCTGCCATTAAGGATTTTCATACTCAGGTAGGGCAATTGGCAACAGATATGAACCTTATGAAGGCTCATGCATCTACAATACTCCCATCACAACCTTTTGTGGATCCAAGAGAGCACGTTAATGCAATCACTCTAACGAGGGTCTTATTTAGCCACTTTTTTTTTTTTTAAATTTCTGCGAAAAAATTGCAGGACGTCTTTACACTTACATGTATTGACCCATTGATCTTTCCTTATCCGCATTTTGTCAATTTCTCTGCGACAATATGACAAGTCTAATCTACCTTGCGAGAACAAAGCCTTATGACATTTCCGTCTTGCGATGATATCGCAGGACGTCTTTACACTTTCATGTAAAAACCCATAGATCTCATCTTAACTTTTTCTCATGGCTTGTTTCCTTTGTATAATATTTGTCACGCGACAATATGACAGGCCTAAATGTTCTTGCGATCATAAATCCCCATGACATTGTCGTCTTTAGACACTTATCATCTCCCTAATGGAGGGTGCCACCCTTATCTTCCCCATGTTTGCCCCTTCAAGGAGGGAACATCGGCCATACAAGACTAGCTCCTCCCATCCGGTCTTAACAACAACCAGTTGTTTTCGCAGCCTATTGTCCTTTATGCCTATATGGCTTATAGTTACAAGACTGCACCCTAAGTGAGGTTTTCTTCGGGCCGAGTGCATCATTGCCAATACTTTCCAAGAATGGAAAGGGTAGTTTCGTATGCCCCGGTCACTCTTGGCTCAACAGTGTACCTCGGAGCCTTAATCATACTCTGCACTCCTTAGGAGAGACCCTCGGTCGTCCAACCAGGGTATAACCTTATATAGTTGTAAATCCAAGGTACCTCTCCTGGATGGGTTTTTAATAACACCAATCTCCATGACTCAGGTTCAAGCAGCGGTATACCTTATCCCTGAGCCATGCAAAGAGATACCTCCTTATATAACACACTTTAGGTCTTACATTTGCCTCTTACGAAATTTTATTCGTGAACTAGGGTGTACGCCATAAAGGTTCGTCCCGTTCTTATATTTCTCTTACGAGTATTGCAACTCTGATGAATTTTTTTTCTTTGATCTTATCTTTATTTGCATTTCAACTCTTGTATAATTTTTCAACTTCATCTTTTTCGTTCAAACGAAATATTCTTTTGAGACATTTTCTTAAATTTCATCATTTTACCTTTTTACTTACTACTTTCTGCTTCTGCCCTTTTATTACGTTTTGTTATTTTCTATCCATCTGCGAGACACTCTCCATCTATTGTTTGCAGCTCATGTTGATTTTGCAATGTTCCTTTCTCTCGCCATTCTATTGTATCAACCATCAACTTATCACCTCTTTGTTTTTGCTTGATGTTTCGTTTCCAGTTTCTGCTCTTTGCTGCCCTTTCCTCACAAGATTCCATATCTATTTCATAGCATTTCTTCCTATCAACCTAGTTTCCCTTTATTATTCCAACACCATTAGGATGAGGAAATTTAATACATTGGTGGAAAGTTGACGCCACACCTAATATCCCATGTAGCCTAGGTCGGCCAATCAGGGCATTATAAGGTGATTCAATATCCATAACACATAATAAGATCTTTGAAGATATCCCCTTTAATGAAATTCGCATTGTAATTTCCCCTTTGGGCTTGTTGGCAGTACCGTTAAAACCACAGATCTTATATGTTGATGGTATCAAATCCTCGTCTCACACTCCTATGATAAAACAAGATATCCACTGAACTTCCAGTGTCAATTAGAACCCTGTTAATTGCCCAAGAATCTTCAACTCCATCATTTTCATTTTCTTCATATTATTCTTGTATTTGTTTTGGATTTATTTATAATCTTACCACCAGTGGGTTATCATGCATCTCGCCAGGCTCTAGTACCTCTTGTGCAGTTAAAGAAATAGTTTGATTTTGTCATTCCTCTAATGGCGAGACTCTCGCAATATTCATTATCTCTCTTCCATCTGCGTCTCTTGCGAAGACTCTGTTCAGAATGTTGTCGTGGAAATTCTCAATAGTCTGGTATGATGGAATTACAGAACAAATTCTTCGCCTTGGTTCCAACCTCTATCAAAAATATTTATGCTCCTTTTACAGTATTCACTCTGCGAATATCTGGTGTTGGTGGTAACTGCTGAAATTACGGATGTCCTATTAGAAAATTATTTAACTTTCCCTGATCAATCATCCTCAAAATTATTATTTTTACATTCCTGCAATCGTTTATTGAGTGACCATGAAAATGATGGTAAGGACAAAATTCTTGATTTCGATTATTTTGATGTGGCTCTTTTCCCATATTCCAGGGTGATGGTATATTTTCCATCAAAATGATAGCCTCCCATATTTTTTCTATGCTAGCATTCAGAGGTGGAATCTTAATTTCTTCCCATATTATTCTCTGATTCCCTTGCCCTCTAAAATTATTTTGCCTTTGACCGCCATAAGTCTCTTGCGGCTGATCAAGTCTTTGAATTTTATTATTTCCACCGCGATTGTAATAACTCCTTTCCCTTTCATATTCCTTTTGATCTCGACTTCTCATGGATACTAACTTCTGCTGGTTTTCAATAACCACTTTCTCTTGTTGTGACTGCGAGGTGCTCGCCACATTATTAATCATTTTAGGAAGTAAACTTCCGTTTGCCTCTATTGAGATGGTCTTTGCGACTGGATATGATCCCATCTCATTTTGTTTCTCCTCCAAAGCAATGTATTCTTCTTGTAGTTCTCGCAGTTCAGTCATTGTAATGGTATTTTTGACTCTGAAAACTTGAACATTTGCGAACATAGCATTAATGAAAGATAAAATGAGGTATCTCTCATCCACTCTACCAGCCATTTCACTGCACATTGTTTTCCACCTTAATGTTAAGTTCTTCAGACTCTCGCCAATCCTTTGTTTTAACCCAAATACATCTTCAATTCCTGGACGCGCAGAATTGTTACTTATGTATTCCCCCAAAAATGTGGTTTGTAGATGAGTGAAAGAAGTTATAGTATTCTTGGATAAACCTTCAAACCACTTTAGCTCCTCGCCAGTTAAGCTTGATGCAAAGTATTTGCATAACACAACATCATGGTTCTCCCATTGTAGCATACACCTAACATAGGCTTTGATATGTTGAATGGCACATGTAGTTCCATCAAAAACACTGGTTAACGCTGGTAAATTGCATTTTGGGGGTATTCCTCCTAATTGTACTGCTTGAGTGAATGGAGTTTTTGCTTCTTCTGCAATCGCCTCATCAAGCTATCTTCTGCCTCATTCTCTTCTATCATTTAACATTCCCCTCATTTCTGTTAATTCTCTTAAAACTTGTTCATTCCCAACTGAATTTTTCTCCATTGGTCTTTTCAGTGCAAATTCTCTTCTCCTGCGCTCTTGCCTATTTTGTGTTGCAAGATTTTGATTTCCATCTCCATTATTTTCTACTTGTCTTTCTCCATTATCTTCTCTTACATTTCTTTCGCGAATACGCATACCGTTATATCTCTCATTTTCTCTTCTGCGATTTTCTTCTGCTTTCCTTTGCACCCTATCGTATTCTTCGTTAATATTACCATTATTTCGGTTCTGTTCACATCTTCTTTCTCGATTGTCATGATTATTCTGGCGAATTGCCTCTTATAATTCTTTCTCTTCTACCTTTGCTCTCAATCTTTCCCTCTCGCAAGCTAAGCGTGCTTGTTCGGCGTAATGTCTCTCGATTTCTCTTTCAATTATCTGCTGATTTCTTAGAGTTTCTCTTCCATGCAATATCCTCCTTCCTTCCTCTTGATATTATTCACCATCTTGGTTATTTCGTGCCTGACGCTGTTCATTTTCCTGCCTTCTGTTGTTTGGTTGAATTTCATCTTGTGGTATGTAACAATCTTCCCTTATTTCTCTCCTTTCACGACGTCCTCTATTTGGATCATGATTTTATTCTTTAATATTTGTTATAGGTGATCTTCTTCTTATCTCACTTCTAATTGTTCTCGAACTTGATCTCGGTGTGCTTCTTGATCTTCTATTTTGTAACCTCATGTTTTCCATTCTCAATTCATGGTTTTGCCTTGCCAAGTTTGCACGTTCTTCCGCCTCTAATCTCCTTTCTTCTTGTATTCTTTGTATTAAAACCTCTACTGTTTCATTTTCATCATCTCCATGTATTAATCCTCCATTCACTTCTTGATTTCTTCCCTCTCGTCTTTCATCTCTTAATTGTCGATTTTCTGGATCTTCTGTTGAATCTGATCGCCAAGTATGCACGCTTACTCTATCATAATCCACAGCTCTATATTGCATTGGTATTTGCCGATTTGGATGTCGAACCTGATTTTCTCCATCATCCCTTGTTCTATTTCTTCTTGTTCTTACCCTTGAAGATTCTCCTATTTCATCTGTTTCTCCACCTGCAAGTCTTTTACTCTTCCTTACGGTTGCTGGTGGTTCTGATGTATTTCTTCTTCTTCTAGCCATTAATCTTAGTAAACTATTGGATATTGCGTAAGATATTTCACTAATTATTTCAAATTCCTTCCAATCACAATGTTAATTTTTATCTTTTTCTTCAAATAGTCATCAATTCATCCTTTTTTATAGCGCCAAAATGTAGTTGCAGGAAAACCTACACTACACCCTTGATAAGAATTTATAGTAATTAACACATATTTGAAGATTAAAAACAACACTTTCTTATTTGATTCTCAGAAGTGTTTACAAGAAATGAAAGAAATCAAGAATACAACTGTTCTCTTGAATTTTCTCTCTCTTCAAGACTTTCTCAATACTCAAAATATACATCATCCTTTTTCTGAACCTACTGGGTCTCTTTATATAGGGTAATTACATAGTGGATGACAGCAAAGCTGTCCTTTAATTTCGTATCTGACTTGCGATATTATCGCAGTAGTTATAATGTCAATTCTCTCAAGCGTTGTAACCATCGCAGGACAATCATGCTCTTCTCGTGTTTCTTCATTCGTCAGCTATTACATCACTCTTTAAATTATCTTGTGATACTCGCAAAGTGTTATTGAAGAACTCGCGGTGGTGTTCGCAGGAGTGTTGTTAATCTCGCAAGAGTAATATCCTGGCGATATTTTGGTACTACAATGATCTAAAAAATTTACCTTTTCTACTTACTATTTTCTGCTTCTGTTTTTTTGTTGCACTTTGATACGTTTTCTCCATCTGCGAGACGCTCGCCATCTATTGGTTTCAGCATATGTTGACTTTGCAACATTCCTTCTTTTCGCCGTTCTACTATATCCACCATCAACCTTTCACTTCTTTTCTTTTGTTTGATGTTATGTTTCCAGTTTCTGTTCTTCGCAGCCCTTTCCTCGCAAGATTCCATATCAATTTCATAGCACTTTTTTCCTTCAACCCAATCTCCCTTGATGACTCCAACACCGCTGGGATGTGGAAATTTAATGCACTGGTGGTAAGTCAATGCTATACCTAGAATCCCATGCAGCCAATGTCGGCCAATCAAAGAATTGTAAGGAGATTCAACATCGACAACACAAAATTGAATCTTAGAAAACATTCCCTTCAATGGAATTCGCATTGAAATCTCACCTTTGGGCTTGTTGGCAGTACCATTGAAACCATAAATCTTATAAGTCAATGGTATTAGATCCTCATCTCTTCCTCCCATGGTTTTGTAAGTATGATAAAATAAGATATCCATTGAGCTTCCAGTGTCAATTAGAACTCTGTTAATGGCCCAAGAATCTTCAGCTTCATCATCCTCATTTTCTTCATCTTCTTCTTCTATCTGTTTCAGGTTTATTTCTAATCTTACCACTAGTGGGTTGTCATGCATATCGCCAGGCTCAGGTACTTCTTGTGCAGTGAAAGAAATAGTCTGCTTTTGCCACTCTTCTAATGGCGACGCTTTTTCAATATTCATTATCTCTCTTCCATCTGCATCTCTCGCAAAGACTCTGCTTAAAACATTGTCGTGGAAGTCTTCTATAGTCTTGTATGATGGAGTTACATGATAGATTCTTCGCTTTTGCTCCTACTTCTATCACAAATGTTTGTCCTCCTTTTGTTGTATTTACTTTGCGAATATCTGGAGCTGGGGGTAGTTGCTGAGACCGTTGGTGATCTCTTAGAAAATGGTTTAATTTTCCCTAGTCTATCATCCTCAAAATGATTCTTTTTACATTCCTGCAGTTGTTTGTTGTGTGACCATGAAAATGATGATAAGAACAAAATTCTAGACTTCGATTATTTGGATGTGGTTGTTTTCCCATATTCCAGGGTACGGGTATGTCCTCCATCAAAATTATAGCCTCCCAAATTTTCTTTATGCTAGCATTTAGAGGTGGCATCTTAATTTCTTCCCATATTATCTTCTGACTTCCTTGCCCTCTATAATAATTTTGTCTCTGACCACCATAAGTCTCTTGCGGCTGATCAAGCCTCTGAATTTTATTATTTCCACCACGATTGAAGAAATTTCTTTCCCTTTCGAACTCTTCTTGATCTTTTTGTATTTACGGATTATCTCACAACTACACCCTCATAAGAATCCATTAAAATGATTCCTAAATCTAATTAATTTGATATGAAACTAAGAATTAAAGTACTAAAATTATAAAAGTGACACAAAGATTTTTACGTGGTTCGATCAATGTGATCTACATCCACGGTTCTTCACTAGTGATTGTATGTAATTACATGATTGTATAATTGAAACTCCATTAAAGAATATTTGGAGCTCTAGAATTTTTTGGGGAAGAAGATGATAAAGAAAATAAAATCTCTCATAATATTTTCTCTCTCCTCCTAAAATTGTCTCTCTCTCTCTAAAAAAGACCTCTCCTTCTTCTCATGCCTAAATGGCTATTTATATGATTTTACAAAATGTTGACAACTAAACTTTCCCTCAACTTCGGACTTTAGAATTATCCTGCGAACCTTCGCAGATTCATTTTGCGAACCTCTTTTTCTTTCGTAATCTGCTCACACTTTCCTCGTGATTTTCTTTGCTCGTAAAATATCTTTTCTCTCCATAATTTCGCAAGTTATCATCTGTTGTGATATTCCGCTCCTACATTTTGCCTCTTTTTTCTTGAATATTGCTTGAAGAGCGATCTTCAGGAAAAAAATCATTTGTTGTGGTTGTTGGAGTAGTAGTCTTTGATCTTGTTGATGAAAGAACGAGCGATAGAATACTTGACTTGAAAAGTACGTATGTATTTGCGGATTATCTCACAACTACACCCTCATAAGAATCCATTAAAATGATTCCTAAATCTAATTAATTTGATATGAAACTAAGAATTAAAGTACTAAAATTATAAAAGTGACACAAAGATTTTTACGTGGTTCGATCAATGTGATCTACATCCACGGTTCTTCACTAGTGATTGTATGTAATTACATGATTGTACAATTGAAACTCCATTAAAGAATATTTGGAGCTCTAGAATTTTTTGGGGAAGAAGATGATAAAGAAAATAAAATCTCTCATAATATTTTCTCTCTCCTCCTAAAATTATCTCTCTCTCTAAAAAAGACCTCTCCTTCTTCTCATGCCTAAATGGCTATTTATATGATTTTACAAAATGTTGACAACTAAACTTTCCCTCAACTTCGGACTTTAGAATTATCCTGCGAACCTTCGTAGATTCATTTTGCGAACCTCTTTTGCTTTCGTAATCTGCTCACACTTTCCTCGTGATTTTCTTTGCTCGTAAAATATCTTTTCTCTCCATAATTTCGCAAGTTATCATCTGTTGTGATATTCCGCTCCAACATTTTGCCTCTTTTTTCTTGAATATTGCTTGAAGAGCGATCTTCAGGAAAAAAATCATTTGTTGTGGTTGTTGGAGTAGTAGTCTTTGATCTTGTTGATGAAAGAACGAGCGATAGAATACTTGAATTAAAAAGTACGTACTTGCCTCTATTCTTTCGTGAAGTTCTTGAATGTTGCGAAGTAAAAAATATCAATCCTTGAAGAAGTATAAGAAGTACTCAATCCTCGAAATATATAAGAAGTATGAAGTATGCGAAGTATCCTTAAGAAGTACTTAATCCTCTAAATGTAAGAAGTATTGCGAACCCATCATGCGAAACTTTCACTCCATGTTATTTTCCTCATGCTATACTGTAATGCAAATAAAAATTTAGATTAGTATTCAACATTTCTTTTATCAAAAATATTCATTTAATTGCAAGTTCAAATCGTTTTTCTTTGTTTTGATTTCCTTTGTATGATTTATTTCATCTCATTTGACAAATATTTTTCCATGGAAATGATCCTAATAGGTACCCCCTCATATGACGCACTGAGGTACTTTTCCTCTTACGAATGTTGCTTCGCGAGTGTACGCCATAAAGGTTTTCCATCTACTACTCTCCATGTTGAATATCATATCATTTGAAGCAAAGTAAATTTTTCAAGAGAAATATATAAATTGATTTGTGTGAGATGTTTTTCTCGGTTTCTTTTGTAATTGTGAAATCTTGAAATCTTTGTAATTGTATAATCTTTGTAATCATGCGATTGAATCGCTTTTTGTAAATCAAATCAAAAATCTTTTATTTTTCGTAAGCAAAATAAAATGTTCAAGGAAAGAAGTACTTAGCTTTTGTGGTTTGTTGTTGTCTCTTGATCTGCCTCTTGTATAATGTTGCGTTATACCAACTGTTCTAACCATTTCTTGTGAAATATGTCCGTGAAATAATCTCCCATTTTCTTCTCGCGAAATAACCATAGATCTTGCGAAGTAAACCTTTGCATGAAGTAAATGAACGTCTGCGAAGTGTTGGTGCTGCGAATGTTCGCAACGTAAACATTTGTGAAGTGTAAAAGAGTAGTAGTGTTGGTCTTGCGAACGTTCGCAAAGTAAATATTTGCGAACTGCAAAGATTAGAAGTGAAAAAGTTCGCAAGATAAATATTTGCGAAGAAAGTTCTTTCCTCTTCCCGCTGCGAAGTAAATCATCTTCACAGAGTTTGATTCCGGTCATTTCCTTAAACAAAGCAATATACTGTGAACCATTGGCTGCCTAATTTTGTACCAAATCCGGCGAGTTGACCTGGATTGTGAGTTATTTTGTCTTCGTCGAAGTTACGAGGTATTCATTCCTGAGTGAACTTCGCATAACTTCTTATTTCTTGAATATTGACACCAACAATTACCTGCGAACCTTCTAGCGCAGGAAACAAGAAGGATTTCTTGTTCACGAAGTGGCATCGACTCTACTTCGCAGATCTATCTTGACAACAAATCTGAGTTTTTGATAACTAAACCATAAAGATAAGAAATGGATTCATTCCAAAGTGATTTCAACAGATCTCTTTTGGCAACTACGGCTGATTTTATCTCGATGTTTCCTTCGAATGTGATTGCCGACGTAGCTTTACATCTCCATATCCATTTTCCTTGGATTTCCGTGAATTTCTAATGATATTACTTTGCTGTACCTTCCAATTTTTCCCAAGAACTTGATAAACTCATAGAAATGCACCACCAACAGTACCAGTTTCATGAAAATTTCTGGAACCAACAAGTTACAGGAAGGATAAATCCATTTAATCTGTTCCCTGTTTCTAGCGCCAATTATGTAGTTGCGGATTATCTCACAACTACACCCTCATAAGAATCCATTAAAATGATTCCTAAATCTAATTAATTTGATATGAAACTAAGAATTAAAGTACTAAAATTATAAAAGTGACACAAAGATTTTTACGTGGTTCGATCAATGTGATCTACATCCACGGTTCTTCACTAGTGATTGTATGTAATTACATGATTGTACAATTGAAACTCCATTAAAGAATATTTGGAGCTCTAGAATTTTTTGGGGAAGAAGATGATAAAGAAAATAAAATCTCTCATAATATTTTCTCTCTCCTCCTAAAATTATCTCTCTCTAAAAAAGACCTCTCCTTCTTCTCATGCCTAAATGGCTATTTATATGATTTTACAAAATGTTGACAACTAAACTTTCCCTCAACTTCGGACTTTAGAATTATCCTGCGAACCTTCGCAGATTCATTTTGCGAACTTCTTTTGCTTTCGTAATCTGCTCACACTTTCCTCGTGATTTTCTTTGCTCGTAAAATATCTTTTCTCTCCATAATTTCGCAAGTTATCATCTATTGTGATATTCCGCTCCTACACTTTTCTTCCCATAGCTACTAATTTTTGTTGTCCATCATCCATACTCTTTTCTTGCTTCACCTGCGAAGTACTCGCTACTGTATTTATTAACCTGGGGAGTAGACTTGTGTTTGCTGCGATTGAGCTAGTATTCACGATGGGATATGACTCCATCTCGTTTTGTTTCTCCTCCAATGCAATGTATTCTTCTTGTAACTCTCGCAGCTCCGTCATGGTAATTATATTTTTGATTTTGAAAATTTGTATATATAGTAGATTGGTTGCAAACATATCATTGATGAAAGACAAAATCAGGTATCTCTCATCTACTCTTCCTGCCATTTCACTGCACATTGTTTTCCATTTTATGGTTAGATGTTTCAAACTCTCGCCAATCCTCTGCTTTAGACCAAATACATCTTCAATACCGGGTCGCGAAGAATTGTTGCTTATATACACCCCCAAGAATGTGGTTTGTAGATGATTGAAATAAGTTATAGTGTTCTTGGGTAACCCTTCAAACCATTTTAGAGATTCACCAGTTAGGTTGGATGCAAAATAATTGAACAATACACATCATGGTTTTCCCACTGCAGCATACACCTAACATAAGCCTTGATATGTTGAATAGCACAAGTAGTACCATCAAAAATACTGGTTAATGATGGCAAGTTGCACTTTGGGGGTATTCCTCCTAACTGTACTTCTTGGGTGAATGGAGTTTTCGCAGCTTCTTCAATGGCTTCATCAAGTTGTCTTCTGCCTCCCCATCTTCTGTTATTTAACATTCCCCTCATTTCTGCTAACTCTCTTAAGATATGTTCATTCCCAGCCGCATTTTGTTCCATTGTCCTTTTCAATGCAGCTTCCCTTCTTCTGCGTTCATGTCTTTCTTGCCCAGCGAGATATTGTGCTTCTTCTTCAGCATCTTTATTCTGCCTTCTTCTGTGATTTTCTTCCTCACCTTCTTCTTGAATTCGCAAATGACTATGTCTTCCATTTTCTCTTTTGCGATTTTCTTCATTTCTCACCGTTTCTCTTCGCTGTCTTTCTATTCTCCTTTGTATTCTTTTATATTCCTCATTAATATTACCATTGTTACGATTCCGTGCTCATATCCTTTCTCGATTTTCATGATTATTATGACTTATTGCTTCTTGAAGCTCTTGTTCTTCCACTTATTCTCTCAATCTTTCTCTTTCGCAAGCTAGACGTGCTTGTTCAACATAATGTCTCTCAATTTCATCCTCAATTATTCTTCGGTTTCTTTGAATTTCTCGATTTCCACCTCCTTGATTTCTATTATCAAGTCTATCATCCACAGTTTTACCACGCGGAATATAGCGATCATTAATCATCTCTTCTTCTCCACAACGCTTCTCTTCATTTGGATTTTGCATTTCCTCTCGAATATTTTCACCAGCATTTCTCACGGGGGAATTTTGCCTTGCTTCTTGTCTAAATGATCTTGAACTTGATCTTGCAGTACTTCTCAATCTCCTACTTTTTAATATCAAATTCTTCATTCTTAACTCATGATTTTATCTTGTTAAATTTGCATGTTATTCCGCCTCTAATCTCCTTTCCTCTTGTATTCTTTGTCTTAGAGCCTCTACTGCTTCATTTTCGTCATCTCCATGAATTAATCCTTCAATCGCCTTTTGATCTCTTCCCTCTCGCCTTCCATTTATTAATTGTCGGTTTTTTGCTTCTTCCATTGAATCTGATCGCCAAGTATGCACGCTTACTCTGTCATAATCCATAGTTCTATCTTGTATCAGTGTTTGCTGATTTGGCTTTTGAACTTGATTATCTCCATTATTCCTTGTTCTATTGCTCCTTGTTCTTAATCTTGAAGATTCTCCTATTTCATTTGTCCCTTCACCTGCAATTCTTCTACTCCTCCTTACGGTTGTAGGTTGTTATGATGTATTTCTTCTTCTAGACATTCCTTCAATTTTGATGTATTACTGTAAATCACGTAAAAATCTTCTCAAATTTCTTCAAATTCTTACAAATCACAACTTCAATCTTTGCTTAGAAACATCCCTGTTTCTAGCGCCATTATGTAGTTGCAGGAAATCCTATACTACATCCCTCACAAGAATTCATAAGAATCAACACATATTTGAAGATTAAGAACAACACTTTTATTGATTAATTCTCGGAAATATTACAAGAAATGGAAGAAAGCAAGAATACATCTGCTCTCTTAAACTTTCTCTCTCCTCAAAGCTTTCTCAACACTCTCAAAATTTATCTCCCTCTTCCCCTACACTTGTTCAACTCTTTATATAGGAAATTACATAGTGGATGACAACTAAGTTATCCTTTAATTTCAGATCTGACTCGCGATACTCTCGCAAGAGTTATAATGCCAATTTTCGCAAACGTTCTCATTATCGCAGAATTGTCACACACTTTTCATGTTTTTGCTATCATCATCTGTTACGTCATTCTTTAAACCATCTTGCGACACTCGCAAGGTGTAGTTAACCATACTTCGCAAATGCGTCCTTCTTGCGATATTCTGATCCTACAGGTACTAACGACTGGGATTTCATAAAGAAAACAAGTACAAATTTTCTAAGATATGGGCCAAAAATTAAGTTCATTAAAGCTTGAAATGTGGAAGGTTCATTTGTCAACCCAAATGGCATGACTTTGAATTCATAGTGTCCATGATGTGTCCTAAATGCAGTTTTATCAGTGTCTTATAGGTGTACTATAATTTGAAAGTAACCTGATCTCAAATCCAACATAGTAAAGATAGTAACACAATGCAATTAATCTAAGAGCTCATCAATAATATGAATAGGAAACTTATCTTTAATGGTGATGTCATTAAGATTTCTGTAATCAACACGGAACCTCCAAGTGTTTATTTTTTTCTTCACCAAAAGTATTGGGGAAGCAAATAGACTGTGGATCTCTTGAATGATATCTGATTGAAGCATTTCTTGCACCAAAGATTCCACCATAGTCTTTTGAATGTAATGGCACTTGTATGTACTTAAAGAAACTTGTTGAGCATTTGGCTTAAGATATATTTTGTGGTCTAAGATTCTTTGAGGGTGGAGTTGAGTGGTCTTTGAGAAAACATCTTTGTAGTCATTAAAAACATGCCGAATTGCATCAAGTATGACAGTTGTGGTGGTTGAGGCAGAGATATTAAAAAATTATCCCACTAAGGCTGAAGTATTCTTTTTTGAGAAACCTCTTATTAGCATTTCTATTCATCATCATGATAGAGGGTTTGGAAGTAGTGCCTTGAAGATTTATATTGTGCCCATTATGAAGAAAAAAGATGGAATGTTTGGCCAAGTTAAACACAATATCTCCTAATGTTATTAATCAATCATCTCACAAAATAATGTCACAGCCACCGGGGGAAGAAGTCTTAATTTCCTAACAAAGTCTTGACCCTGCATCTGCCAACACAATGCATACACTAGTGTTTGTAGTTTTTATGCCATTATCCACAGTAACTAGCATGTGAGAAGTTGGTTTTACATCATAAGTTAATCAAATGGAAAGAGCTGAATAAATAAAGTTGTGAGTGATTCATGTGTCAACCAAAATCGTGACTTCTTTCTTTTTAATAAATCCAGGTATATGAATACTATCAGCACTTAATAACCCTGTGAGAGAATGTAGAGATATCTCCATATCTGATTCCACCAAGGAATAAAATGGAAGTTCATGTAGAGGAGGTTGTTCCACTACATCAGCTTCTTCATCAACCACAATCATGAATAACTCGTTAGAGCATAGCTCGGTTCAACTCACCTAGCGTTGGTATGTCAATATTGGTTGTCAATTTTAGTATCAAAACTCTTCTAGAGTCGCTTGATTAAATACTAGAGTCAACTTCGTTTAGGTTAGACTAGAAAGTTTAGGAATGTTGAGACATACAAGTATTACTATGGAGATCTGAAGAATGTGAAGAAGTAACAAACCACAATGATGACGTCATCTTTCCACTTGAGGTTAGTAATATTGACTTGAACTGTTTCATTCCTAAAGTATCTTTCTAGTCGTGCTAAATTGAAAACATAACTGAGAATCTATATATAATACTCTAGTGATATGACATGGCCACTATAGTATGATCATAGTATTAAGGAATTAAACTATGAGGTATAACGCTTATCTTTTGAAGTTCGTAGATATGACATCAACATAATTTTTATATAGTGTTATGATTATGTGAATGGGTTATGGTGAATATTTCATCCTAAGAAACAATGTTTTACATTTGATTAAAGGAAGTACATTCATGAAATTATTTCGTGAATCGAAAGGGAAATTATTAGGTGTATTGGTATGGCTATTCATTGCATATCTTTGGATGACAAATATGCGTGAGTTGGTAGAACTGATCTTAACTCAGGTTATATATCTTGGTATAACTGATCACAATGCCAAGACTTATGATTTGGTATGACCGGTCCTGGTAATTAGTGTAACCGATCCTAAGTAATCACCATGAAATGGTATGATCGATCCTTGTAATTGGTGTGACCGATCCTAGTAATTGGTGTGACTGATCATAAGTGTTGTGTGACCGATCCTTGTAATTAGTGTAACCATTCCTAGTGACTGGTGTGACGGAGAATAAGTAGATACCATGTTTAGATGGAGCTGATCCTTGTAATTGGTGTAACCGATCCTAGTTACTGGTGTGACCGATCACAAGTAGGTACCATATTTAGGTATAATCGATCATAATGATTGGTATAGCCGATACGAACCCATGAACGTGACTTGGTAGGACCGATCACAACTAACCATTGTGATTTGGTATGACCAATGACATAGTAGTGGCAAACCAATTCTAAACTTGTTTGGAAGTGTGGTAGAACCTATTCCAAGAAGCAAATCCATGTAAATATGAAATAAGGATTTGCAGTGAAAATATGTTAACAAACTTTGAACATGATAAGTAACTATTATCATTTATTATTCAAATATATTACTTGGTACTCAAGGTGATCTTCTGCCGAAAAACCTTAATGATAAGATTCTTCATTTTACGTTGTCTGCAGATGCATATGTTATGTTCTCCACTCTGGTTAAGAATGCGGAGGATATAATCAGAAGGACCAGGTTTTGGATGATGAACTCAGTGTTACCAAGTAATGAAAAATGTTTTTATACTTGGTGGGTGTCTGAATGGTTTCCTACGCGGCCAAAACCGGGCCAGGTTTTGGATGATGTACTCAGTGTTACCGCGTTTTTTTCACTATGGATGTCTAGAGATGTTTTTGATAATGGCTCTGGTAAGAAGACCAAAAGAGAGAAACTTAACATGTTTGCTATTAAGCTGGCGAAAGGTATGCTGCTTCCTTTAGGAAGCTTGTTCCTTGGGTCTCTGTACTCTCATATGGACTTCCTGGCAGCGGACATGTATGTTTCCAATGGACATATGAATGTGGAGTCGCATATTCACATTGCTTTTCTCCAGGCATGCTTATGGGAGCACTTCAAAGGTTATTCTCATGTTCCTGCGATCTCGTTTATATGGAGGTTCCAGAATACTTCATTGGCAAAAGAGGCGTCCAAAGCCCGGGTTAAATCTCATCGATTTCTTTGATAATGTGTTATGTGGTCCATCCAAAAACCTTTGTCGTTGCACCTGATATGGTGTTGCATACTGGAGAGAAAATGAATCTCGGAGAGATTATATTTATGTGAAGATGCACGCCAGGATATGTCATGTCTTATTTAACGAGTCCCTTACTGTAGTTCCATATAATATCGAGCGGTATGGGATTCAATCAGGGTATTCCATTCTGTCATCTGCCCATGCCTCCAATGGAGCTTTTGCTTCATGTTTTTGATACTAGCCTCTTTGCTGCAAATAAGAGCCTTCCATTCTTGCTCCCAGAAAGGAAACTAGTGGCGAATCAGAAGTATAATGATTTCTGGAGAGAAGAGCTCCTGACTTTTCAAAAATTTGCAGAAGATGTTTTGATAGTCCCGCGTGACATGCCTTCCCCTGAGATCTTGAAACAACATAATTTGTTGAAGTCCCTCGGGTAAACGATCCCACAGTTCTAAACAAGGAGAGCACAGTCCCCGGGGAAAGATATTCGGTCGAAGGGATGTGCGGGTGGCGCTCGAAAGACTCCAATTGCTCCGGTAACTTTTAACTCTTCTAATATGCATGTGCGTACGTGCCTTTTCCCAAATATTCTGAATTTTATGTTTTGACACAGTCTTACCAAATATCTCATTTCTTTGAAATCATGGATTTGGAACCGTGAATGCCTTTGCTAGACTTGCTCATAGCCACAACATGGCGTCTCCAGAAGAGTGGTCTGGTGATACTGAGTCTCTCGAAAAAGAAGATGAGGGCGAAGAAGATTCGGGCACTGACGGTGATGAAGGAAGCGTTTCTAAGCGTAGTAGAGGATCTAACTCTCTTGGCGAGCTTGAACCAGTATGTCTTCTGCATATTCTCTGGAGATGATTTTCCCCTTCTTTTTTCCTTATCGTAGAATAAATGTTAACCAATGATATTGCGGGAGCAGGCCGTCATAGAGAACAATCTTAAGACATATGCGGCTAATAATGCAGAGAACGCTTCTGATAATAATAACGGGGACACCACGCCTATAGCTGCAAACATGGTTGTCTCCGAAGAAGCTCTTGAAATTAGTACAGAATTGGTTGTACACTCTGTCATTGGAGCCATTTTTGACCCCCCATTCGACGTCCCTTACGCAGATCATGTGTTGGTTTGAGGATTTAGTGTGACAGCTAAGTATGCGGAGTTGCACACCAAAATATGGAAGAAACACGGTTACATTTCCACTTTCAAGAAGATTAAGAGTCGTTTTTCACTAGTTAAGCGCGTTGAAGAAGCCCTATCTTACATTCATGATATTGTAGTGTGACTGGGCGCACCGTTTTTGAGGAGGTCGTTCAAAAATTGGAATTCCATCGAGACATGTTAATGAAGTTCGAGTTTAACGCCCCTTGGTTCTGCGAAAGACTCTCTAAGGTCCAAGAGCATGCCGACATCCCTTGGGTAACCTAAACTTAAATCTAAGCCACTCAACTCGGTGAGCGAAGATGGATGGTCGTGATCGATTTACGACAGTAACGTGTTGCCGCAAAGTAATTTTAGGGTTTCTTAAAACAACACATTCACGATACTTCAGGCAAACGATTTGATATGCTCTGGTTTTGTCGTGGACAGGTCGATCGGCCAAGGTAGGAGTTAGGCAAACGGTGAACACGTTGGCACCTTTTTGATCGCTCGAGATGCGATTCAAGCCGTCCAACTAGGCCGGCTAAGTTGGACGGACACGATACGTTATTGAGACCCTTTTTGTCAGTCTCAGCTTATTTGAGCTATTTTTATGCAGCATGAACGCCCATGTTTGGGTCGGCGTTCGAAGCACTTGCGAAAGAGATACATAAGGCTCGATCGACTAGGGTATTAGTGGGCCCACCGGTGGTCACTATGATGATTACCTAGTTCTACTAGGAGTAGTCTAAGCTTGTTAAATCGTGCGGCCAAATTGTGTGGCCGTGATTATTTTTGAGACTGATATTAACAGTCTAGATTTTCTTTAAGGAATAAATATGTGTTCGATCACGCTAACTTTAATTTAAAAAGTGTGTGAACGGGTTGATCTCTTTGTCAGATAGCGATGTAGCCTGTATGAGTATTTTTGTGCATATCCCAATGCTGGCACTTTGGGATATTCATGCCACTCTGCTGAGAGTGAGCATTGATCTTCATGTCGTGTCAATATTGGGAGTTCGGCTGGGAACATAGCACAGGAAAATACTAGGCAAGTCATTCATTAGTTAATAATGCTGGCAGAAAATAGAATTCACATAATATTTGGGATTGCTACTACGCGCACCATTCTGAATGAATTTCATATATATATATTGAGTTGCTCAATACATATATAAGTAAAGAGGTTTGAGCACTCATTACTTTTAAATGACCTTTATTCCTTTGTAGGATTACATCACTAAATATAGGGTTTTATGATTTTGACCCTGAACTAAAAACCACCATCAACATTAAGTCCACTGCTTAGCACGTAACGGTGACATTATTGTGGGGTAATCCATAGATGGTGACATATAAGATATGATGAAAACAAAAGAGAAGAGGCTTACTGGAGAATTCAAACATCACCAGGTGTGGGGGGGCGGCATTGGTGCGGTCGTGGGGCGTCGGCGCGATGGGCCCCGCTGCCTTGCTTTGTGTTCTAATCGAATGATGAAACCTTCTCCTATTAGAACTCCACCAAACGATCTTGTATAAAAATGGGTCGACCTCTCTTCTTCTTTTTTATATCGTTTGCTCCAGCCTCGTCTTTGCAACCAACGTCTTCTCTCTGTAGTCGTTCCGTCGCCTAGTGTCCGTCAGCAGCAAGGAATTCAGCGATGAAGTAAGTGTTTCCTCTTCCTCTTCTCGTTTTTTTTTTGTGTGGAAGTAAACCCTAGTTTTAGGCACAGCTGTCCTTAACTTAAAAAAAGATCATCCCATTGTGAATGAAACTTCTTCGTTGATAATACTGTAGCAAATTCCACCAGTCGAATCGATAGTAGAGCAATTTACGTCGCTAAGATCACCAACAAATGAGTAAACCTAAGTTGGATGCCACCATTTTCTCCCCTCCTTTTTTCTCTTGTGGAACCCCTAGTTTTAGGTTACGGTAGTGGGTGCAACGCCCGTGGCAAAAAAAAAATCGCCTGCGTAAATGAAGACTCTATCGGTCCCTGGATGTGTGCGTCTGTTCCGTGGCCAAGAGGGTGATCGAGCATAAGAGGGCGATCGAGCATGCTATGACCGAGCGGATGATCGAGCATGTGACAGTCGACCTGCTGTGGACGTCCATCCCGAGTCTAAAAAAATGATAGCTTGTTAATTCACACCCTTCCTTGTATATATGCTTCGACCATTAGTGAACACGTTGAATTTGGAGAACAGATCGTGTGTATGATTCATCTTTTAGCATGAAGTAGTGACTTTTTTCGTTTTGCTTCATTGTAGTTATTTAGAAGTGAACTTAAAAAAAACTCGTCAAGATGTCACCTGGAAATACTTCTGCCTCCAAGCCATAAAATGCTAGCAACGCCAAAGATATGCCAAATATAGATGACAAGCTCTTTGTTGTACCTTGTATGAATGTTAGAACTCATCCTGGTCATAAGATAACTCTCCTTATAGGTTCGTAGAATGAGGAAGACGCTTAGTCAGTTTTTCCAGTGCGTGTGATGAGTATTTGTCTCCAAAAGAAAGAGTATCCATCTTATCCTATTGATTTCAAGGTTTGTCATACTCCACTTCGCTCGTATGAAGGATGGATGAGGTATATGATGAGCTGTAAATGCATCAAGAGTAATTTGACTAAAGCGCAAATTGTTGAAGCTATCATGGCGTCTACAACACTGCACATTAGGAAAGATGTTTTGGGTTTGATCACTTTCATTTCTCGATGGTGTCCTTCCACACACATGGCCATATGTAGATGGGGGGGAGATGACCATTTCCTTAGAAAGCGTAGCCACTTTTTTGAGTCTTCCGGTTGCAGGAAATCTTCATTTTACGTTGTATGTGTTAGAGCATTGCTCGGTCGAACTCGCATGCGCTTCTATCTCAAGCATGTTTGTCAATATTAGTGATCAAAACTATAAAGTATTTAATTTCTAGTTTACTATAGCTAAGGTCTCGGACTAGGATAGAAAGTGTATTTAAGCTCAAGAACTCCATGGCGATCATCATACAAGAAAATGGACTACTCAAGGAACCAGTGGATCTTCATCGATTAAAAGGTATGTGGATACTTGAACTTATGTATCACTCGAAAGTCTATTAACTCTATCTCCTATCTTAAGAAAAAAGTCGTATTACTATATAGAATAAGATTATACACACATGATATTTCGAGCTGAGTATATCTCGCTTATCTATTTCTAGAAATATGTGTTGGTAAAGATTTCGCTTTAGCCAAGTTCATCTTTACCTAGTGACGAAAGTCATGTTATGTTTCAATCATTTTGGAAATTTCTCTAACAAAAAATGGTTTGTGAATAACAACTATATAACGCCCTCTTAGAATGTTTCAATGATTGAAATGAGAGTTTAGACAATATAACCATTGGAGGATATAAGCATTGTTGTGGAAACACATATATGTATAAGTCCTTAGTGCTTGAACCGAAGTTTGCGAACTTTGTTTATCAAGTGAAACTGGAGAAGTGCGTGAGCTCCAGTCCACGAACTTGAGTAGGTTATGTCTAAAAACGATGTTTGTGAACTTATCATAATAAACATAGGAATGCTATTGTAAACCATGGCTTTATAGTTCATGAATCGATTCGAGTGAATCACATCATTTTTGCTTCAATTGTGTCTTGTGTAGTACATAAAGATCTAAGTAATTGAACAACTCTCTAACTAGTTCATTGGAGTCATTTGGACTAGTTATGGTGAAGAATAATATGGTTGATATGAAAATTATCATTTGGCTAACCATTTGGTTAACTAGTGTTGAACCAACTAATGTACAAGTTTGGGTACGGTTTTCACAAGCCAACAAACGTGTAGTACATGTGTGTATAACAAGTTATGTTTTCGATCTAACGGTTGATAAATATTAGCTTATATATAATCAGGTTTTCATCTAATGGTGAATATTGAATGCTTTGTTACTAAGCTAACATTGATTGCAAACCCTGATTTGAAGACTATATAAGGGAGAACTCTAGCAACTGGGAAACCTAATCCCCACACATTCTGTGTGATACTAGTTTGCTAAGTTAGAGTCGATTCTCCTTTAACCTTTGGTTTTCTTCTTCTAAAATCAGGTTAAAGACTTAAAGACTTCATTGGGATTGTGAAGCCAGAACGATACTACTTTTATCGTAGTTGTGTGATTTGATCTTGCATCTTCTATCATACGAGTACAATTGTAATAATTGGATTGAGATTTCTATCTCCGATAGGCAAGATATAAAAGTAGTCACAAACACTTCGTCTCATCGTTTGTGATTTCTCAATAATATTATTCACTACGTCGATTAAGTTTATTGTGAGGTGATTTATAAAACTGAGCTGTTCTTTAGGAATATAAGTCTGGTTTTATCAATTGGTTCATGTTCACCTTGATTTATCAAAAGACGGAACAAAACTCATAGGTTTATTCGTGGGATACGAATTTATCTATTCTTGTAGACTTTTTTGTGTGAGACAGATTTGTTTATTAAAGTCTTCGACTTTGGGTCATAGCAACTCTTGGTTGTGGGTGAGATCATCTAAGGGAATCAAGTGCGCAGTATCCTGTTAGGATCAGAGGCGTAGGAATATAATTGTACCTTGGATCAGTGTGAGATTAATTAAGGTTCAACTACAGTCCAGACCGAAGTTAGATTGGAGTAGGCTAGTGTCTATAGCGGCTTAATACAGTGTATGTTTAATCTGGACTAGGCCCCGGGGTTTTTCTGCATTTGCGGTTTCCTCGTTAACAAAATTCTGTTGTTTGTGTTATTTCTTTTCCGCATTATATTTTTTTATATAATTAAAATAATACAGGTTGTGCGTTGTTCAATCAATTAGAATATCGAACCTTCTTGGTTGTTGATTTAAATTGATTGTCACTTGGATATTGGTCTTTGGTACCATCCAAGTTATCTCTCTTTGATTAAGACTCGCATATTGTATTTGCTTGAGTAAATAAAATTGAGAGATAGAGATAATAAACTCCTTGAGATATTTTCTATTGATTGAGTCTAGTTAATTCTCTAGGAAGTAACTCGGAGTTGTCCATACAGATTGCTAATCGAAATATTGGGTGTGGTTGTTAGACCCCCCGCTTTTTCAATTGGCATCAGAGCAGGCAAACACGTTGAAGACCTTACAAGTCTGTGTTTGTAGTGATCTGACTCTATGGACAAGAGTAGTATCTCTAATAATGTACCAGTTCAGAAATTACCAGATGAGCCTAAAAGCTTGGATTCACCTGAGAAAACTGTCTCGTCTGAATCAGTATCTAAACATTCTCTTAATGAAAAAACTGTTGATTGGGAAACTCTCCCAGAAGAACAGTTGGATGAACTTTCCGATGAAGGTGATTCAGATATTGATAGAGATGTTGATGAGGAAGACTCAGAGTATATCAAGTTTTTGGATTTGTGGAATATGAAGAAAATTAAAACTTCTCACATCTCACCTCTTCTGACTCCTCTCTGTCGAGAAAACAAGAAACTGAGAAGATGCTACGCAGGTGTTTATTCTTCAAATCATTCTAACGAATCGATCCTCAAGGATTCTGAAGAAAACCTATGTATGAAATCACTTGAATGTGATAATCTTTATCAAAAGCATTTTTTGTTGAAAGAGAAACTTGCAAAATCTGAAGTAAAGGTTATCTCTCAGCAAACATGTTTTGATGACATACAAAGTGTGTATCTTGCCCGAGAAAAATGTCTTGAGGCTGATTTAACTGCTACTCTTGATAAAATCAAGAGGTTGGAAGATGACTTGAAAAAGTTCAATACTAGTTCAAGCAAGTTAACCACTATGCTAGAAGCAAGTAAAAATCATCGTGACACACAATGATTGGGCTATAATGGAATAGATGCTCCAAGTATTAGCAAAGAGGTGAAATTTATCAAATCTAGTGATTCTTCTCAACAAAAGTTTTCCACTAATAAAAGTGAAATACCTTCACCAGAAATTAAGGCTCAAAAGAACAAAGTTTATCAACCTCCCAAGCCATCACATATGGATCGAGGCAGGCACAATCCGTACATTTGCCATTACTGCGGGATTAAATGACATTTTAAGCAGAAATGTAGTTATAAACTAAGGGATAAAAAACTTCACAACATTCTTGCATGGATGTCTAAAGAAGTGATCAAACCTGTCTCCCATGGTAATGGAGTAAAAGGCACTCTCCATAATCAAGAAAACTATCTTAATAAGACATTTCTTAATCGTGTCTTTGAAACAAAAAATGTACACAGGAGTAGAAGAAAGAACAGCATAAGAGGAAATAACTTCTCTATCAACTCTGAAAAGGGAACTGAAAATAGAAAAAGGTACAGGAGAAGGAAGAAAGGTTCGAGCTACTTGTCTCTCTCTGAAGAAGGCTGCAAATCCAACAATTTGGTCCCAGATTCCTTACATATTAATAATCGAGACTCAGAACTTAAGATAAACATAAACAGACTCAAACGAGGCATCATAAAAGCATGGAAAGTAGTTTATTCATGTACTCATTGTTCTTCTCTTAGTAAAACTTTTTCAACTTTGTTGTGTGATTCATCTCTACATTCCCATAAAGGAGAAAAATAAGAAGTCAATAATGATGAGCAAAATGCTCATCCTAATACACCATGACTGCTTCCTGCAGCGTCCTTCCTTTAGAATACGAAGAATGCTCTGTGTTCTCAAGAAAGTGTCTTGAGAAAGCTGTCAAAGGTGTATGCCTTTCTCTTGTTGACCTCAAATTGTTGAGTTTCTTTTTTGAAGGTTGTTCTAATTTTTATGAGAGAATTCCTCGTTGAACTGTCCCTCCATTGTTTGTTTGCTTCTCCAAGTTTTGGCCATCTATAACTGCTTGTGCACGTTCACAAGACACACACGGACATCTTGTTGCCTAGGTTTTTGTATGAACCTCCTTATATATATGTCATTAATTGACACTTTATTCTATAAGGTTAAAAAGATTCTACTGAATTTTTAGAACAATGGAGAGAAGCAACAAAGATGTGATCAAGGAGTACAAGACTATCAAGTTTCATGAAGATCCTGTTTTCATTATTTGTCATCAAGCTATTGATCATGATAATAATCTACCAGTTCAGATGTCTTCACAACTGGTAGGAAATCTTCTTAGATATTTTGAAGTCGTTCGTGAACAATTCAGAATAGCAACAAGGAATCTTGAGTTTCTAAAGAATGAACTGAAGAAAGCATTTGATGAACTTATTCTTGTTCGATCTTTAGTTGCAAACCGGATTTAGTTTGCCTAATAAATATTCTGTTTTTGTTGTTTTGTTTAGAAGAATAACTAGTTTTTTGGAATAGCCATTATTGTGATTACACATAGCTATGTCAAAAGTTTTCATCTTCTTGTTTTTAGATTTATTGGTTTAAATTCTAAACTTGTTTGGAAGATGATTTTTTGAGTATTAATATTTTTGATTTTATATATTGCAATATTGTTATGGGATATGTGTGTTTACGTCTGTGAACTTGATTGTCCCATATTTTGTCAAAAGTAAAGTCGTTCGTGAATTGATATGCAAATATTGATAAAAGAATGAATAGACTTTTGACAAAACACGAAAGTTAAGCCTATATTGTCAATTATTGATGTAAGATAGGTTAAAATCTTTTGTGATTCAAGGATTATGTCTATTGAGTCTCATTGTGCAAATAGTGATGGAAACATAGAGTGAATCCTTATTTATTCCACGGTATAAGGTCGGTTCTCCGATCCACAATTTTGTATAAATACTGTGTTGTTCCATGAAGTGTCTTATGTTGAGCACTAAAAACAACAAAATTTGATTGCCTTGTGATTAGCTTAGTTGTTTTTTCGTAAGGTACTTTATGTTGAACATGATTGAACTAAATTAATCATCTTGTGTGATTATTTAGTTATCACTCCATAAGTTTTCTTATGTTTGAGCATTTCTTTGACTGGGTTGGTTATTCATGATTAACTTAGTCATTGCTCCGTAGATTTCTTGTGTCGAGTGTGGCCAATCAAATTTATTACTTTTGTGATTAGTTTGGATGAGTATGACAATTAGATTATTTGCGAGTCTTCTTATGATTAATCTAATTGACTTAAGTCTCCATAAGTTTACTTGTGTCGAGCATATATAGTCAAATTAATCTTGATTTGCTTTGGTTAATATGATTGAATATTTCTTTTATTTTTGAAACTAAGGTCGCACTTGTTGTTCCCTTGGGAATGACATTTTATGGGGGGTAGTTCTTTTGAACTTGTGCTTAATTGCCAAATATTTGTGGGGAGTGCGGCTGTGGAATATTAGAGGGGTTATCTTGTATCTTCATAGACTCCTTGATGAATGCATTTAGCTTCGGCTTTATGATTGCATCTAAACAAGATGATATACATTTACCTTTAGTCATGAAATGTCTCTTCCAGAAATTTCATTAGGATCCCGTTCTTGTACCTTTGCCAATTTTATTGACAAAAAGGGGGAGAATTAATATGTAGTTCACACTACAAATACATATGGTTTTCGGATCATTATGTAAGGGGGAGTGGTTTCCATGTGAGATGGAGTATTGACTAAGGGGGAGTGAAGTATCGCCATAGTATTGTTGTTAAAGTTGTGATGCAATTGAACTTTGACGCTGTGTAATGATACTATGAGACTGTATAACAATAATTGAGAACCATTGCTTTTCTTATTGTTATAGCTACGGATTTTCAACAACGATGGTGCTAAACTTACAACCTTTGGGATCATTGGTTTACTTGGAAGTGACGAAGATTTCGAGTATTGTTGAAGATTAGACGACATGTGGAATAGGAGCTACAAAGTTTATTTATATATTTTGTATTCCATATGTATTAATAGTTTTGCCACTAAAATTGACAAATGGGAGATTGTTAGAGCATTGCTCGGTCGAACTCGCATGCGTTTCTATCTTAAACATGTTTGTCAATATTAGTGATCAAAACTATAAATTCTTTGATTTCTAGTCTATTATAGCTAAGGTCTCGGACTAGGATAGAAAGTGTAGTTGAGCTCAAGAACTCCATGGCAATCATCATACAAGACGAAGGACTACTCAAGGAACCAGTGGATCTTCAATGACTAAAAGGTATGTGGAGACTTGAACTTATCTATCACTCGAAAGTCTATCTATTCTATCTCCTATCTTGAAACAAAAGTCGTATGTGGACACAAAAGTCGTATTACTATATAGACTAAGGTATGTGGTGACTTGAACTTATCAATCACTTGATCTTCATCGACTAAAAGGTTATGCTCATGTTCATGCGATCTCGTTTTAAAGTTTATATGGAGGTTCCAGAATACTCCATTGGCAAAAGAAGCGTCCAAATCCCGGGTTAAAGCTCATCAATTTCTTTGATAATGTGTTATGTGGTCCATCCATAAACCTTCGTCGTTGCTCCTGATATGGTGTTGCATACTGGAGAGAAAATGAATCTTGTAGAGATTATATTTATGTGAAGTTGCACGCCAGGATATGTTCTGTCTTCTTTAACGAGTCCCTTATTTTAATTCCATAAAATATCGAGCGTCATGGGATTCGATCAGGGTATTCCATTCTGTCGTCTGCCCATGCCTCTAACAGAGCTTTTGCTTCCTGCATGTTTTTGATACTAGCCTCTTCGCTGCAAAGAAGAGCCCTCAATTATTGCTCCCATAAAGGAAACCAATGGCGACTCGTAAGTATAATGATTTCTGGAGATAAGAGCTCCTTACTTTTCAAAAATTTGCAGAAGATGTTGTGACAGTCCCGCGTGACATGCCTTCCTCTGAGATCTTCAAACAACATAAGTTGTTGAAGAAGCTTCCCTCGGGTAAACGATCCCACAGTTCTAAACAAGGAGAGCGCAGTCCCCGGGGAAAAGAGATTCGGTCGAAGGGATGTGCGGGTAGCGCTCGAAAGACTCCAACTGCTCCGGTCATTTTCAACTCTTCTAATATGTAGGTGAGTACGTGCCTTTTCCCAAATATTCTGAATTTTCTGTTTTGAAGCAGTCTTACCAAATATCTCCTTTCTTTGAAATCAGGGCTTTGGGACCGTGAATACCTTTGCTAGACTTGCTCGTAGCCACAACATGGTGTCTCTAGAAGAGAGGTCTAGTGATACCGAGTCTCTCGAAAAATAAGATGAGGGCGAAGAAGATTCAGGCTCTGACGGTGATGAAGAAAGCATCTCTAAGCGTAGTATAGGATCTAACTCTCCTTGCGAGCTTGAACCGGTATGTCTTCTGCATATTCTCTAGAGATAATTATCCCCTTCTTTTTTCTTTGTCGTAGAACAAACGTTAACCAATGATATTGCAGGAGGAGGCTGTCACAGAGAACAATCTTGAGACAGAAATGGCTAATAATGTAGAGAGCGCTTCTCATGATGATAACGGGGACACCACGCATATGTCTGCAAACATGGTTGTCTCCTAAGAAGCTATCAGTAATAGTACGGCATTAGTTGTACACCCTGTCGTTGGAGCCATTTCTGACCCCCCATTCGATATACCTTACCCAGATCATGTGTTGGTTGGAGGATTTAGTGTACCAGCTAAGTATGCGAAGTTGTACACCAAAATATGGAAGAAACTCGGTCACATTGCCACTTTCAAGAAGATTAAGGGTCGCTTTTCACTGGTTAAGCGTGTTGAAGAAGCCCTATCTTCCATTCATGGTATGTCTAGTGTGATTGGGCGAACCATTTCTGAGGAGGTCATTACATGTTTGTGAAGTTTGATTTTAATGACTCTTGGTTCTGCGAAGGACTCTCTAAGGTCCAAGAGTTACAAGGAGAAATGGATAATGTTCCCTCCATGGACCTTATCACTCAGCAAGAAGCAAAAATTGAGAAGTTGTCCCAGGAGTTGAAGATGAAGCGGACTGCTCTCCAAAATATGAAAGACGCTTTTGCCAAGAAGGACGAGTTGTTGCTGAATAATGTCCCTTGAATTATTTATGCTTTCTCTTTTAATTCAGGCATCCTTGGGCGACGTGAGGAATTCCTTTCATGGTTTGATAATAATTTTTTTGTTTGGTTTTGAACTAGCAAGTGATTGATTTTTATGAAGATATTTGAATTTTCTTTTAGGATAATTCATGGGTAGTTTTCTGAAAGGAATTATGCTTGGGTCGATCACTCAGACTGGAATTCTAATTTAAGTAATGTAACTTAGAGAAATCGTGCATGTTGCATGAAATTGCAAGCATTACTCGAAAAGAGAAATCTAACATGGAAATTGAGAATGGTATTAACTTCATTCTGAAAATATGACATGTGTGTCGAGTCCCCAGCAAATTTCCAAAAGGTCTCTTGCACAAATTGTCGTTTAAAGAGGCTTACTTGTTGACAAGGCTCCAACAAACGAATTGGGCTATCCCAGACAATTGCTTAGAATCCAGGTTACGATTCGAGTCATTGTAACACACCTCTGTTAATGAAAAAGTCCCCAGCTAATTCGATCCATCCTTTGAAACTATACATGGAGAAAATAAAGACCCCTTGTTTATAGATGTAGATCCCCTGAATCAACTTTCTCTCGGAAAATGCGTTTCGGGATGTTGCATTCACTGGTCGTTGCATTCACTGTCCTGAATGATGGATGAATCTGTGGTAATAGAAATATCTTAGATTAATCATTTCCTGATCAGTCGGTGGATGCCATACATGAGGTAGTTGAACTACTCCGTCTTATACCCAAGTTTCCAGCAGCTCCAGAATCTTCTTCATTGGAAATGGGAAGTGCAGGTACCCTAAGTCTAGTTTTTCTCGTGTTTGCAGCTGTTGTCGTGGGAATTGTTGCGGGATATGATACAAGTCTCCTTTCGAGAGTGGAGTTGAGGTGTAAGTGTGCGCTAATGCAGATCGGTTAACTGCAACTCTTTTCGAGGATCCTGTGTTGATGGTCACAGCGTTGCGGTGTGGTTGAACCGGGTACCATTCACTAGCGAAGTTATCGTCTTTATGAGGATCGTGGTAAATTTCCCCTTCTTCAAGTGTTTCTCTTCTTGGTAAAGTCATAACAATCGCGGCTGCGGCTTGTTGAGAAACTCTCTGAACTTCTGCAAGGGTCTTAAGGTATATATACCTTCCAATAGAGCTTCGTAAGCTGGTTCCCCATTCCTATTTTGCAGCTATTGTGACATTCCGGGCGAGCCCCTTTCCCCGTGGAACTTTCTTGTCCCTTTGTTGCTGGATAGATTTTGTTGATAGCTTCATTTCGGTTCATGTCCAATGTGGTTATGTATTCTGTCTGTATCATTATTAGTAAAATCACGGACTTCAGATAATGATCCAATGTCATCTTTATCATTGATGTTGTACTCTGAGCGAATGCTTGTTAATTCCTTCCATAACCGGTTTATTATACTTCTTAAAACACAAAGCGTCTCATTTTGCAGTTTGGTGATATCATCCTGATTTATAAGGACATCTTCTAACATCTTAGCCATGCTTTCCACGGTGACTGTGCCTCGATCTTTCATGATTTTCGGAGAGTTTGGATGGCGGGGATGCATCACAAAGTAGAAATTGAGATTGGTAATTGAAATGAAATTAGGTTAACAAATGTGTTTAGACCTAAGATCCACCCTCTAGAATTAGAAAAAATTGAAACGAAATTGGAAATTGATCTTGCAACCGAGAGATTAATCTCCCATTGTGGTCTCCAGTTGTTTGAGGGTAAAAAATGATTCTGCTGTTTTTGATAAATTGGGTGTGTTGATGAGAAAAGAATTCAAACCCTAAACAAATACATTGCATGGGATTACTTTTTAGATTCGAGAAATCAATCTGTAAGACTCTGGCCTAAACCAATAAATGGTCATTCCATATTCAATTCGGTCACAAAGTGAAGGAGAAGTGGTTGATCTTAGGGAGGGAAGCAAAGAAGGTGTTTGAGATCAAAA
The DNA here is from genome assembly GCA_023529315.1 of Papaver bracteatum. Taxonomy (NCBI): domain Eukaryota; kingdom Viridiplantae; phylum Streptophyta; class Magnoliopsida; order Ranunculales; family Papaveraceae; genus Papaver; species Papaver bracteatum. Next base: position 839,494 of record JAJJWX010005275.1, on the reverse strand, counting down.
TGTTGAATTATGAAGGTGTGGTTGTTTATGACTTGTATCAGAATGTGGAACTGGCTTGTAGAATGTAAGCTATCAATTCTTGGTGTTTTCTAGATACTGTGTTGATAACACTTGTGTTGTTTTGTTTGAATAGGTTGAAAAACCTATTAGGCAATGGATAAGTGGAGTTGTGTAAAGAGTGGTGATCACCATGTTTCCACTATGAGGGGAAACTAGTCACGCCTTCACCCACTATGTCATTGCTATTGACTGTTCGTTCTTCCTTGACACGTTCTCATAAAGGGCGCGTTGCACGCCGCACGCTGTAAACTGCCATACCAATACCCCAGTGAGTATCCCCCAGTTTGTGACATGTTTGATGTCTCGAGTGAATGAGTCAAGTCACGTGACTTGCCGTTAAAATCAGCACATAGTGTTTTTAGGTTAAATAACAAATTATTTGCAAAACTGATATTTATAAAGCATTGTTTATAATCGATGCATGTAAAGTATCGCTTTCGAATAAGAAGCTGAAAGTAATCGATGTGTTAGAAGCATCGTTGTTATTGAGATCGATCCAATCAGTCACAGATTGAGTGTTTTATAAGTAGCACGACTGGCCAACTTTGGGTAATCACACGAGGACCCTATGTCGAGCTGTTACTTGGCCGATTGATGTGATTTTTATGTTGTTGTAGAAAGTGGTAGTAAAAGTTCGTTCAACTCGGTCTTGTAAAGGTTTGATTTAAGAAAACATTAAAAACAAAGATAATATTTACACAAGTTTGTCACAATATCGAGAGGTACTGAGACTCAGGATTCCACCATAAACTCATTCATGCAATTCATATATTTATTCCAAACAATTATAGCTCAAATAATATTAATTATGATTCTTTGCCAACGTAGATTTTTAAGAGATTGACTGTAAATCACTAGCATGATGCATCAAAATCACTTAGACCAAGCATACATCATCATACGACATCACAATCAATTAAGAAAAATCATACAACTATTGATAATAGTGCAAGTAGTCATAAAATTTTTTTTTTACCACATGCATGAAATATGGCTTCCTCCATCATCCCAGTGTTTGGGTTTAGCTCCTCATATCAAAAACATGATCCAAATATAAACTCGTGGCTGAATAGGTGTTTTATTAAAGAAAAACCGATTTTTTAACAGATATAGTAGTTACAGAACCCACTATTAAAAAGCTGACTGTTACAGAGAAATCCTTACAGTAATAATTGTTGGAAAACCGTTACAAATATTTTGAATTTTGAAAGAATAGATGACGATTCCTTCTTCTTCTTCGTGCATCAGCAGATATGATTATGTAACTCCTTCTTTCTCGCATACAGCTTCACAGACTTTACCCCAAACTCCCAATTAGACCCCTCTGGAACTCGAACCTCCTCTATATACACAGAAGGGACATAAAATCCCGAGAATCTCTTTGCCTTTTCTTCTCTTCCAAGTCCGAGAATGTTTCCTTCTTTCTCTTTTTCCTTTTAGCGGAATTCTCTCACAGGTCTTCTCGTGAACCCAAATTCCAATTAAACTCGATAAGGCGAATCTTGTGAGAATATATCTTTCCTAATCCTTCACGCAACCTCCATGTATACCAAGCACCGAGACAGCTAACTTCCCTATTTTGTAAAATGGAAAGAAAGGAAATCTTTCCTTTCTTCACCTCCACGCATCGTCTTGGTTTATCCAACGTCTCTAGTATCTGTCACAGAATGTATGCCTCCGTAATCTTCCAGATATTGAACCAAAAATCCCGTAACTTCTCTCCATTCTATTTGCGAGAAAAACATGATATCTTCTTAATTTTCGGTGCACAAATCATATATCTTCCCTTTTTAATAACCCAAGCCCAAACCGATCCAAAACATAACCTAAATCCGATCAGAACTAGCTGAAATTTCTCCAGGAAAGTACGCAATTAACCTCACATTTGACCGCCAAAAACCAGCTTCAAAAGAGGAAGGAGATGAGTCTCCCCTATCCAGAATAGGGGTGACATTATCCATGGGTTCAAATAGTAGACTAGGGTGCCTCTTAGTAATTGATGTGTCCCTTATCCAAAATGAGAGTCCGAATAGTAGGTGTCCTCCGAGTGCAACTTTTCAAGCCGATTTCTCCAAAAACATTTGTTGGCCAAAAATACCTACTAACACATAAAACACCATAATAAGAACAAAAACGGGTACTAACAATATATACAATTAGACACATAAATGCGTCTATCAAATACCCCCAAACTTATTATTTGTTAGTCATCGAGCAAATCAAATCTAGAAAATAAAATCATAACTCACTGTCGCAGGCATCGTCGGTTGCATTTAGCGTATGCAACAAGCCTTTAAACCCCTAGGTGGCCCTAGTGGCCGAGTTATAGTCTCGGGAGGGCTTACTAGAGATATACCCACAAAATATTTACTCCAGACCCTAGCTATCTACACAGAACCTTGGAAGGCACTAAAGAATCTCCTTGGTTGGCATACTTATTGACAACATGAGGAAGTACCCTGATGTGAAATTCCAATTGTTGTATACGAGTTTGCACTCAAGCATACTAAAATTCATAATATAAGTGACAGAGCTCTACTCAGGTAGTTGCACTATGAACATCAATATCTGGAGTCAACAAATCACATGGATAGATTAAGATATGGATATTGAGAAAAACATATATGGTTTTGATGTTGACTAGGTGAACGGTGTTTCTTATATCTGTCTGAAGGCCACTGCCAAATGAGCCTATCCTAATGGACTTGGATACTGGTCTAAATAAGATCAACACAACTGGCATATACAACGGAACCAGTGGTCGATAATCCTAATTCTAGATCAACTCGTCTGGCATATACAAGGGAACCAGCGGTCGAATTTATTGAACACTTTATTCTGGTTGGTCTGATGGTCTGGTCTCAATTTCTCAATTATTTTTTTTCATAATAATTTCTTTTTCTTTTTCACTTTTTCACTTTTTTTTTTTGGTATCTCAATCGCTCTATTTCACTCTAGCAGTGGTAACAACTTGAATCATGAGCCCCACTTAATCACTTAGAGAAACATATTTTAAAAAGAGAACAAAATAAAAACAGAAGTGAAAAGGACTCAACGAGATATGGCGAAACTACCATGTTATTTCTAACACATGAGCTCTGTGCTTTTATGAATAGACACTTTAGATGTTTCCATCTAATCAGATTGGTTCTCAACTCCTACAACCAAGATGCTTCCATCCACTTAGATGGCTAGTGCTCTCCTTAATAAGCATAAATTTCTAGGTTATGGAGTTTATTTATTGCAACTAGAAAGTTTCTCCCATACCCCCAAACTTAAATCTAACATTGTCCTCAATGTTCTAAAGATAAAATTAAAAGCATGAACGAGGAGAAACATTTGAAGCAAAAAATTTAAGGAAGGATATTACCATGTTACGTGTGCATGGGTTACCTCCCAAGAAGTGCTAATTTTAAAGTCTTCAGCCATACTAGGAAAGGATTAGTCACCTCATAAAATCATAAAGTATTATCCGGAATATCTGAGGGTCATTAAAACCAAATAAAACTATCACAAATAAAAGGAACCTGCAACATGCCAGGAAAATTAACAAACGAAGCACACCCTTGTCTAGTTTGTTCAGGTTCAGGCTCTATGAAAGGGTCTAAATAAATTTCTTTGGGATGCACTTCCTCATAGATAAGATCTGATTCAGGTATTAGAGTATGGAAAAACTCAAGTAAAAACTTAGAAGCACATAACTGCGAATCCTTAAAGTCAATCAGGTTTGACTTACACAATTGACCATGTTGAAAGTGGTGGTCAATATCAGGAAAATGTGTCAATTCTAATCTCCTAAAATACTTAGGTTTAGTCTCAAAACTAAATAATTGACACATCTGAAACTTATACGTTCCCACAATTGGTTGAAAAACATTTGGTGGGAAAACAAAATCAATCTGGGTATCATAGCCTGGGATTACCACATCAACCAGAGGATGGGTTTCTAACAACTGAACTTCCTTATGGACATTACTAGGTTTATAAAAATGTGTATGTAGATAATCTTGTAAAATGGTTGAGGCACATATGTCAAGTCCCAAGTGAGGGACTTTTCTAAGAGTTAAAGCACATGGAGAATGATAATCACCCCCAAACTTAGAGTTTTCAGTGTCTCTAGAAAGACTAGTCACAACTTCCCTAATTTCAAGGTCATCAGATTCCTAAAAATGGTAAATTGATTCTTCTATGTTAGGTTCATCCTCACTCATATCTACGAGTTCATCTTCTTTGTCTAAGACTAATGTTTCTAAATCGCTAGACTCGAAAACGATATTCCCAAGATAAACCCGCTCCTCTACTATCATCGGCTTCGTAATCATAAGGAATACTACATCGTTTAAAATGGTGGTATCTCTAGTCAAATCCTGGTCCTTTTGAATAGGTGAATAATTATTAAAATTATTAGGATCTGAACCAGAAATAACCTTATTATTATAAAACTCAATTGGAGTATCAAATTCCTGATCATTATGCCTATTTATTTCAAATTATTCATCAACACTATCCTCATCATAATCATCATTATAATAACATGAAATGGTTGAACCTCATCTAAAAAGGTAGTGTTACCGATTATAACCTCGTCATCTTGATTATGCAAATAACTATCCTCAATTTCAAGGGTACTATTGGAAATACTATATTTGAAATTAAGATTATTTCGAGCGGTTTTTTCCTGGGCCTCTAACAAAAGATTATGAGTCGACTCACATGACTTCCTGACTGAATCTAGGAAAGAAAGTTCACTCATTGCATTGCTTTCGTCCATAACTAAGTTATTTATTTCTGCTAACTAACGTGTCGACTCAGCTAACATACGTGTTGACTCTAGTAGAGAGGAATTTTTCTCGTACGACTGGTTGGTGTGTGGATATTAATTGGTCTTACCATGGTATGGACCATAACCTTCAAAAGTTTGATGTTCCCAACCACTATTCACACCATGGTCAAAGTAATGTCCATTTTGAAAATCAGTCGGATATTCGTTGTATTAGCTATTGTAATACCAGTTCGACATTCTATTGCAGGGGTGTGAGTTGTCACACCAAATAAAACCCACTGACAGGATATTCGTGGGTGGATATATTTTTACCTCCTGTACCAGACGAGCGATGAACCGGTGAATTCGACTCAGCCCACCGACTCCTATGTCAGTGTACGAACCCGAGGGGCCGAGACAGTATCGTAACTGTCATCCTTCCCTGCAAACAATTTATATTTAATTTAACCCTTCCTTAGGGTTTAGAAATAATAATGTCTAAAGTCCCAAAAATAAGGTCCAAAAAGTCCAAAAATAAAAAAATTATAAAAAATAAAACCCTATTTACAGTTTCTAAAAATAAAAAGAAATAAAGCCTAAATAAAATAAATATATACAAAATCTTCTTCACTCCTTGGACTCCTCTTCTTTCCTTCTTTGGTGATGATTTCCTTTATAGCACTTTTTCTTTCCTTGTAGCTTCACTCAATTTTTGAAAAGAATCAAAAAATACCAAAGGCATAATAAAGAACAAAAAATAATAAAAATAAACCTAAAACAAATCTAAATACAAGTCCGCGTCGGCGGCGCCAAAAAATGATGTGATTTTTATGTTGTTGTAGAAAGTGGTAGTAAAAGTTCGTTCAACTCGGGCTTGTAAAGGTTTGATTTAAGAAAACATTAAAAACAAAGATAATATTACACAAGTTTGTCACAATATGGAGAGGTACTGAGACTCGGGATTCCACCATAAACTCATTCATGCAATTCATATATTTATTCCAAACAATTATAGCTCAAATAATATTGACTCTGATTCTTTTCCAAGGTAGATTTTTAAAAGATTGAATGTAAATACCTAGGATGATGCATCAAAAGCACTTAGATCAAGCATACATCATCATATGACATCACAATCAATTAAGAAAAATCATAAAACTATTGATAATAGTGCAAGTAGTCATAAAAGAATAAAATATAATTACCACATGCATGAAATATGGCTTCCTCCATCAGTGTTTAGGTTTAGATCCTCATATCAAAAAACACGCTCCAAATATAAACTCATGGCTGAATACGTGTTTTATTGAAGAAAAACTGATTTTGTAACAGATATAGTAGTTGTTAGAGCATTGCTCGGTCGAACTTGCATGCGTTGCTATCTCAAGCATGTTTGTCAATGTTAGTGATCAAAACTATAAAGTCTTGATTTCTAGTCTACTATAGCTAAGGTCTCGGACTAGGATAGAAAGTGTAGTTGAGCTCAAGAACTCCATGGCAATCATCATATAAGACGAAGGACTACACAAGGAACCAGTGGATCTTCATCGACTAAAAGGTATATAGAGACTTGAACTTATCAATTACTCAAAAGTCTATCTACTCTATCTCCTATCTTGAGACAAAAGTCGTATTAATATATAGACTAAGAATATACACATGTGATATTTCGAGCTGAGTATATCTTGCTTATCTATTTCTCGAAATATGTGTTAGTAAAGCATTCACATTATCCAAGTTCATCTTTACCTAGTGACGAAAGTCATGTTATATTTCAATCATTTTGGAAATCTCTCTGACGAAAAATAGTTTGTGAATAACAACTATATACGCCCTCTGAGAATGTTTCAATGATTGAAATGAGAGTTTAGACAATATAACCATTGGGGGATATAAACATTATTGTGGTAACACATATATGTATAAGTCCTTAGCACTTGAACCGAAGTTTGTGAATTTGTTGATCAAGTGAAACCGAAACTTGAGCAGCCAACTCAGTCCGCGAACGTGCGTAGTTCTCGAACCCGAGAATTTCTGCTTGTATCTTGATGAGTGCCAAATATTGCATATTCATACACCTTTTCATTGGCACTTAACTCATCTTTCGCGCTTCAAAGTCATATATTATCCCAAATTCTGCATTCTTACCATCTTCAAGAATAAATATTTGTATTAATTAATTTTGTGTTTTTAAGTACTAAATAAAGCTTGGAAGAATTGAGAAGACAAAAGAGAAGAAAGTTGGAAGCGTTGCAACCCGCTCGCGCATCAGTGGCAACCTGTTTACAAATTCATGGGATTAAACAAACCCATGATCCAAAACCCAAGACCCAAATACATTTCCACCTCACCCCCATTGGATTCTTTCCAAAACATCCACCTCACCCCCATTGTATTCCATTCTATCCATCAATTAAGAAAACATGTTTTGTTTAATTGTTGAGTGGTTGCTACAGTGAAATTCGGATCCCAAGTGTGAGAGAATTTTTGTGTATAAATAGATAGGGTTGTTGTGTTGAAAACTCATCCAAGAATAGCTTGTTCATGTTAGTTTATCAAATTTAAGTTTTGTTGTAGTGTTCTTCATGTTCTAGTTTCATTTACTAGGGTTTAGATGAAGCCCTAATCTCATTGGTATGTATTCATATCTTGTATCTTGTTCTTGAAAGTTTAGAATTGTTTAAAGATATAATTTAATCCAAGTTTGTCAACATCTTGCTCTCACAATGTATGCCATGTATCCATTGTAGTTAGAATATCTCTATGTTGATTATGCTACAACTCATGCTTAACCAAATATTGATCTTTAGATTAGTTGTGCTTAATTAGAAAATTAATGCTTTGGAGAAATACTTTAGTTGTGATTAAATTATCCATTGGAGAAACACCTTAGTTATACGGTAGACTTGAATCTACTATAAGGACAAGAATAATATTACAAGTTGAATGCATATCATAGGTTATTGGTGGATTTGAATACCCTAGTATCCATATTATCATTGTTTACATATCTTGCTATTTGCATCTTTTACTTTTATTATTTCAGTCACTTGAAAATCATATCGTCGTATCGACAAAAACAAACCCCTTTTGGTTACTCTCTGAATCAGGATTTAGAATCAACTTCTACACTCTCCAAGTCTCTGTGGTTCGACCTGTGCTTGCCCTGTGTTGCTTGTCGACACTGTGCACTTGAAGTTTATACATAGAAGTAGGTATCTTTCCGAGCCTACCATAGCTCGGTTTCAGTCCGCGAACTGACGGAAGTTCTCAAACCTGAGAATTTTTGCTGGAGTTTGTAAACTCCAACCGGTTAACTTGAGTCCGCAAACCCAGTCCGCCAACTTGTGTGGTTATGTCTAAAAACGATGTTTGTGAACTTATCTTAATAAACTAAGGAATGCTATTGCAAACTGTGGCTTTATAGTTCATGAATCGATTCGAGCGAATCACATTGTTTTTTATTCAATTGTGTCTTATGTAGTACATGAGATCTCATAGCAATTGAACAACTCTCTAATTAGTTTATTTGAGTCATTTGGACTAGTTATGGTGAAGAAGAATATGGTTAATATGAAAGTTATCATTTGGCAAACCATTTGGTTAACTAGTATTGAACCAACTATTATACACATTTGGGTACGGTTACACAAACCCAAAATCGTCAAGTACATGTGTGTATGACAAGCTAAGTTTTCAATCTAACGGTTGAGAAATATTAGCTTATATCTAATCAGGATTTCATCTAACGGTGAATATTGAATGCTTTGTTACCAAGCTTACATTGATTGCAAACCCTGATTTGAAAGACTATCTAAGGGAGAACTCTAGTAACTGGGAAACCTAATCCCCACACATTTTGTGTGATACTAGTTTTCTAAGCTAGAGTTGATTCTCCTTTAACATTTGGTTTTCTTCTTCTAAAACTAGGTTAACGACTTAAAGACTTCATTGGGATTGTGAAGCCAGACCGATACTACTTTTCTTGAAGTTGTGTGATCTGATCTTGTTGTTTCTATCGTACGAGTATAATTGTAATAATTGGCTTGAGATTTCTATCTCCGATAGGCAAGATATAAAAGTAATCACAAATATCTTTGTCTTATCATTTGTGATTCCCTCATAATCTTCTTCGCTGCGTCGATTAAGTTTATTGTGAGGTGATTGGTAAAATTGAGCTATTCTTCGGGAATATAAGTCTGGTTTTATTGATTGGTTCCTGTTCACCTTGATTTATCAAAAGACGAAACAAAACTCATAGGTTTATTCATGGGAGACGAACTTATCTATCTTGTAGACTTTTCTGTGTGAGACAGATTTGTTTATTAAAGTCTTCGACTTTGGGTCGTAGCAACTCTTGGTTATGGGTGAGATCAGCTAAGGGAATCAAGTGCGCAGTATCCTGCTGGGATCAAAGGCGTACGAGCATAATTGTACCTTGGATTAGTATGAGATTGATTGGGGTTCAACTACAATCCAAACCGAAGTTAATTTGGAATATGCTAGTGTCTGCAGCGGCTTAATATAGTGTATGTTTGATCTGGACTAGGTCCCGGGGTTTTTCTACATTTGCGGTTTCCTCGTTAACAAAATTCTGGTGTCTGTGTTATTTCTTTTCCGCATTATATTTTTATAATATTTAAATAATACAGGTTGTGCATTTTTCAATCAAATAGAATATATGACCTTATTGGTTGTTGATTTAAATTGATTTACACTTGGATATTGGTCTTTGGTACCATCCAAGTTATCTCTCTTTGATTAAAACTCGCGAATTGTATTTGCTTGAGTAAATCAAATTGAGAGATTGAGATAATAACTCCTTGAATATTTTCTATTGATTGAGTCTAACTATCTAGTTGATTCTCTAGAAAATAACTTGGAGTTTTCCATACAGATTGCTAATCGAAATATTGGGTGTGGTTGTTAGACCCCCGGTTTTTCAATTGGTATCAGAGCAGGCAAACACATTAAACCTGATAAGTTTGTGTTTGTTCGGTCCTTGAAAATTCTCCCATGGGAAATTTCCTTGGAAAATTTTCTCTTGGCATCTGTAACGCATGCCAGAATTTCTTAAAGATTGATCAAGATATATTATGGTCAAAACCTCTGATTTCTCATGATAATCCATTTCATTAGAGAATGAAGTTTTAGATGATATGTGTCAATCTAAAGAAAAAAATAAAAAGGAGGGGAGATTAAAGAAACGTTCATGGAGCTCAATGATATGGAACCTCGCAAGATTAACTACCAATCTCAATGAGAAGTACTATCATAATGGATCAGATGATAAAGATCTTTTCAGAGCATTCGAAGACGTTTTTAGATCCTTAGAGAAACTTAATTCTGTTAAGTCTAAGAATCACTCCAAAAAGGGTTCCATACATATTAGACCTTTAAATAATATTGTACAACCTGGAAAACGGAAGAATCCTCCTTCTAGGCATATCAAGCAAAGGAATTGTAGATGGGGAAAAACGATTTGCTGGTTTTTGCGAAATTGAGGAGATGACCGTGCGGAGGAGATTCCTTGAACCGAGCGAAATGTCTAACCTCACATAGATACACTACAAGAAGGGAGTGCTTTAAGTTCGAGAGATCAATCTGTAGTACTCCGGCCTAAGCCAAGGCAATGGCCATTCCAGAGTAAATTCGGTCACAAGAGAGGATGGGTTGATCTGTAGGAGGGAAGCTGAGAAATGTGTGAGATCAATGATGATCTGAGATTGTAGGTGTGTTGTGAATTCAGCGTGAAAATGCTCTGAATGATTGAATCTTGCCTGATTGAGAGTGATTTTTGTGAGTTCGTGTAGACAAAAGAGTGTCTGTATGAACTTTGGTAATAAATTGCTCGTTCCGGAGATCGTTGTTCGAATGTTTGAAAACTCTTCGAATCTTGTTATTTCAATCAGGATTTAGAGACATTATATAATGCCGGAGTTGAAAACACCATGATCCCATGAAGTGTGACAGTTTGCTGAAATCAGAGAGTGGGGAAGTGGGAAATCGTGTTAAACCAATTACTCATCGTGTGGAGACTTGGTTAATTTTCTACCCACTACTTTGCTGATTCCTCCAACTGATTGTAAGACTTGATCACATTCTCATCGTAGGTGAACACACGTTCTGTAGACCTCCAGACCAAAACCCTAGTTGATATCCCCCCAAGTGACACGATTGATGTCTCATGGTTAATTTAGTCAGTTGTTGATTTCATGACTTTGTGGGAAGATGAGTCCATGTATTTGCTGAGTTAAACATGATTTTGTGAAATGTTCTGCAACTCATGAATCGAACGTGTCTACTGAGACATTGGTGGGATCCTCACGTTGAGGTGAGCGAGTGTTGCTCGATAATTTGTTGAATATTGATAGTTGAACCAATATTCCTTGATTTGAGTAAATATTGCTCATCTGAGCAAGTGTTGCTCGCTTGATGAATTATTGGCAGTGTGACCAAACTAAAATATTAATTAAAGCGTTGGTAGTTAAACCGAGCATAATTAATAAGAATACTGATCATGAGATCGTTGCAAAATTATTAGTGTTTGAATCTGGAATCATGATCCTTAGATTCAGAAACCCTAATTTGATCAACTGATGACCAATTGATGGTTTATTTGAAAATTAACCATGGAATGAAGGAGAACTGGATTCATGGGGACCATGGATCGACCATGAAATTCTCATATGCCCACGTGAGAAAAAACCAAGACCTCTTTGAAGAGTTGGTGAGTTGATGAAAGAATGATTAAATACCGGTTTAATCATTTATTGAATTACTTTTGGATTCAGTATTAGATGATAAAACCTAATTAATTATGAAAAGGTGAGAGACCGACCAAGGGGTCATGAAACCCTCCCTGGATGGTCATGGGATCAAATGATGATCGCTCCGTCAAATTCTGAAATTATTTGGAGAGTTTTGGACCCAATACGTGCAATTGTGCAAATTAGGTCAAATTCTGAAAACACGTGGGACTGGCTCATTGCGAGCCAGAAATCCAACCCTGGTCGGTCAAGGTAACATGCTTTCGTCGTTGAGACTTCCATGTCTCAGTCCTGAGAATTTTGATATTTTTTGGTGCACGTTTGAGCGACCATTTGAGAAAATATGACAAAATTAGGGTTTTTTGATAAAACCGTCAAAACTTCATCGGATGAAGGAAAATAATGAAAAAGTGAAAGAATTATGAAGTGTGGGACCATTCATGGCCAAGGTATGGCCGGTCAGCCAAGGGATCTATCCTACATGTTTTTTCATAATTTTTGTAATATTTTTCATGATTTTAGGAAAATATGATAAAACGAAGGAGTTTTGCCAAAATTAAAGAATTTTTGTTGAAATCAAGGAGTTTCCATGAGATGAAGGAAACATAAAAAAATAATAATAAATAAAATAAGGGATGTGTGGGACCTGCTTGGAGCATGGTTGGCCGGCCAGAGCCCGGTCCCATGCGTATTCCCTAATTTTATGTATTATTTCATGATTTGAAGGAATTTTCATAATTTGAAGGAAATATCATGAAATCAAGGAATTTCATGGGATTATGAAAACATGAAAAATATGCTAATAAAAAAGTGGGACGTGTGAGCCACCTAGGATTTGGCCGACCGGCCATGGTCCGTGCACACGGGTTTTCCTAATTTTATTATTTTTCATGGGACCAAGGAAACATCATGAGATTAAGGAGTTTTCATGAAATTAGGGAAATAATAATAGAATAATGAGGAACCATGAGGTGTGGGGCCGGCTGGGACCAAGGCATGGCCGGTTGGCCAATGGTCACACCCCCATCATTTTTTTTCCTAATTTATATTATTTCCTCCGCGCGAAGGAAGCACCATAAAATTGAGGAGTTCCCTCAAAACAAACGATATTTGTTCAAGTGAAAGGTTTTTCATGAACTCAAGGAAAACAACAAAAATATGATAAAAATATGAAACCGGTGTGGGATTAACCACGGAACAGTCGGCCGATCAGTGGGTCCATGCTCCCATCACTTTGGTCAATTTTTAATTATTTGTTATTTTTTCATCCTATTTTGCATAGGTTCATCGTTTCGTCGTATTTTGAAATACTCGTTCGTGCGGTGATTGTTAATGCATCATCGTTGAATACACTTGCACCATTTGAAACATGGCTTACTCAGAGGTAGCTTCGATTCCCATGCGTTGAATATTTATTACTAACCCATGGATTTCTGCTGGGACGAACCATGGTTTGCGTAATGGAATATTTGCAAAAATATTTGAATATTTTCAGAAATTCTGTGGATGAATCCAAGAATTTAGGAATAATTAATTTATGACTTTATACTAGCAGAGTAAGCCGTCTAAGAGCATTAATTATCCTGATATGAGCTTGTTGGAGCTTCATATCCTTTATATAGTCAAGGTAAACTCGTTGTTTGTATCCTGAAGACATTATCGCTCTATACTAGCATAGAAAGCTGTCTAGGAGCCGTCCATCCCGAGATACTATATAGAAATAATTACTGAAGTATTTAGTATTCATGAGATATGCCGTTGTCCAGCTGTGAGACTACATATCTACATGTACTCTGAAAGAAAGTATTCTCGATCAGAGAATTCGATGAGAGACCCGTGTCTCAAAGTTCACGTCTGACTGCTGGATCATATGTTCGTATAATTATGGGTTTACGATTTTAGCCTTTGTCAAAAATCCACCATCTACAGGAATGAAAGCTCAAACTCCCCTGATTATCATCATTATGTTGATTACATTATAGGGACTGATCACACTGATCAACCGAAAATGTTTCATGAGAATTTCTCTGCACATTATGCCTCTTGTCAACAAGACTAGCACTACCCCATATGTATATATCTTGCAATGGGGCAAGAAATGGTTGAATCGTGTACATGTTTCAAATTAAGTGTAGTTGAAGGATTTCCCACACTACACCCTTGTCAAGAATCTATGAAAACTAAGTCATAATTGTGGATGAACAACAACACTTTTATTAATTCACTTTCAGGAAGTGTAGGATCAGAATATTATCGCAACAATATTCCTGCGAAATAAAAAGCAAGGATATTCTGCGATACATCTCAAAGTGACGTAAGGAATGACATATCAGATGAAAACGACAGAAACATGAGAAAGGTGTAACATTTCTGCGACGAATCAATAAAATCTGCGAATGATTAAGGCAGTGCTAACTGCGATTTATCACAAGAGTCCAGGTCCGAAATTAAAGGGGATCTTAGCTGTAAATGAGCTGTCATGAGATGTAATCCACTATGTAAATGCCTATATAAAGGAAATGATGAATAGTTCCAGAGAGGAGAGATGAATTTTGGAGTGTTAAGAAAGTTTTTAGGAGAGAGAAAATCTTATTAAGTGTTTTGTGTTCTTGATTTATGTAATTCTTTTAAGATCATATTAATAAAAAAGGTCCTTAATCTTCAAATTGTGTCATAAATATTGATAAATTCTTAAGTAGGGTGTAGTGTGGGAATTCCTGCAACTACATTTTGACACCCAGAAATAGGGAGAATCAATTTGAGAAATTTCAAATTGCAACTTGAAGATTTGAAGAAATTGTTAGAATTGAAGAAATGGCTAGAAGGAGAAGAAATACATCAGAACCACCAACAACAGTGAGAAGAAGTAAAAGAATTGCAGGTGAAGGAACAGGTGAATTGGAAGGATCTTTAAGGATCAGATCAGGAAGAAGTAGAATGAGAAATGGAGCAGAAAATTCAATTCAACCACCGAATCAACAAACACAAGCACAAGATAGAAATGTGGATTATGATAGAGAAAGTGTGCATACTTGGAGGTCGGATTCGATAGAAGAGGCAGAAAATAAAGAAGAGAAAAGAAATCAAGAAGTGGATGGAGGAGTAATTCATGAAGGACATGAGATAGTAGATGATTTGAGACAAAGGATACAGGAAGAAAGAAGATTAGAGGCAGAAGAACGTGCAAATCTTACAAGGCAAAATCATGAACTAAGAATGGAAAATTTGAGGTTGCAAAACAGAAGATCAAGAAGCAGCATGAGATCAAGTTCAAGATCATATAGATAAGAAACAAGACAAAATCATCATATACAAAATATTGGCGAGAATTTGATAAATGATCGTTATATTCCGCGCGGTGAAACTTTGGACATTAGACATAATCAAGATGAGGGAGAAAATCAAGAAGAGAGAAGGAGAATGTTACGTGATGAAGAGATTCGAAGAAATCGCAGGATAATTGAAGATGATATTGAGAGGCATTATATTGAGCAAGTACATTTAGCGGGAGAAAGAGAGAGATTGCGATCCGAAGTAGAAGAACAAGAAATTCAAGCAGCATTGCGTCAGAATAATCATGATAATCTAGAAAGACGACGTGTACAAAATCGTAATAATGATAATCTAAATGAGGAATATGAGATAATTCACAGAGAAATAGAAAGGCAACGAAGAGAATCGATAAGGGATGAGGAAATTCGCAGAGAAGAAAATGAAAGACAAATTAATTTTCAAATTCAAGAAGAAGAAAATCGCAGAAGAGGGCAAAATCAAGATGTTGAAGAAGAAGCACGAAATATCGCAAGACAAGAAAGGCATGAACGCAGACGAAGAGAATCTTAGTTGAAAAGGCTAATGGAGCAAAATTCTGATAGGAATGAGCAAATCTTACGAGAACTAGCAGAAATGAGAGGAATGATAAATAACAGAAGAGAAGGAGGAAGAAAACAACTTGATGAGGCAATCGAAGAAGCTGCGAAAACTCCATTTACTCAAGAGGTACAATTAGGAGGGATACCTCCAAAATGCAATTTGCCGGTATTGACCAGTATTTTTGATGGGAATACATGTGTTGTCCAACATATCAAAGCCTATATTCGATGCATGCTATAATGAGAGAACCATGATGTCGTCTTGTGCAAATATTTTGCGTCAAGTTTAACTGGCGAAGCATTGAAGTGGTTTGAAAGTCTCCCCAAGAATACAATAACTTCGTTCATGCACTTGCAAACTACTTTATTAGGAGCATACATAAGAAATAACTCTACACGACCTGGAATTGAAGATATGTTTGGATTGAAGCAGAGAGTTGGCGAGAGTTTAAAGCACTTAACGATAAGATGAAGGACAATGTGTAGTGAAATGGCAGGAAGAGTATATGAAAGATATCTCATTTTTTCCTTCATAAATGCTATGTTTGCGACAAATCTATTATACATCCAGGTATTCAGAGTTAAAAACACAATCACTATGACAGAACTGCGAGGGTTGCAAGAAGAATATATCGCTTTGGAGGAAAAACAAAATGAGATGGAGTCATATCCAATTCTCGCAGGCACAAGTTCAGCCGCAGAAAATGGAAGTTTATTACCAAAGATGATTAATACAGTGGCAAGTACCTCCCAAAATCAGCGAGAGAAAATGGAGATTGATAATCAACGTAAGGTAGTAGCAATGGGGAGTAGAGATCGGGAGGAATTGGAAAAGGAGAGAAATTTTTATAATCGCAATAACAATAATAAGGTCCCAAGGTTTGATCAACCGCAAGAGACTTATGGTGGACAGAGGCATAATTATTCAAGAGAGCAAAGAGGTCAGAGGATTATATGGGAAGACATCAAATTGCCACCTCTAAATACCAGTATAGACAAGATTTGGGAAGCGATTATTTTGATGGAGAATATACCCTCACCCTGGAACATGGGGAAAGAACCACATCCTAACAACCAAAATCAAGAGTTCTGTCCTTATCATCATTTTCATGTCCATTCTGTGAATAATTGTAGAAATGTAAAAATAATTATTTTGCGAATGATTGAACAGGGGAAATTAAATCATTTTCTAGCAAGATATCCACAACCTCAGCAATTGCCGCAAGCACCAGAAATTCGCAGAGTCAATGTTGCGAAAGAAGCAAAAACATTTGTCATTGAAGTAGGAGCTACAACAAAAAATCTATTTTGCAATTCAATTGTACATTCGCAGAAAACAATAGAAGATTTCCATGATAATGTGCTAAGTAGAGTATTTGCAAGGGATATAGAGGGAAGAGAGGTGATGAATATTGCGAAGATTTCTCCGTTAGAAGAATGGCAAAAACAAGTTATTTCTTTTACTGCACAAGAGATACCAGAGCCAGGGAAGATGCATGACAACCCATTGGTGGTGAAGTTAGAGATAAATCCAAAGTACAGAGAAGAAGAAGAAGATGATGGTGACGCAGCAAGTGATTCTTGGGAAATAGATAAGGTTTTAATTGACACTGGCAGGGTAGATATCTTATTCTATCATACTTATCGAACAATGGGTGGAAGAGATGATGAGTTAATCCCCTCAACTTACAAGATCTATGGTTTTAATGGCACTGCAAATAAGCCAAAAGGAGAAATTACTATGGAAATTCCATTGAACAAGATATCTTCAAAAATTAAGTTATGTGTAGTGGATATAGAATCTCCTTATAATTCCTTAATTGGAAGACCATGGCTCCATGGGATCTTGGGATTATCATCCACATATCATCAATGCATAAAGTTTCCACATCCTCATGGTATTGGGATAATTAAAGGTGATTGGTTTGAAGGAAAAAAGTGTTATGAAGTTGACATTAATACTTGCGAAGAAAGAAACGCCAGAAGTCTTAATTGGCAACATAACATGAAGCAAACTCAGAGAGCAGAGAAATTGATGGTGGACAGTATAGAGTTGCGGGGAAAGGATACATTACAAGAATAGTTTGTGCCAAAAGAACTAATGGTGATTAATCGCACAAAGATGGGAAAAAGTTGAAATCTTCATTCTTCGCAGGAAAATAAAAAAGTGCAAGGTGCTGGGAAAAAGTTGAAATCTTCATTTCTCGCAAGAAAATAAAAAGCAACAAGATATTGCGAATAATCATTCGTTACAGAAGAAAAGAAGTGCAACAATATCATGTTGCGAACAATCGAAAAACAAGAACAGCAAGAAACATGCAGACAGAATATTAAAAGAAAAACTTTGTTCAAAAATAAGAATTTTTCTATTAAAAGAAAAAGATGATGATTTCAAATCATATAAGATTTTTTAATGCAAATGCATAAGACGGGCGCAAATCGCCTAAAAACATATAAGAATGGGACGAACTTTTATGGCGTACACCTTAGTTCGCGGATTCTATTCTGTAAGAGGTAATATCCTTAAAGTGCGTCATAAGGGGGGTATCTCTTTGCATGGATATGGGAAAGGCTATACTGCTGCTGGAACCTAGTCATGGAGATTTGGGATTACATAAAATCCATCCGGGAGAGATAAATTGGATTCCCAACTATATAAGGTTATACCCTGGTTGGGCGCCCGAGAGTTTCTCCTAAGGAATGCAAAGTATGATCAAGGCGCCGAGGTACACGGTTGAGCTGTGGGTTCCCGGGACGGATGAACCTACCCTGGCCATCCATGGCAAGTCTTGTCTTACGATGTGTTCGGCCCGAAGAAAACCCCACTAGGGTGTAGTCTTGTAACTATAAGCCATATAGGCATAAAGGATAAGAGGCTACTAAAACAACTGGTTGTTTCTAGAACCGGATAGGAGGAGCTAGTCTTGTATGGAAGAAGTACATCTCCTTGAAGGGGCAACCAGGGGGAGAAATAAGGGCGATACCCTCCATTAGGGAGCTGTGTATCAAAAAAGATGGCAATGTCATGGGACTTTATATTCGCAAGAGTATTTAGGCCCGTCATATTGTCGCGTGACACAGACAACAATGTCATGGGACTTTATATTCGCAAGAATATTTAGGCCCGTCATATTGCCGCATGACAGGCCAAAAAGCCTAAAGAGAAATGTTAAGATGAGATCAATGGGTTTTTGCGATAAGAACAAAAAACGAGATAAATGAATCAATGATAAAGAGGATATAAATCACAAAAACGTCCTGCAATTTCATCGAAAAGACGCCAATGTCATAAGTCTTAAAAAGCAAAGAGAGATTAATATCACAAGATGGCTTAGACTTATCATATTGTCGCAGAGATCAAAATAAATGATAAGACAAGATCAATGGATTATTACATGTAAAAAGTAAGAATGTCCTGCTATCTTGTCGCATAATAAGACCTTTAACTAGGAAGGCGAAATAAGACCACAAGAGAGGTTATATCTGTGAAGCATATAACAGATTTTTCGCAGCATTATTTGCGGTAATTCATTTATCATATTGCAGATTAATAACAAGAGGCAAGTATGGGAATGATGCATAGAATGGAAAATATTGTTATTCATCATTGTATGATAAATTCATATAATTAAATTCATACATATAATTGGAGATTAATGATTATATTAACCATCTTGCAAAAAGAATCGTTTCTTGAATTTTTAATGACAAACAGACTGAAGCAAAAAAAAAATAATTATATATTGAAAGACATCAGGAGTTGCAAATAATTCGCATAATATTACAATTTGTCGCAGATAATTATCGCCAGAAAGAAAGAGAGAAATACAGGAGAAGATCAAAAAGAAAAAACAAAACTATTGAGATTTATCTCTATCATTATTTTCATCTTCGTCTTCACCATCTTCATCATTAGTTCCTTCCTCATCTTCGCTTTCACTATCTCGTATCAAGATCAACTGTCGGAAATAACTGGTACTTGAGAACTGGCTGGGATATTATCCATAAGACAAGGATATAGACCAAGAGGAAGATCGTTATCTTTTCAAACTTTCTCAATAGCATTATTACGAACGGTAAGAAGAGAACTACGCGAGTTTGAGTTGGATATCTTTATTTTCTCTCGCAGTCTAGATATTTTTTCATTACGGGAAACAAGATTTTTCGCAAGACCACTCTTTTCTTCTTCAAGTTCCGTTATCCTTTTGGAATATTTTTCTTCAGATTCTGTGATGATACAACAACAAATTAGAAATTTGTTAGAAATTTACAAGAAATACAAAGATATTAGAGGAGCAATAAATAACCTTCTCTTTCATGGATAATTTCTTGTATCAAGGTTGCTTGCTCGGTATGAAGACTGACATCTATCGCTAAATTTTTCCTAGCATTATCGAGAATTGTCGCAGCCCATGAGAATTCATCATCACTTTGAATGAGAAGATGGGAAAGGATTTGTTCTTCTCTTTTAAGAAGTTTAATGTTTTCATTCTTAAGTCTATCTCTCTCAAGTTCAGTATCAATAAGGGTATTGCGGAATTTTGATAGAGCTTCAGCGCCTTGAAGAGTAATGCATTCTTTATCCTTCTCAAGTTCATTTTTCTTGGCTTTTAAGACTTTGATTTTTTTCTCTAAACTCATCTCTGCAAGTCTTTAGACTATTGGATGTACTCAAGACAGATCTATAATCCATTCTCATAAGGGAGATATGATATTTAAGGTCATCAATGGACAGAGTATTAATTTTCTCGTCTGAATAGTTATTTAGAGCGTCATTAAGACGCTAAAGAAGAGTGGTTTCATCTATGGGTTCATCAAAAGAATTAAGAATGAGGGCTTCATCAGTAAGATTATAGGCATCTGCAAAATGGTTGCCCAAATAAGCTAAAAAAAAAGGGGGGGGGAAGACTTATACCAATAACTTGTTTGCAGAATTTCTCCTTGTCAACTAATTTCTGTTGAAGAATTTGAATTTCTACTTCAAGCGATTTGTTTTTATTAAGAAGCTCAGTACTTCCAGCTACTTCCAACTGTTTACATTTTTCGCGAAGAATGGAGATTTCATCTTCATATTGCTTATTATTCTCACAAAGTTTTGCAGATTCAGATTGTGAATCAGTAAGCCTTTTCTGTGACGATGATAATCTACCTTCTAATTCTGAAGCAACAGAAAAAGAAGCTCTAGCGATCTGATGAAAAGAGAAAATGAGTAAGATAAGTAAAAGATCTTTGATACTCATGACAAATGTAAAGTTTACTACAAGAAAAATCAAGGAAAGGGGCATACTAACGAAGCTAGCGCATGAAGAAAACCTGGGTTAATAAATCTTGAAACTCCTTTAAGATCTTTATTATTAGTCAAGATTAAAGCGTCGCAGATCTTTGAGAGATAGTCGCAAGTACGAGTCATATCATCCTCTCCAACACCTTGTATGGGGTTTCTAAAAATATTTGACAATTGATCCATTGGAGTCTCAGGTTGAGAAAGACCCATCGCAGACCTAATTCTTGCGGAATAAATATGTATTGAAGTTCTCACGGAAGCATCATTATTAACTCCACCATTCTTTTCAATCTCATTATCTTTATCAGCGGTAAGAGAAGTCTGTATGAGTGGATAATTTAAAGAAGCAAGTGGTTGAGTTTTTTGGATTTTCTTTGGAGGACCATCAGTAGTTTGATTTTTATTGCGGCGAGGAGAAGCACCGGAACCTTCATTTGGAGTTATTAATCTTTTGCCTTTATCTTTGGCTATAACCGCCACGACAAATGGTATTTCCTTGAAAACAATCACATATAAAGATAAGAAACAGGGGCAACAATATATTGTTAATGGTTATAGAAGATTGTTTCTTACTTCATCTGTGAAGGTTTTCAAAATTTGTAGGAGATTGGGATTCCCAGTATTGGCATAACTAAGCTTCATTTTTTCAATCTGATAAAGATATTTCAATCATCAGTAAGAATAATACATTTATCCAAATTCGCGAATAATGATAAATTTTATGAGATATACCTCAGAATTCCTTTCAGGCCAGTTAAAAACCCAAGGACGATACGTCGCAAGATTCGCAGGATTCGCAAGAAGATCAAGAGTGCCAGAAATATATGGACCTTCAAGGAGGAGAGGAAATCCGCACCACTTATCATCTTTTGAGAAGCGTGTACCTTGGTTTTTAATTGAATGATAGTCTATATCTTGCATAAGAAGTTTATCCTTCGCAACCTTTTTATTCTTATTCAAACGAACAGCCCAACACGTGCTCTCTTTCTTCATAGGAATCACTTGATAATTCTCAAAGAAATTCTCCACGGTATATTTCGCTGGAATAATTGGGATATCTTTAAAACCAGGATGTTTCGCAGATTCAGGATAGAGAGATCCTTTACCATCTCCACGAGAGGCATATTCGAGAATGAGACGAATACAATCTCCACTTAATTGGTAGATTGCTCGTGAAAATTTAGCGTGAGAAATAATTTCATAAAAAAGAGGGAGATCTGGGTTATAAAGAGGGATAGGAAGGCCAGCTTCTAGTTGACCTAGAGAAATAAGGATTTTCCCATTGGAAGAAGGAAATTCTGAAACTAAATCAATGGAGAGATCAGAGTCTGAAGATTGACCAGGGATCTCAGAAAGTGTGAAACCTAAAGTTTGGAGCTTCTGTTGGTAATTTTGGAAAGTAGGTTGACCTAATTTTTTAGCAGGAGCCATTTTTTAGTATGGGAATGATGATTAAGATGAAGAAGAATAAAGAAACAAAATTGAAACAGTAATAGATCCGGAATTTGCGGAAGAAGATGAAGAACAGTAGAGTTGCAGAGAAAAAGTAAAAAGAGAAAGTAAAAAGAAGAGGAAAAGTTAGCGAAGAAGATATTTATAAGAGAAGAAGATTCTCGAGAACATCAATGCATTCAATGAAGAAAAGACATGAATGGTCAGAATTCAACGGTTGAAAAAAGATGTGTCAAGGAATAAATGAGAGAAGAAACACGCGTAGAATATCTAGCGATGGATGCAGAGACGTGTCAGAGTGAAGGAAGTGTGAAAATACAAGGAGTTGCGGCAAATCAAGAGATTTAAATTCTCATGATCTTTATCTTCTTCGCAGAAAAGATATGAGAAGTGGAAAGATGTAGGATCAGAATATTGTCGCAACAATATTCCTGCGAAATAAACAACAAGGATATTCTACGAAACATCTCAAAGTGACGTAAGGAATGACATATTAGATGAAAACGACAGAAACATGATAAAGGTGTGACATTTCTGCGACGAATTAATAAAATCTGCGAATGATTAAGGCGGTGCTAACTGCGATTTATCGCAAGAGTCCAGGTCCGAAATTAAAGGGGATCTTAGCTGTAAATGAGTTGTAATCCACTATGTAAATGCCTATATAAAGGAAATGAATAGTTCCAGAGAGGAGAGATGAATTTTGGAGTGCTAAGAAAGTTTTTAGGAGAGAGAAAATCTTATTAAGTGTTTTGTGTTCTTGATTTCTGTAATTCTTTTAAGATCATATTAATAAAAAAGGTCCTTAATCTTCAAATTGTGTCATAAATATTGATAAATTCTTAAGTAGGGTGTAGTGTGGGAATTCCTGCAAATACAGGAAGATTTACAAGAAATATCAAAACTCAGAAATACAACTTTCTTTCTGGATTTTCTCTCTCCTCAAAATTCTTTCATCTCTCAAAAATACATCATCCTCTTCTGGATTTAGTCGAACCCTTTATATAGGAAAATATATAGCGGAAGACAGCTAAGATTTCCCCTTAATTTGGATCTACTCTGCGATCTCATCGCCATAACTTTAGTCTTCACCATCGCCAACTTTATAACCATCGTGAAGCAAACTTATTCTTCATATATCTTTAATCGTTAACCGTTATATCACTCTTTTGTGACACTCGCCAAATGTTGTTGAAGAATCTTGCGACGTTCTCGTCAAAGTGTTGTTAATACTTGTAGAAATGTTTGTGTTTCTCGTAGAAGTGTCGTTTCCATCACGAGAATATCGTTGTGGCGATATTCTGGTCCTACATCTTGCCTCTTCTCATGTATTTTCTGCGAAGAAGATAAGATATGAGAACTTTCAACTCTTCATGATACTCGCAGCTTCTTTCTTTATAAGTTTTCTTCTCGACAAACCTCCGTTTATTTAGTTTAATCGCCTACATGTGTTGTAGCTCTTCTTTAACACGTGTCCTATCAGTGGGTCCTACTGATTTTGTCTATAAAAGGTGGAGACGATTTACGAAAATAATTTTCTCTTTTTACTTCTTCATCTTCTTTATCTGTTTATTTCTCTTTCCGTCTGCAACTTTTCCTTATCTTCAAATTCACCTGCTACTGTTTTAATGGAAACGGCAAGGTATGTATTTTGATTATACCATCTTTTTTGAATTATTTTTTACTACTTTTGTTCTTTGATCTTCTTGATTTTTTTATAATCTTCGTCATATTTTCCTTTAGTAGAGCTATCCCTACCACCCATTCTGAAACTCCAAACCCTAATTCCCTCAAGAAGCTTGTTGAGAAGAGGAGGAAGAAGGATTCTGCGAATGATAAGGTAGTAAGAAACACATTTTATCTTAATAACAATATTGTTGCCTCTGTTTCTTATCTAAATTATTATTTTCAGAATGACGAGAACATCGCTAGAACTCATAAAAAATCCTGTCACAATAAAACTATTGAAGATGATATCATTATTCCTGAGTTATCATCTAAGAGAGCTATCATCACACCTTTACAATCTAATCCTCCTTCTTCTGTCTGCGAGAACCTCGCTATCAATACCCCCAATCCTTCAGAGAATTTGAAAAATCAAATCCCTACAAATGTTGTGGCTGAAACTCCTTCTAGTCCAATATTACCCTCAACCGTCACTTTCCCAAAAACTCCTCCTTCTCATAACGTATCCATCGTAGATGATTCAAATCGTCAACTTGCTATCATTACCACTTCGTCTTTTGTATCTCTTCCTCCATCAACTGAAACCTTTGCTGGAGTTGATATTGCTTTTAAAATTTTATCTAATATTTTAGATAACGCTAGAAAATCTTCCACTGATTCTCTTCAATATGAAGCTTGCGATACTTTACTCAAGTATTTTGGTTCTGATAATTCTGCCTCGCGAGTATCTTTGGAATATGAAGTTGAAGCTCTAATAAAAGGCCTTCAAGTTAAAACTTCTGAGTGTAACACTCTGAATCATATGCTTCGCAATTCTTCACTTGAGTGCGAGAATCTTCGCAGACATAATGACGAGTTGAAAGGTATAGTTTTCCTGCCTCTATCTTTTTGTCTCTCCATTCTAATAACTTCTCGTTTCCCTAATTTTTTTTTATTTTTTTTTACACTCCACTCCTTTTAAATGTTTGGTTTATTTATTTAGCTTCAAATCGGAATCGATTAGTGAGGATATTTGAATTAGAATCAATCGCTGAAGAATCTCGCGCTGAAAAAGAGTCTTGGATGGACCAACATAGTAGATTAGATAATCTTTATACTTACTCAATTGATCACATAAATAATCTTACTCATGAGAATAATCAATTGTCTCAAAACCAAAATTTGTTGTGTAGTGAAGTTGCTCACCTTACATATTTGTTATTTAAGAATGATTTGGCGATGGAATCTTTATCAGATGAGAATAAAACTTTATCCCAAGAGAAACATAATTTTTCAAGTTTGATGGCGACTTCCCCGCAACAATTAGATAATCTTCAAAGAATTTGTGATAATCAAGAGCGATCTCTTCGTTCCGTTAAAGATGAACTCAAGGAATTAACTGAATCATCTGCTGCTGAGAAGGATAAACTTATCAAGTGTAGTACCAGAATATCGCTACAACGATATTCTGGTGATAAGAACGACATTTCCACGAGAAGGTTGAATACTCCCACTACAAGAATGGCATCTTTCACTAGAGCGTCGTGAGAATTCTCCAACGAAATTTGGTGAGCAACATGAGAAAGCATCAAGATAGTTGACAATTGAAGAAGCATGATAAAAGAATGTTGTTTCACGAGGATTACGAAAGATGGCGAAAATAAAAATGTAACTACCACGATGAGATCGCAGAATAGATCCGAAAGAATGGGAAAGCTTAGATGTCTTCCATTATGTAATTTCCTATATAAGGAGATCAGGTAAGTCCAGAGGATGATGATGTAATTTTTAGAGTTGAGAAAATCTTGAGGAGAGAGAAACTCCAGAAAAGAAAGTTGTAATTCTGAGTTTGAATATTTTCTGTAAACATTTCTGAGATCTAAATAATAAAAGTGTCGTTTAATTCTTCAATCTTCAACTAGTTTCACTTAGATTTTTATAGGATCTTAATAGGGGTGTAGTGTGGGAAATCCTGCTACTACATTTTGGCGCAGACTAAGGGGACCGTTGAATTAGCAAAATCGAAGAAAAGGTAAAAAAGAAGACAGGAATTATTCAAGATCAAGGAAACTTTGAAGAAGATTGGTGAAATATTCAAGAGAAAAATGATTAGAATTAAAGAAAATTGTAGGAAATTGAAGTATGAATTAGTGTCAAAAGAAATGATCGATAAATTTCATGAAAATATTAAGGGGAGGATACATAAACGTGATTTTGAAGGGAGAAAAATTATGATGGTAGAGAAAATGCCATTATTAAAGAATTGGGAAAAGCAGGAAATTACATTTACAGCAACAGAAGTTTTAGAAGAAAATCTAGATCATACATCTCCTTTGGTGATTACGGTACCCATGATACCAATAAGGAAGGAAAAGTCAATAAAATCTGTAGAAAAATGGGCTAGAAATAGAACTCTAGTTGACACAGGAAGTTCTGTGGATATAATGTTCTATCATGCTTTTAAGAAAATGGGGTATAAGGATGAAGAAATGTCTATTTCATCATATCATATTCATGGTTTCGGAAAATATATAACAAAACCAAGAGGAGAAATAATAGTACGATTACCACTTGGAGAAATTGAAACACAAGTAACACTATGCGTGGTAGATATGGAATCACCATACAACATGATATTGGGAAGACCGTGGATACACGCGATTAAAGCTGTAGCGTCAACCTTACATCAACGCATCAAATTCCCTATGCCTAGCGGAATTGGGGAAATTAAAGGAGATACAGATCTTGCGAAGACATGCTATCAAATTGAAGTAAAAAATTGTGAAGAACGTCCTAAGCAGCGAAAAGCTCGCGAAAAATTGATGAGAAAAACAAGAAAAGAAGAAGAATTTAAAATTTACATGATAAGAGCAAAAGAGGGAAAAGGGATACCCAATGAATTTTCACGAGAAGGAGATGAAAGTGCGAGTCATAAAAACACCAAGACAGAAGCGATTACATCAGATCTGAACCAACAAAAGAAGTAAATGTTGGGAGTGAAGAAGAACCTAAAATACTGAAAATTGGGACTAGAATGGAGATAGACGAGGAAGAAAGAACTATAAATCTTTTGCGAGAATACAAAGACATTTTCGCGTGGAGCATGGATGAAATGCCAGGGATAGATCCATCGGTAGCATGTCATAAATTATAAATCAACAAAAATGTAAGGACGTTCAAGCAAAGAATAAGAAAAATCGCAACAACATACCATTCTCAGATAGAAGAAGAATTACAGAAGATGCTTGATGCATGAATAATAAGGCAAGCAAAGTATCCAGAGTAGATTGCAAATATGGTGGTGGTCCCAAAGAAGAATAAAGGAATAAGAATTTGCATAGATTTTACCGATTTAAATAAAGCTTGTCCTAAATATAGTTTTCCACTACCAGATATTCCTCAAATGGTTGAGTCAGCAGCGGGAAATGCAAGAATATCTTCGTTAGATGGATATAAAGGATACAACCAAATCCCTCTCGCTGAAGAAGATCAAGAACATACTGCATTTTTTGCTCCAAGAGGGTTATATTGTTATACAAAAATGCCCTTTGGATTACGAAATGCTGGTGCAACATACCAAAGAATGGTGGAGAAGGTATTTGCAAACTGGATCCACAAAACACTGGAGGTATATGTAGATGATATGTTAATCAAGAGCAAGGAAGCTGAAGATCATGTACAAGACTTGAAGGAGATTTTTGAACAAATGCGGCAATTTAATATCAAAGTAAATCCTGACAAGTGTACTTTTGGAGTGACTTCAGGAAAGTTTCTGGGTATATTGTATCAAAGGAAGGAATACAAGTTGATCCAGAAAAAAGTGCAAGCGATTCGCGATATGCCCACACCAGCTATAGTAAAAGATGTGCAAAAATTGAATGGGCTGTTAGCCTCGTTAGGAAGATTCATCTCGCGATCCTCTGATAAATGCA
Organism: Papaver bracteatum; assembly: GCA_023529315.1. Classification (NCBI taxonomy): domain Eukaryota; kingdom Viridiplantae; phylum Streptophyta; class Magnoliopsida; order Ranunculales; family Papaveraceae; genus Papaver; species Papaver bracteatum. The sequence goes on along the minus strand of JAJJWX010005275.1, from coordinate 811,697 downwards.
AGCATTTTTTCGATATACTCAAAAAGGGAACAAAATTCAGATGGACAGATGAATGTGAGAAGGCCTTTCAGGGAATAAAAGAGCATTTAATGGATATAACCATTTTACAGAAAGCTTAACCAGGAGAAGATTTATTAATTTATCTCGCGACAACGGCATATGCGCTAAGTGCGGTATTGCTGCGAGTAGATCTTTGGGATAGAGAAACCAATTTACTATATTAGTAAAACATTCAATTCAATGAGAAAAATTATTCAAAGATTGAGAAATTAATCCTAGCATTGGTACATGCAACTTTCAAGCTTCGCATTTACTTTCAAGCACATAAGGTCAAGGTGTTAACAAAAGTGCCAATTGAATCGGTAATGAAGAATTCAAAAAGATCAGGAAGAGTAGAAAGATGGAATGCACAAGTGGGAAATTTCGATATCAAATATGAAATTCTATCCTCGCCAAAATCCCAAGTCATCGCAAATTTCTTAGCTGAATTTCCTTTGGAAAATGACGAAGCTGTGGAAGAAATGATAGAGGCAGAAGAAGAACATGGAGATCCAAAAGAATTATTGACAGAACCCAATAGATGGGAGATATTAGTGGATGGATCATCTAATGGAGAAGGAAATGGGATTGGAGTTGTTTTTATTTCACCAGAAGGAGAAAAAACAGCTTTCTCATTCAGGTTAGAATTTACATCCACTAATAATGAGACAGAATATGAGGCTGTTATCCACGCTTTGAAATTTGCAATAGAAATGAAGTTGGAAAATGCTAGAATTACAAGCGATTCTCAATTGGTTATTCGTCAAATAACTGGAGAATATATAACAAATGAACCTTCTTTAAAGAAATACAAGAGACTCGTGGAAGAATTATCTGCGAGAATTCCAAAGATAAAATGGAGGCACATATCAAGGAAAGATAACCGGCTTGCGGACGCTTTTTGCCTTCATATCTATCATGATGACAAAACCACTTGCGAGATGCATAAAAATTCAAACACTCTTATTACCTTCAGTAAATAAAGAAGACGAAGATGTGGATGGGAATTCCGTTGAAATTGACGAAGAAGGAGAGAAAGATGTGATGATTGTAGAAAATGGCGAAATAGAAGCAAAAGAGAGAAACAAAGATTGGCGAGCGGAACTTCTTGCTTATTTGGAGAAAGGAGAAACTCCAAGAAATAGACTGGAGGCACACAAGATAAGAAGCAGGGCAACTAATTATGAGTTAAGAGACGGAGTGTTATATCGCAGATCTTTTAATGGACCATCGCTAAGATGTTTGACAAGGGAGGAAGGAGAAAAGGTGTTAAAAATGCTGCACAGTGGAGATGCTGGTAATCATAGCGGAGGTAGATCTTTGGCATATAGAACGAAGATGCAAGGGTATTACTGGCCTTACATGCATGAAGATGCGAAACAACATTCAAGGCATTGTGAAGAATGTCAGCGATTTGGAAAAAAGATACATGCACCAGGAGCACCACTATCATCCTCAACAAGTGTATGGCCCTTCGGAAAATGGGGATTAGATATTGTGGGACCATTTGTGCCTGGCTCTGGACAAAGGAGATGCCTCATTGTGGCTACAGATTATTTCACAAAATGGGGAGAAGTAAAAGAAGTACAACATATTCGTGATAAAGATATTTTCACATTCATATTCGAGAATATCATCTGCAGATTTGGAATACCAGCACAGTTGATGTCTGATAATGGAAAGAAGTTTGAAGGACAGAACATAGAATTACTACTCAATGCATTTAAGATAAAGTGTGGAAAATCTACTCCTTTATACCCACAAGAAAATGGTCAAGCTGAGGCAACTAATAAAATGATCGCAGATATTCTGAAAAAGAAATTAGAAGGGTATCACAAATCATGGTGTGAGCAAGTACATAATTCAATATGGGCCTACAACACCACTAGAAGAGAGGCTACTGGAATGTCACCCTTTTGTTTAACATATGGGGTTGAAGCTGTATTACCAACAGAAGTTGCTATTCCTACAACAAAAAGAGAAGCGTGGGAAAGGAATTTAAGTGCTGGTATGATTTTACATAAACTAGATGAATTGGAAGAAAAAAGGAGAAGACTCTACAGCATATGGAAAACTACCAGCGAAGGTTAGCTCGCGAATATAACAAACGTGTCAAAAAACGAGAATTCCAAATTGGTGATTTAGTTCTGCGAGAGACACCGAGATATCAGCGAGAGAATGGTGGAAAATTGGCGAAAAAATGGGACGGACCTTACTTAATTAAAGAAATAATTGGAAATGGGGCATACAAATTAATGGATCCTGAAGGAAGAGATGTTGGCCAACGACTTGATAGACCATGGAATAGAATATTTTTGAAAAGGTATTATCAGTGACAAATACTTTAAGGTAAGAAATATTGGCATAATTAAAGGTTATTATCAGTGACTATTTTTATTTTAAAGATTACGCGAGCAATATCGCGAGAAACGCGAATGAAATTTCGCAGAGATTAAGAGAATGGGAAAAACCTTTATGGCGTGCAACTTAGTTCGCGAGTACAATTTCGTAAGAGGCAAATGTAAGACCTACAAGCACATTATAAAGGGGGTATCTCTTTATATGATCCAGGGATAAGGTTATACCGCTACTGGAACCCAAGTCATACAGATGTAGGGGTTAAATAAAACCTATCCGGGAGAGAGATCTTGGATTTCCAGCTTTATAAGGTTATACCCTGGTTGGACGACTGAGAGTCTCTTCCAAGAAGTGAAGAGTATGATCAAGGCGCCGAGGTACACGGTTTAGCCAAGGATGCCCGGGACGGACGAACCTACCCTGGCCATCTTTGGTAAGTCTTGGCTACAATGCACTTGGCCTGAAGAAAACCCCACCTAGGGTGCAGTCTTGTAACTATAAGCCATATAGGCATAAAGGACAAGAGGCTGCAAAAACAACTGGTTGTTGGTAAATCTGGATGGGAGGAGCTAGTCTTGTATGGCCGATGTGCCCTCCTTGAAGGGGAAACCATGGGGAAGATAAGGGCGGCACCTCCATTAGGGAGCTGATAAGTGTCTTAAGACGGCAATGTCATGGGGATCTAAGATCGCAAGATCATTTAGGCCTGTCATATTGTCGCGTAAATTATACAGAGGCAAAAATCCATAAGAGAAAAAAGTTAAGATGAGGTCAAGGGGTTTTTACATGCAAATGTGAAGACGTCCTGCGATTTCATCGCAATACGGCAATGTCACGAGGCTTTGTTTTCGCGAGAAAACTTAGGCTCGTCATATTGTCACAATATAATAAATAAATATAGATAAGGCAAGATCAATGGGTCAATACATGAAAGTGTAAAGACATCCTGCGATTTTGTCGCAAAAATAAAAAATTGGCAAAATAAGACCTTTAATTAGGAAGGCAAAATAAGACCAATAGAATAATCTCAAAAATTAATTATTCTTTGTTAAGCATGCAGGGAAGATTTCTTTATCACAAGAAACAAGTTGAATTCAACAAGTCTCAAGAAATTTAATGAGGAGGCAAGCAAGGGAATAAATATGTAGGATTTCATTAAGTTTCTTGAGAATATTATACTTCAAAAAAGGTTATATCATTTGCGAGAAAGAAGAAGAAAAAAGAAATTAAAAATAGAACTCAAGCTTCAAGCGGTCGTCTCGCCAGATTTAGAATTGTCAGGATTGTTATCATCACCAATATTTCTTTCATCGCGAACATCATCGCCAGAGTTCTTTTTGTTACGATCTTCTCCTTCTTTTGGAGGGTTTTCTTCTTTTCCTTGATCATCTTCTTCTTCAGCGTCTTTTTCAACATCTCCTTCAGAAGACGGATATTCTAAATCTTTATCCATAGGAAGAGGGACTTCATCATCGTCAACTTTCAAAGGTAGAACGGATACAGGAGAAAGAGAGTTGGAGATCAAAATTTCGTTCACGAGAACTTCAGCACTAAGATGAACTTGGCGAAGGAAACCTTTGTCACGATTTCTGATCTCTATATTCTTGAAATACTCAAGATAATCAAGTCTTCTTTATGCTTTATCACGAATTTCTAAAAGGTTGAGAAGAAGAGTCTTGTTTTCTTTGCGAACACTGTCTAGCTCCTTAGTAAGATTGGTGATAGTAGAATGAAGGATTTTTTCAGATTCTGCGAGCAACAAAATAATGAAAGGTTATAGAAATAAATATATCATGAGAATATCAACAAGTGAAATATAACATAAATTGTGACAAGGGAAATCAACAAGTGAGGCAGTCATAATTGACTACCTTATTTTTGCGAAGTTAAGTTTTGGATTAATGAAAAGAGGCAGTTCTCCCATTGGTTCATAGCATCATCAAATTTGTCGCCAACTATGCCTTTTACACGAGATTTCATGTTCTCTTCTTTGGTGCGTAAATATGAATTTTCTTTTGAAAATGAGGAATGAGACTCCTTTAGTTGGGAATATTCATCTCGAAGCTTGCTGGCATTCAAACTAAGAGTTAGTCTACCCTTGATAAGTTTGTCTATTTCAAATGCAGATGATTCAGATTACTTCGTCAAGTTTATTTTTAAGAGAGCGGAGAGACTGCTTTTGGTCATCACATATCCCTTGAAGATTGTTTACTTTCTGCAAGGAGATCGCCAACAAGCTTGATAATTTGTGTTTCTCTTGAGATAAAGTTCTATTCTTGTCTGACAAAGATTCTATAGACAAATTAGTCTTGGATAACGAATATGAGAGGCGAGTAACCTCGTTGTTTAGAAAACTGTGATTTTGCAATAATTGATTATTCTCATTTGTGAGATTTCTTATTTGATCAACTGAATACGTATAAAGATTATCTAATCTACTATGCTGTTCCATCCAAGAATCTCTTTCAATGCGAGCTTTAACAGCTATGGTTTCAGATTTAAGTTTTTCGATGAAACGATTTCGGTTGGAAACTAATATATAAACCAAGAATTTAAAAGGAGGATTAAGTACGAAGAATATGGAAATAGAATAAAAAGATAAAAGAACAAAGAACAAAGGCAAAAAGAATCTTACTTTTTAGCTCATCAATCTTTCTAGCGAGATTCTCGCGATCCAGTACAGAGTTATTGAGCTTGTGGTTTGAGTTTCACATTCAGAAATTTTATCTTGAAGACTTTTTCTCAAAGCAGCATTTTCATTCTTTAGAGAAGCTCGTGAAATAGAATTGTCTGAGCCAAAATATTTGATCAGAGTTTCACAAACTCCGCTTTGGAGAGAATCAGTAGAAGAATCTCTAGCATTATTTAGAATGTTAGATAAAATTTTGAAAGAAACATCAATTCCTGTGATGGTCTCATTTGATGAAGGAAGGGATGTAGAAGGTGAAATAGAGGAAGTGAGGACAAGATGATTATTTGAGTCATTAGCAATGGTTGCATCATCAGAAGGAGGAGTTTTCGGGAAAGTAACATTTGGAGGAAGTAAAGGGCTAGAGGGAGTTTCAGTTATGATGGGTTCTGCAATTTGAATTGGTGAAGGACCAGTAGAGGTAGTGGTAGTGAAAGCGAGCTTCTCGCCAGAAGAAGGAGGAAGATCAGATTGCACAGGTGTAGGTGAAGCTTTCGCAGATATTAAGGGAGGAATGACGAAATTACTTCCAAAGATCTTATTTAATTGGCGAGATCTTTTAGGAGGATTAGCATTACCCTCGTCATTATGCAAACAATAATCTAGATAAGAAACAGAGGCAACAATATTGTTATTAAGAAATAGAATGTGTTTCTTACTACCTTATTGCTCGCAGAATTTTCTTTCCTTTTTCCAGTCGGCCTCTTGTGAATAATAGATTTTTGAGTCAAGGATTGGGAAATAGATGCAGCTCTGCTGAAGAGTACATAATATGGGGTTATAAAGAATTAAGTAAGAGAAGATCGAAGAATATAAATAAAAAGTTTGATCTAAGAAAATACCATGATCAAAAATATACCTCGAGGACTCCATTAATACAGTAGCAGAAGAATGAGAAGGAGAATAAGTTGCAGAACAAAAAGCAAAGAAACTAAGTAAAGAAGAAAGAGAGTTAAGAGAAGAAAACTAGAAATGAAATTCGACTCTTCCTTTTATAGGCAAAGAAGGGAGTAAATTATGTGAGACGTGTCAATACAAAAGGACAGATTTACAACATGTGTTAACAAGGAAAGCTGAATTAGCGGAATATTGTCGGAGAAAAAAGTTCAGATATGTAGGAGCGGAATATCACAACAAATGATAACTTACGAAATTGTGGAGAGAAAAGACATCTTGCGAGCAAAGAACATTTTGCGAGCAAAGGAAATCACGAGGAAAGCAAAAGAAGTTCGCGAAATGAAGTTACGAAGGTTCGCAAGATAATTATCAAATCCGAAATGGCGGGACAACACAACTATCATATTTTGTAAGATCATATAAATAGCCATTTAGGCATGAGAAGTGGGAGAGGTCTTTTTTAGAGAGAGAGATAATTTTAGAAGGAGAGAGAAAATATTAGGAGAGATTTTATTTTATTTATCATCTTCTTCCCCAAAAAATTCTAGAGATCCAAATATTCTTTAATGGAGTTTCAATTGTACAATCATGTAATTACATACAATCACTAGTGAAGAATCGTGGATGTAGATCACATTGATCGAACCACGTAAAAATATTTGTGTCTCTTTAAAATTCAGTACTTTAATCTTCATATTCACATCAAATAATTGAGATCATCATATCAAATTAATGGATTCTACTAAGGGTGTAGTTGTGAGATAATCCGCAACTACATAATTGGCGCTAGAAACAGGGACCTAATCTTGTTGGTTCAAGAAATTTAGAAAAATTGGTTACTGTTGGTGATGAATTGTACCGTATCTATGAGTTTTGAAGACAAAAATGGAAGTTCCTGGAGTTTTCTACATCGTCAAACAACGAACGTATCTTAGTAGTTCAGGAAGAAGATGACAAATAGAGTTAAAAACAGGAATTATGAAGAGAAGAAATTATATGGTGTGCTTTATTTCGCAAGCAAGAAACAAGCTTACAAGAATGTCTTAACAAGACTCATTTTGTGAATTTATCATTTGTTGCGAAATTAAGACAAATGATCAATTCTTTAAGACAAATTCTTTAAGTAATTTTACGAGAATATGTCACTAGATAAGATAAATTCTTTTCAAGAATAGCCGTACCACCTACGAGAATTAACTCCAGGAGAATCATCAAGGTCAGCGGAGTTAACAATCATTATCAGCAAACGAATCAAGCTAGTTTCAAAAACAATCAGCTAAGAGAATCTGGCTTGTTGTGAGTTTATGGGATCAATATGATAATTAACGATAATTCTCTGTAAGGTGCAAAGGAATTGCAAAGGAATTTCGTTAAAATTCAGATTGTGAAGAGTGAAGTTCCGGCAAAGATCAATTAAGGAAGAAGAGTTAAAAACAAAGTCTTCCCGTCAGATCTTCCAGCGAAGTACAACTAAGAATCTATTCTCATCTTCAACTAGGAATCTATTCTGCAATTCTTGAGATATTCAGTATCCTTGAGATATTCACGATGTTCGTAAGTTATCATCTTCGCAAAATGTACATCTTCGAAAAATGTACACACGACACAGTTCGCAGAAATATTTTTAGAATGAATGAACCAGAAAGAAGGGAGAAAGACGAAAGCAAAATGTACACAAAGGACTATTAGTCAAACACCAACTTAAGGACGTACAACAATAACCTCACACAGATATGGTCGATTAGCAAGGACAAGGACGCACCAATGACAAGGGCGCAAAGAATTTTATCATCGTGGGGTCGAATTTTACGAACGTTTACAGCTCTAAAATGAAGTACATATTTCATTCTAACGACTGAATCAAGAACCACGACAGCATAATCAAAAGGGAATATTTTTATCCTTTCATTTTCTGTTATAAAGTTGTTATGTCGATTAAACTTAAAGTGCAATATTATTATTGAATCTAGTTTCCATTTGGGAAGCTACTAATTTATATTTGAAATTTTCAGAGATTTGTAAAATCATTGATATGAACGTTTAACAACATCAGGAAAACGATGCTGCGAAGAACGAATTCAAACCAAACTTGAAAGTCCAGCAGAGACGGAAACTTCGCATTCATGAAAAAATGAAATGAGTTGGAAGATGGAACAGCATCAACAAACTATTATAATCTGTTGCGGCTATGTTGTCTGTTGCGACCTTCGTAAAAATCTCTTCCAACTCAATAAAAGTTCAAGGGCAATGAGCAACGCAGTTGAGAGGCTTACAAATACTGCGAATGATTAACACACCTGCGAACAACACCTGCGAATGCTCACACAGGGAACCATCTTCATAGTGCGAATAAATCATAATCAACCAGTAGTACGAAGGCAATCATCGTCAAAAACGGGTTCAGCAAAGGGAAGAATTATGGAGAACTAAAGCTAAACAAGGGTGAAAAGAAGTGCAGTCATTATAAACTCGGTCAAGAGGTTAACAATAAATAATAAGCAAAGCACTAACAACCACGAATCATAACCCATTCCAGCATACAGAGAAGGAACACAAAAACCACTATATCAAATTAATAGAACTGAATAAAAAATCACAAACGATAAGGATTATGAGCAAAGTTGCAGCAAATAAGTTATGGATGTGATAGAATTCAGAGGACAATGAATAGGTGTCTACGAAGTTTACTTCATCTCAATCTCAGGAGAAGTCCTGAGAGGTTCACTTGAAGGAAGAAAACAATAGTAAAATATCAATATCAGTAGCCGTCATCTGTGATCAGCTGCAGACAACCCTCCGCCTGCGAAGGTCAATTTTGTGGTCACCAGCGGGATAAAGCAGATAACAGTCCATTTCATCAACCCCAAACGTCCCAGCCTGATCACTGCATGTAACGAGTAAGCATGAAGTTAAGGAAAGCAAAAGGCTAAGATATAACACACAGTAGAATAGTTTTTACGAAGAGGAAAGTTCAAGCAAAGTTCATGAAAAGATATGTTTCGCAGAAGCAAGCCCATCCCACTAGTACAACTATTACTTCGCAAAGAATAAGTTCTTACATTCAAAAAGCCCACGAACGGTAACAAGTCACATAGACAAAAACTTCTTAAACATGATTACTTCGCAAAAGAAGCTTAGCACGGCTGGTATGACGCAACATTATACAAGAGGCAGATCAAGAGTCAACATCACAAGACTTCATTCCTTATAAACCATCAAGCAACTCATATACTTCGTAAGAGACAACAACAAGCCGTAAAAAGGTAAGTACCATTTCCCTGAATATTTTATTTACAAAAGACAAAAGAATTTTGATTTTATTTACTAAAACCGATATACTCGCAAAATTTCTACAATTTCTAAGATTTCAAAACATTTCAAAGATTTTTTAGATTGGTGAAAAGTGATACAATCGCAAGATTCAAAAATGAGTTTATCGCAAAAATTTAAAGATCTCAAAATTTTTCAAAGACTTCAAAATTACAAAAAATAGAGAAAATTCAATACCTATATTTCTATAGAACAATTTTGATTTAAAGATATGATATGAATATTTCTCATACTTCTTATACTAAACATTTCATGAAAACATTCAACATTTTATATACATGAAAAATTTACGATGAATTTTTAAAAAAGGCGAAAAAATACCGCCAAAAATCAATTGCGATTAAACTTTCATTAATTTGCGAATAAAAGACCGCAATCTGTGATCAGCCTCCAAAAAAGAAAGAGAGCCGCAGAAAATTTTATACAGGCAAACCTTTGTGGCGTACACCCTAGTTCACGAAGCTATATTTCGTAAGAGGCAAAGTCCTAAAGTGCGTCATTTAAGGGGGTACCTATAAACGTGGATAAGGGTAACCGGAACACCACCAAGGGCCCTTAGTACATGGTAAAATTTTAGGGGTACAACCCAATAATGGGGTACCTATCCGGGTTAGACACCTTGGATTCTCACATAATCTAGTGAAATTACGCAATATAAATTGCGGTGTAAGAGGATTTAGGTTGGGCGACTAAGGCATATTGTCTTTCCCAAGAAGTGCAGAAAACGATCAAGGCGCCGAGGTACACGGTTGAGTCAAGAGTGCCAGGTGAGGTTGAACCACATCTGCCATTTTTGACAAGTCTCGGCAAATGATGCACTTGGCCCAAAGATACCCCATAGGGTGCAACCTCGTAACTATAAGCCCTATAGGCAAAAAGGATAAGAGGTTGCGATCAAAAGTCAAGTTGTTGGCGAACCGGATGGGAAGAGCTAACCTTGTCTGGTCGATGTACGCTTCCTTGAAGGGGCAACCAGGGGGAAGATAAAGGGCATCACCCTCCATTAGGGAGATGATACGTGCTATAAGACGCAAATGTCACGAGGCTTCTTGTTTGCGAAAACATAAAGGCTTGTCATATTTGTGCAACAAATGAAGTTCTGCGAGCCTTCTAAAAAAAAAAAAAAGAACTCGCAGAACATAACAATGAATTTAAGATGATATCAATGGGTTATTACATGAAAGTGTAAAAACGTCCTGCGATTTCATCGCAAGACGATAATGTCACGAGGTTGTATATTCGCAAGAATGTTCAGACTTGTCATATTATCGCAAATACAAAATATTATCACAAAATAGGTGGCAAAATAAGACTTTTACTTAGGAAGGCATGATAAGGCCACATCAATTCATGAAATTTATTCCATCAAGATCATTGAAGAACTTTGAAGAGAATATATATCAAAGAAGACAATTCCATCAAGATCATTGAAGAATTTTGAAGACAATATATATCAAAGAAGACAATTCCATCAATATCATTGAAGAATTTTTACAAGAATATATATCAAGAATTCATACCAGAAGAAGCGATTTCATTCGCGAAAATACACAAGTAAACTTGCGAAGATGCTTATATGAATGGAGGCAACTCAAAGATATATCAATTTTACTACGGCAAAATGAGCTAAGTAACAGAAACTTGAAATATACATTGCAATAGATAAATATTCGCATCATACAAGCATCATACTCGCATCATACAAGCATCATACTCGCATCATTCAAGCATCATATTCGCATCTTAAAAGCATTTCAAGGCATAAGCATCGCATACACATTTCATAACATAATCATTATATAAGTATTATATGCACACAAGTATTTTACAAAATTTTACAGGATAATACCGCGAAACTTCGCAGAAACATTCATAATTCGCAGGACTATTCATAGTTCGCAACAATATATTCGCAACACTTTGTTCGCAACACTATATTCGCAACAATATGTTCGCAACACTATATTCGCAACACTATGTTCGCAACACTATTCGCAGCATTATTCAGAAGTTTAGAAATTCGCAGAAAACCCCAGAAATTTGCAGAAAAATTCAGAAATTTGCAGAAAAATTCAGAAGTTAGCAGGGTTACCACTTGAGGCAGAGGAAAGATAAGAATAGAGACGCAATTTAGTTATTCAATATTTTCTTAAGGATTCTCCTTCAGAGATAAAGAACAGAGACAACTATGGATACCCAAGAAAATATTTTATGATTCTTTATCTTCTCAGCAAGAATCCTCATCAAAAATGGAATAATAATTTCACATGAACAAAGGCAATATTTATCACTCTCATTCAAGGACGAATACTTCTTATATATTTCGAGGATTAAGTACTTCTTATACTTCTTAAGGATACTTCATACTTATTATATATTTCGAGGATTGAGTACTTCTTATACTTCTTCAAGGATATTTTATATTTCTTATACTTCATACTTCTTCAAGATACTTCACATACTTCATACTTCGCAAGATGATACTTCTAATTACTTTTTAAAGCTTCAGAACTTCGCAAAAGAATAGAGGCAAGTATATACTTTTTGAGTTTGATATTCTTTCACTCGTTCCTTCATCAACAAAGATCAAAGACTACTCCAACAACCACAACAAGTGATTTTTTCTTGAAGATCACTCTTCAAGCAATATTCAAGAAAAAAGAGGCAAGATGTAGGAGCGGAATATCACAACAAATGATAACTTACGAAATTGTGGAGAGAAAAGACATCTTGCGAGCAAAGAACATTTTGCGAGCAAAGGAAATCACGAGGAAATCAAAAGAAGTTCGAGAAATGAAGTTACGAAGGTTCGCAAGATAATTATCAAATCCGAAATGGCGGGACAACACAACTGTCATATTTTGTAAGATCATATAAATAGCCATTTAGGCATGAGAAGTGGGAGAGGTCTTTTTTAGAGAGAGAGATAATTTTATAAGGAGAGAGAAAATATTAGGAGAGATTTTATTTTCTTTATCATCTTCTTCCCCAAAAAATTCTAGAGCTCCAAATATTCTTTAATGGAGTTTCAATTGTACAATCATGTAATTACATACAATCACTAGTGAAGAACCGTGGATGTAGATCACATTGATCGAACCACGTAAAAATCTTTGTGTCTCTTTACAATTCAGTAATTTAATCTTCATCTTCACATCAAATAATTGAGATCATCATATCAAATTAATGGATTCTACTGAGGGTGTAGTTGTGAGATAATCCGCAACTACAAGATATTCTTGCGATAGTTAAGGATTCTCATGATCGTTTCTTCTTCGCAGAAAAGACATGAGAAGAGGCAAGATGTAGTACCAGAATATCGCTACAACAATATTCTGGTGATAAGAACGACATTTCCACGAGAAGGTTGAATACTCCCACTACAAGAATGACATCTTTCACGAGAGCGTCGTGAGAATTCTCCAACGAAATTTGGTGATCAACATGAGAAAGCATCAAGATAGTTGACAATTGAAGAAGTATGATAAAAGAATGTTGTTTCACGAGGATTACGAAAGATGGAAAAAATAAACAATGTAACTACCACGATGAGATCGCAGAATAGATCCGAAAGAAGGGGAAAGCTTAGCTGTCTTCCATTATGTAATTTCCTATATAAGGAGATCAGGTAAGTCCAGAGGATGATGATGTATTTTTTAGAGTTGAGAAAATCTTGAGGAAAGGGAAACTCCAGAAAAGAAAGTTGTAATTCTGAGTTTGAATATTTTCTGTAAACATTTCTGAGATCTAAATAATAAAAGTGTCGTTTAATTCTTCAATCTTCAACTAGTTTCACTTAGATTTTTATAGGATCTTAATAGGGGTGTAGTGTGGGAAATCCTGCTAATACATCAAGGGTAGATTAACTCTTAGTTTAAAGGCTAGTGAATTTAAAGATCAGTATTCTTAGTTAGAGAAATCTCACTCTTTACTAGTAAAAGAAAATCTTTATCTTCGCACCAAAGAGGAAAACATGAAATCTCGTCTGAAGGGTATGGTTGGTGATAAGTTTGACGATGCTATGAATCAGTGGGAGAATTGTTTCTTTTTATTAATCCAAAACTTAACCTCTCAAAAAGAAGGTAGTCAATTGACTGCCTCAATTGTTAATTTTTCTGATAAATTCCTATGTTTTTCTTCTCGTGAGCTCTTCATTTGAATATTTCCTTGTCATTTTTTTTATTCACAGAATCTGAAAAAGCCATCTTGCTACTATTACCACCCTTACTGAGAAATTAGATAAGGTTCGCAAAGAAAACAAGACTCTCATTTCCGATTGCTTGGACGCTCGCGATAAATCAGAAAGAAGGCTTGATTATCTTGAGTACTTCAAGAATATGGAGATTAGAAACCGTGATAGAGGTTTTCTTCGCAAAGTTCATCTCTCTGTTGAAGTTCTGTTGAATAAGATTCTGATCTCCCATTTTCTCCCTCCTGAATCTGTTCTTCCTCTAGAAGTTGAAGATGACGAAATTCCCATCCCTATGGATAAAGATTTAGAAGATACACCCACTGGAGGAGAAAAATGAGTTGAAGAAGATAACCCCAGAAGAAGACGAAGGCTCTCCTAGAGAAGAAAAAATTCACGAAGGGAAGGATGCTGGCGATACAGAAAAGAATGATGGCGATACTGATAAATCTGCTGGAGAGAATGATAAATCCGGCGAGAAGAATACTGACGAGCCTGTCGTTGAAGTTTGAGTTTCATTTTTTCTTTCTCTTCCTGCCTCTTTTTTCGCGAGGAATGTAACTTGGATGACTTTTTTAATTTTTCCTGTTGTCTGTGTTGAATCTTCTCAAGGAAGATATTAAAATTTTATTTGCTCATTCCTCTTCTTGCCCTCTAATATCTTTCTTGAGATGGTGAATTATATGATGTTGAATAGATATTTTCTGAAGTAATCTGCCTCATGCGATGAATATATTTTTCCTGCATTCTCAAATAAAATAATTAATGTTGAATATTAATCTGTTGGTCTTATTATACCTTCCTAGTTAAAGGTCTTATTTTGCCAAACTTTAATATTTTTCTGCGACAAGATCGCAGGACGTCTTTACATTTATATGTATTGACTCATTGATCTTGTCTTATCAGTACTTTTCAATATCTCTGCGACAATATGACAAGTCTAGATTCTCTCGCGAAAACAAAGCCTCGTGACATTGCCATCGTGCGATGAAATCGCAGGACGTCTTTACACTTTCATGCAAAAACCCATTGATCTCATCTTAACATTTTCTCTTTAGGCTTTTTTCCTTTGTATAATTTTCGTCACGCGACAATATGATAGGCCTAAATGGTCTTGCGATCATGAAGCCCCATGACATTGCCGTCTTAAGACACTTATCATATCCCTAATGGAGGGTGTCGCCCTTATCTTCCCACTTGTTGCCCCTTCAAGGAGGGCCCATCGGCCATACAAGACTATCTCCCCCCATCCATATTTGCCAACAACCAGTTGTGTTCGCATCCTCTTGTCCTTTATGCCTATATGGCTTATAGTTACAAGACTGCACCCTAAGTGGGGTTTTCTTCAGGCCAAGTGCATTGTATCCAAGACTTACCAAGGATGGCAAGAGAGTTTCGTACGCTCCGGGCACCCTTGGCTCAACCGTGTACCTCGGCGCCTTGGTCATACTCTGCACTTCTTGGAAGAGATTCTCGGTCGCCCAACCAGGGTATAACCTTATATAGTTGGAAAATCAAGATCTCTCTCCCGGATAGGTTTTCTTTAACCCCAACATCTGCATGACTCAGGTTCCAAAGAAAAGTATAACCTTATCGCTGAGTCATGTCAAGAGATACCCCCTCATATGACGCGCTATTAGGTCTTACATTTGCCTCTTACGAAATTTTATTCGCGAACTAGGGTGCACACCATAAAGGTTCGTCCCATTCTTTTAATCTCTGCGAAATTTTATTCGCTATTCTGGCGATGATGCTCGCATAAATTGTAATAGAAAAAGAAGAATTTTTTAATTGTTTCATCTTACATTTTTATTTCTTACCTCGCAGAAATTGTTATTGATAATGCCTTTTCAGAAACAATCTATTCCGTGGTCTATCAAGTCTTTGCCCAACATCTCTTCCCTCTGGATCCATTAATTTGTATGCTCCATTTCCAATTATCTCTTTAATGATGTATGGTCCATCCCATTTTCTCGCTAATTTTCCACTACTTTCTTGATGATATTTTGGTGTTTCTCGCAAAACTAGATTGCCAGGCTGGAATTGACGTTTATTGACCCGTTTGTTGTACTCGCGAGCTAATCTTCGCTGGTAATTTTCCATATGTTGTAGAGTTTTTTCTCTCTTTTCTTCTAGTTCATCTAACTCACGTAAAATCATGCCAGCACTTAGATTTTTCTCCCACGCCTCTCTTTTTGTTGTTGGGATAGCAACCTCTGTTGGTAGAACAGCTTCAACTCCATATGTTAAACAGAAAGGTGACATTCCAGTTGCCTCTCGTCTAGTTGTATTATATGCCCATATTGCATTATGCACTTGCTCGCACCATGATTTGTGATAACCTTCTAACTTCTTTTTTAAGATGTCTGCGATTGTCTTATTAGTTGCCTCAGCTTGACCATTTGCTTGCGGATATAAAGGAGTAGATTTTCCACATTTTATCTTAAATGCATTGAGTAACAATTCTATATTCTGTCCCTTAAATTGCTTTATTATCAGATACTAATTGTGCCGAAATTCCAAATCAGCATATTATATTTTCAAAGATGAATGTAAAAATATCTTTATCGCGAATATGTTGTATTGCCTTTACTTCTCCCCATTTTGTGAAATAATCTGTTGCAACAATCAGATATCTTCTCTGTCCAGACCCAGGTACAAATGGTCCCACAATATCCAATCCCCATTTTCCAAATGGCCATACGCTTGATGAAGATGATAATGGTGCTCCTGGTGCATGTAACTTTTTCCAAAATCGCTAACAATCTTCACAACGCCTTGAGAGTTTCTTTGCATCCTCATGCATATATGGCCAATAATAACCCTGCATATTTGTTTTATATGCTAAAGATCTACCCCCGCTGTGATTACCAGCATCACCAATATGCAATATTTTTAGCACCTTTTGCCCTTCTTCTCTCGTCAAACATCTTAGCGATGGTCCACTAAAAGATCTGCGATATAATATCCCATCTCGTAATTCATAATTGGTTGCTCTACTTTTTAATTTATGTGCTTCTAATCGATTTCTGGGGATTTCTCCTCTCACCAAATAAGCATGAAGATCTGCTCACCAATCTGTAGCATTATTCCCTATTTCTTCCTCGCCAGGTTCTACCATCATTACATCTACCTCTTCTTCCTCTTTGTTTATTGCCGGTTGTAAAAGTGTTTGAATTTTTATGCATCTCGCAAGTGGGTTCGTCATCATACTTGATATGAAAGAAAAAGCATATGCAAGCCTATTATCTTTCCTTGATATGTGTCTCCATTTTATTTTTGGAATTCTCACAGACAATTCTTCAACAAGTTTTTTGTACTTCTTCAAAGATGGTTCATTTGTAGTATACTCTCCCTTTATCTGGCGAATAACCAATTGTGAATCGCTGGTAATTTTAGCATTTTCCAACTTCATTTC
Organism: Papaver bracteatum; assembly: GCA_023529315.1. NCBI lineage: Eukaryota > Viridiplantae > Streptophyta > Magnoliopsida > Ranunculales > Papaveraceae > Papaver > Papaver bracteatum. Next base: position 794,777 of record JAJJWX010005275.1, on the reverse strand, counting down.
TATCGCAAACTTTAATGCATGGATTACAGCTTCATATTCTGTCTCATTATTAGTGGATGTAAATTCTAATCGAAACGAAAAAGCTGTTTTTTCTCCTTCTGGCGATATGAAAACAATTCCAATTCCATTTCCTTCTCCATTTGACGATCCATCCACTAATATTTCCCATCTATCAGGTTCTGTTAATAGCTCTTTTGGGTCCCCATGTTCTTCGTCTATATCCATCATTTTTTCTACAGCTTCGTCATCTTCTAAAGGAAATTCAGCTAAGAAATCTGCGATAACTTGTGATTTTGGTGAGGATAGAATTTCATATTGAATATCAAAGTGCCCTACTTGCGCATTCCATCTCTCAACTCTGCCTGATCTTTTTGAATTTTTCATCACCGATTCAATTGGCATTCTCGTTAACACTTTGATCTTATGCGCTTGAAAGTAAATTCGAAGCTTAAAAGTTGCATGTACTAATGCTATAATTAGTTTCTCAATCTTCGAATAATTTCTCTCTGCTGAATTAAATATTTTGCTGATATAATAAATTGGATTTTCCACCCCCGCATCTACTCGCAATAACACGGCACTTAGTGCGTATGTAGTTGTCGCAAGATAGATCAATAGCTCTTTTCCTTAGGTTCAGCCTTTTGTAAAATAGATATGTTCATCAGTTGTTCTTTAATTCCTTGAAAAGCCTTTTCACACTCATCTATCCATTTAAATTGTGTTCCCTTCCTGAGTATACCGAAAAAATGTTTGCACTTGTCTGATGATCGCGAAATAAACCTTCCCAGCGAAGCTAAGAGTCCATTCAGTTTTTTCACATCTTTAACAGTCGCTGGTGTTGGAATATCGCGAACTGCTTGTACCTTTTCTGGATCAACTTGTATTCCTTCCTTTGATACAATATAACCCAAAAATTTCCCTGAAGCTACTCCAAAAGTACACTTTTCTGGGTTCACTTTGATGTTGAATTGTTGCATTTGATCGAAAATCTCTTTCAAATCCTGTACATGATTTTTTGCTTCTTTGCTTTTAATCAACATGTCATCCACGTACACTTCTAATGTTTTATGTATCCATTTTGCGAACACTTTCTCCACCATTCTTTGGTATGTTGCACCAGCATTTCGTAAGCCAAAAGGCATCTTTGTATAGCAATATAACCCTCTTGGAGCAAAAAATGATGTATGCTCTTGATCTTCTTCTACGAGGGGAATTTGATTATATCCTTTATATCCGTCTAATGAAGATATTCTATCATTTCCCGCTGCTGATTCAACCATTTGTGGAATATCTGGTAATGGAAAACTATCTTTAGGACAAGCTTTGTTTAAATCAGTAAAGTCTATGCAAATCTTATCCCTTTATTTTTCTTTGGGACCACCACCATATTTGCAATCCAATCTGGATATTTTGCTTTCCTTATAATTCCTGCATCAAGCATTTTTTGTAGTTCTTATTCTATTTGAGAATGGTATGTTGTTGCAATTTTTCTGATTCTTTGTTTAAATGGTCTCACATCTTTGTTGATATCTAATTTATGACATGCTACTGAAGGGTCTATCCCTGGCATCTCATTCATACTCCATGCGAAGATGTCTTTGTATTCTCGCAAGAGATTTATTGTTCTTTCTTCTTCGTCTTCCTCCATTTTAGTCCCAATTTTCAGTATTTTAGGCTCTTCCTCGCTCCCGATATTTATTTTCTTTGTTGGCTCTGCTGCGATGTAACTAGCTTTAGGTTCTCCCATTGGTGTTGGAGTTTTCATTTATCTCGCGAATTCATCTTCTTCTCGCGAAACTTCACTTGGTATCCCTTTTCCTTCTTTTGTCCTTATCATGTAAATTTTATATTCCTCTTCTTTCTTTGCTTCTCTGTTCAATTTTCTGCGAGCTTTTCGCAGCTTTGGACGTTCTTCACAATTTCTTACTTCAATTTGGTAGCACAATCTCGCGAAATTCACATCTCCTCTAATTTCTCCAATTCCACTAGGCATAGGAAATTTAATACATTGATGTAATGTTGACGCCACAACTTTGATTACATGTATCCACGGTCTTCCCAATATCATATTGTACGGCGATTCCACATCTACCACACATAATGATATTTGTGTTTCAATTTCTCCTAGTGGAATTCGTACCATTATCTCGCCTTTAGGTTTTGTTATAGACGTTCCAAAGCCATGAACATAATATGTTGAATGAGACATTTCTTCATCCTTATATCCCATCTTTTTGAAGGTATGATAAAATATCATGTCTACAGAACTTCCTGTGTCTACTAAAGTTCTATTCATAGCCCATTCTTCTTCAGATTTTATCGATTTCTTCTTTCTCATTGGTATAGTGGTTACTGTGACCACCAATGGAGATGTATGACTTAAATCTTCTTTCGGTATTTCTGCTGCTATAAACGTGATTTCTTGTTTTTCCCAATCTTTCAATGATGATACCTTCTCCACTATCACAATCTTCCTTCCTTCAAAATCCCGTTTATGTATCCTTCCCTTGATATTTTCATGAAACCTATCAATAATTTCTTTCGTTATTACATCACCTTTCAATTTTCTACAATCCTTTTTGATTCTGATCATTCTTCCTTCAATTTTCTCACCGATTTACTTAATGATTTCCTTAATATTGAACAATTTTCATTTTCTTCTTCGCTTTTTCTTCTATTTTCGTTAATTCAATCCCTGTTTCGGGCGCCAAAATGTAGTTGCAGGATTTCCCACACTACACCCTTGTCAAGAATCTATGAAAACTAAGTCATAATTGTGGATGAACAACAACACTTTTATTAATTCACTTTCACGAAGATTTACAAGAAATATCAAAACTCAAAAATACAACTTTCTTTCTGGATTTTCTCTCTCCTCAAAATTCTTTCAGCTCTCAAAAATACATCATCCTCTTCTGGATTTAGTTGAACCCTTTATATAGGAAAATATATAGTGGAAGACAGCTAAGATTTCCCCTTAATTCGGATCTACTCTGCGATCTCATCGCCATAACTTTAGTCTTCACCATCGCCAACTTTATAACCATCGTGAAGCAAACTTATTCTTCATATATATTTAATCGTTAACCGTTATATCACTCTTTTGTGACACTCGCCAAATGTTGTTGAAGAATCTTGCGACGTTCTCGTCAAAGTGTTGTTAATACTTGTAGAAATGTTTGTGTTTCTCGTAGAAGTGTCGTTTCCATCGCGAGAATATCGTTGTGGAGATATTCTGGTCCTAAATTAAGCTTCCTAGTTCATCCTTCATGTTGCGGAATGCATAATCCTTGATATGAAAATGTTTAACAAAACCTCCCTTTGTTCCTTGTGGGTTAAAGTTCGCAAACGGGTCCAAGCCCATTTTTGGTCTTATTAAGAGGAAGTTCGCATACTCTTTTCTTCCTCTCACCCGTCTGCGTACGAGAACTTCTAGGGTTTTGTGTGTAGCCTCCATTGAAGACCTTTTCGAGAAACTAAGAGAAAGAGTGTTCAAGGTTCAATCCAAGTAAGTAAATTCATCTTGTTCCCTTAATTTTCTTAGTTAAAAAGCGGGGGTCTAAAAACCTCACCCAATATTTCGATTAGCAATCTATATGGACAACTCCGAGTTGTTTTCTAGAGAATCAACAAGACTCAATCAATAGAAAATATCTCAAGGAGTTATTATCTCAATCTCTCGATTTGATTTACTCAAGCAAATATAATTCGCGAGCCTAATAAAATAGAGATAACTTGGATGGTACCAAAGACCAATATCCAAGTGTCAATCGATTTAAATCAACAACCAATAAGGTCGGATATTTTAATCGATTGAACAACGCATAACCGGTATTATTTCAATTATATAAAAATATAATGCGGAAAAGAAATAACACAGACACCAGAATTTTGTTAACGGGAAACCACAAATGCAGAAAAACCCCGTGACCTAGTTCACATTAAACATACACTGTATTAATCCTCTACAGACACTAACCTACTCCAAATTAACTTCGGTTTGGACTATAGTTGAACCCAAACCAATATCACACTGATCCAAGGTAGAGTTATGCTCCTACGCCTCTGATCCCAGTAGGATATTGCGCACTTGATTCACGTAGATGATCTCACTCACAACCAAGAGTTGCTACGACCCAAAGTCGAAGACTTTAGCAAACAAATCTGTCTCACACAGAAAACTCTACAGGTAATAGATAAATTCGTCTCCCACGAATAAACCTTTGAGTTTTGTTCCGTCTTTTGATAAATTAAGGTGGACAGGAACCAATCGATAAAACCAGACTTATATTCCCGAAGAACAGCTCAGTTTCAACAATCACCTCACAATAAACTTAATCGACGCATCGAGGAAGATTATTGAGGAATCATAAACAATGAGACGAAGATGTTTATGAATACTTTTATCTTGCCTATCGGAGATATAAATCTCAAGCCAATTATTATAATTGTACTCGTACGATATAAATAACAAGATCAGATCACAAAACTACAAGAAAAGTAGGATCGGTCTGGATTCACAATCCCAATGAAATCTTTAAATCGTTAACCTGGTTTTAGAAGAAGAAAACCAAAGGTTAAAATAGAATCGACTCTAGCTTTAGCAAACTAGTATCACATAGAATGTGTGGGGATTAGGCTTCCCAGTTGCTAGAGTTCTCCCTTATATAGTCTTTTAAATCAGGGTTTGCAATCAATGTTAACTTAGTAACAAAGCATTCGATATTCACCGTTAGATGAAAACCTCATTAGATACAAGCTAATATCTCTCAACCGTTAGATCTAAAACTTAGCTTGTCATGCACACATGTACTTGACGTTTTGATTTCGTGTAACCATAACGTGTATAATGGTTGGTTCAATATTAGTCAACCAAATGGTTATCCAAATGATAACATTCATATCAACCATATTCTTCTTCAATATAACTAGTCCAAATGACTCAAATAAACTATTTAAAGAGTTGTTCAATTTCTATGAGATCTCAAGTATTACAAGAGACACAATTGAATCAAAAATGATGTGATTCACTCGAATCATTTCATGAACTATAAATCCATGGTTTGCAAAAGCATTCCTTAGTAATTTAAGATAAGTTCACGAACAACGTTTTCAGACATAACCTCTTGAATTCGCGGACTCAAGCTAACCGGTTGAAGTTAATAAACTCCAGCAGAATTTCTCAGGATGAGAACTTCCGTTTGTTCGCGGACTTCACCTGAGCTTCAACTTCAGAAGATATTCTCGGGTTCGAGAACTTACGCCAGTTCACAGACTGGGTTCGCGGACTGAGTTGCTGCTCACGTTCCGGTTCCACTTGATCAACAAAGTTCAAAAACTTCGGTTCAAGTGTTAAGGACTTATACATATATGTGTTGCCACAACAATATTTATATCCCATAATGGTTATATAGTCTAAACTCTCATTTTAATAATTGAAACATTCTCAGAGGACGTTATATAGTTGTTATTCACAAACTATGTTTCGTCAGAGCGATTTCCAAAGTGATTGAAACATAACATGACTTTCGTCACTAGGCAAAGATGAACTTGGCTAAAGCGAAAGCTTAACCAACACCCATTTTGATAAATAGATGAGCGAGATATACTCAGCTCGAAATGTCACATGTGCATATTCTTAGTTTATATAGTAAAACGACTTTTGTCTCAAGATAGGAGATAGAGTAGATAGACTTTTGAGTGATAGATAAGTTCAAGTCTCCACATACCTTTTAGTCGATGAAGATACACTGGTTCCTTGAGTTGTCCATCGTCTTGTATGATGATCGCCATAGAGTTCTTGAGCTCAACTACACTTTCTATCCTAGTCCGAGACCTTAGCTATAGTAGACTAGAAATCAAGACTTTATAGTTTTGATCACTAAGATTGACAAACATACTTGAGATAGCAACGCATGCGAGTTTGACCGATCAGTGCTCTAAAAATCTCCTTCTTTGTCAATTTTAGTGGCAAAACTATTAATACATATAGAATACAAAAATTATATAAATAAACTTTGTAGATCCTATTCCACATGCCTAATCTTCAACAATACTCGAAATCTTCCTCACTTCCAAGTAGTCCAATGATCCCAAAGGTTGTAAGTTTAGTATCATCGTTGTTGAAAATCCGTAGTTATAACAATGATAAAAGCATTGGTTCTCAATCATTGTTATACAGTGTCATAGTATTATTACACAGCGTCAAAGTCCAATTGTTTCACAACTTCAACAACAATACTATGGTGATACTTCACTCCCCCTTAGTCAATACTCCATCTCACATGGAAACCACTCCCCCTTACATAATGATCCGAAAACCATATGTATTTGTAGTGTGGACTACAATTAATTCTCCCCCTTTTTGTCAATAAAATTGGAAAAGGTACAAGAACGGGATCCTAATGAAATTTCCGTAATAGACATTTCATGACTAAAGGTAAATGTTCTATCATCTTATTTAGATGCAATCATAAAGCCGATGCTAAATGCATTCATCAAGGAGTTTATAAAGATACAAGATAACCCCTAAAAATTCCATAGCCGCACTCCCCACAAAGATTTGGGAATTAAGCGCAAGTTCAAAAGAACTCTCCCCCATAAGATGTCATTCCCAAAGGAACAACAAGAGCGACCTTAATTTCAAGAGAAAAGAAGGATTTCTTTAGACTCAACAAATTGCATACAAGTATGAATTGGAATCCACAATATTCAATTATATTAACCAAAGCGAACCAAGATTAATTTGACTAAATATGCTCAACACAAGTAAACTTATGGAGACTTAATTCATCGATTAGATTATTCACAAGAGAACCCATAAATACTCTAACCGGATTACACAATTAAACTAATTACAAAGTAATAAATTCAATCGTCCACACTTAACATGAGAAAAATCTATGGAGTGCTAACTAAATAATCACACAAGATGATTGATTTAGTTCATTTGGGCTCAACATAAGAAATTATGGAACCTCGACTAAGATTATCATAGGAAATAACAACCTTAACCGTACATGTACTCAACATGGGTGAACTCATGGAATACAAACTAAATAACCACACAAGTTGATTAATTTAGTTCTTAATGCTCAACATTTTGCATCTTTATGGAACAACCAACCGTGCCAATAAGAAATCGACTTATTCGTATCGTGCTCAACATAAGATACAAGATGGAACCTTCAAAGTAATACATAGTAATATGGAACAATTAAGCTCTATACCGTGGATAACAAAACAAGGACCTATTCAATTTTTCCATCACAAAGTGACATAATAAACTTTATCCTTGAATCACAAAAGATTTTAACATATCTTACATCAATAATTGACAATATAGGCTTAACTTTCGTGTTTTGTCAAAAGTCTATTCATTCTTTTATCAATATTTGCATATCAATTCACGAACGACTTTACTTTTGACAAAATATGGGACAATCAAGTTCACAGACGTAAACACACATATCCCATAACAATATTGCAATATATAAAATCAAAAAGATTAATACTTCAAAAATCATCTTCCAAACAAGTTTAGAATTTAAACCAATAAATCTAAAAACAAGAGATGAAAACATTGGATATGCTATGTGTAATCACAATAATGGCTATTCCAAAACTCTAGTAATCCTTCTCAAAAACAAGAATAAATTCTCATAAGAAGTTTCCTAGGCACCAAGACAAACTCGTAATGCACATATAAGATGATTTGTCCTTAGAGGGTAGAATCAATCTTTTTCGCCCAGATTTATACCAATAATAGCTACCAAAGGCGTATAAAAAGATTTTCCAACAACATTCTTGTAAAAGCTAAAAATTAGCTTAGAAGAGTAGTACTCCAAGAATCCAAGTGCCCAAGTTCAAGAGAAGTGGAACAAGTGCAATGAAACGGAACAAAGTACTCAAAAACAAGAGACAGGACAAATACCAATCTTAACTCATCCAAATTCAGGAATTTTCATCTCCAATTTGAAGAGAAATCAAAGAGGAAGAGAAATCAAAGAGGAAGAGAATTCAAAAAGAATGAGTTCATTCCGAGTTTGGACGAAGAAGTTACGGCCAAAACAAGTCGACCGAATATCGACGCCTATAGGAAAGTCCGCGAACTTACGAGTTTGCACACGAATTTTCGTATCCTAGAGCAGTTTGCAGATAGGGTTTGCGAACTTAAACCCCTGGATTTTGGTTTTAAATGTTGTTATGCATACTTGGTATGTATACCATGAAGTCCAAACATCCCGAACCACTATTTTCAAACCTAAACATTTAAGAACCTTAAACACAGATCAAGTTAGGTAGAAATGAACGATAAGCAAGTGATGCGTGTCATATGCGTCAAAAATAATTCACTTCCTCACTCACTAAATATAAATATAGTATTCGATAAGAAAGAGTTCGTATCCACAGAGAGGCGATTGTTGTTATGCAATTTTCAGATTCTTAAGTAACCAAGTAACCAAATAACCCAAGGTGTGTTTTTGTTTTTATCAAAGTAAATAAAATAAAATAAAGAAAATTAAATAGTTGGAATAATCAATAAGGAGAAGATATTGGTTAAGTGATAGTATCATTCACAAACATGTATTTTTCATCTATGGTTAGAATTGGTATTTAATCTCTCAATTATCAAAAATCCTAGGATATCTTGATCGCAAGAGTATCTCGTTTATTTCCTGATTTTATCACAAACAACATTAAAAGATGCTATTGTGAAATCTTCTTAAAAAGCAACCTAAAGTGTAAAAGCACAATTAGATTTAACTCCCTAAGAGCAATAAGTTCTAAGAAATAAGACTAATCAATGCAAACAAACGTGTAAAAGCACTAATTCGTTTTAACAAAGGTTATGATTCATATGCGATTAAAAATTTGTATCACTACAAGTATTAACCACAAGATGCTACTAGAAATCAGAGATAACAACTTTTACGTATTGAAAACCCTAATATAGCTATAGAGATGAAAACAAATCCAATTGATTCCGGACTCAACCAAACTAGCATTCAAATCATATGATAATAAAAACAATGAATCATAAACGATAAAATTGAGACAAAACTAAATCATAGAATCAAATAACATGCTTGAAGAAATCAACTTTTTATCCCATAACCAATTATTGTATTTAGCTACTCATATTCATGGAGTTCATCATCATAATATTCAAAGAAAATAGATGAAACATAAAAGAAAGCAAACCCTAGAAGTAGTTCTCTGCAAAAGCTCCAAGAATAGAATAAAACGTTGTATCCCAAATTGTGTAGAAAACTTCCTTTTTATAGCTTTTTCTCCTTCCAAAAATAGGTTTTGTCTTCAAAGTCCATTAGTTGGAAATCCACCAAGCCCACGTGTGAGAGACCTATGTAGAAAATCTGTCCCAAAAACGCTCGCCGTAAAACTGGGTTTTTGGCCGGAAAGTTGCCGCTGGTCATCTGAATTTGTCACCGTCACTGGTATATTCGACGGAATATTCCATCAGTCCACCGTTAGAGATAACTGCTGACTTAACGGTCTTCTGTTAGTCAAACTGGTCAGAGGAGCTGAGTTAAAAAAATTCAGAACCGAGTCAGCTCCTAACTCAGCTGACTAGTTCTGACCAAGCCACTTGCACGCCAGAATAGTTCACGGCCAAGATGGCCATGCCTTCCCTGCTCGATTCCCAGCCATGATGGTTGTTCCCTGAAACTTTCTTTGCATCTGTAGCTTCTCCACTGTCTCAACCAACATCCACTCTGCTCCATTGTCCATGATCATTAACCACAGCTGCAATACCAACTTAAACCACACCTTCCTTGCACCATTCGAGTCCATACTGCAACAACATCACCACTTGGTGGATGTTCAATTCCACATTCTCATCACAGACTCAAAACAATCACCAGCAATAGCTTCCCTGAATTGCAGCTCTTGCTTCTGTCTAGAACACCTTCTCTGCATCATAACTATCCATCATGGCTGTGATCTTAAGCCATTGATTTCATAATACCCACTGCGCAAGTGCATTATCACCTGCAGTTCAACTCCTTTTGAACTCAACTTGCATCACTTTCTTGCCTGCAGAAGCAACTCTGACTCCATCTAACAACACCGGATGCTCTTAATTCCCAAAGACAACCACTGCAACCATTTCTGCAGCTCCTGGCAAGCTCAACAACTCACCAACCAGCTGACCAACAACACCAATGCCTGTCACCACATCCATTCCACCAGTTCCCTGACTTCCTGCCATTGTTCACCTGCAACCATGGCTCATAGCACAGTCAACATCTGCCATTTGCCTGCAATATCAACACCTCCCTTCTCAGGCCACCATCTCCATATCCAACTACAGAGCTGCAACCTCACAAGCCTAATCCAGCTCATGTGCACACCTTGCTTCCATTCTTGGTCTCATTCAAAAGAACCACCACATTCACTGACTTGCACTGCTGCTATTTCCCTGCCAGCTGCAGTTCATGTACCATCTTTTCTTCCCTGTAGTTCAAGCTCAAACCAACCCCATCTCCGATTCATGATCTAAAATCAAAACCATGTTCATTTAAATCAATTTCATCAATTCCACATCGACCCTATCTTCTGTTGTAGTTTATTCATTGCCACAAACCCATTTCTTTCATGAACTCAATTTCTGCATCTTCTTTTCAAAACCCTAATTCCAGTTTACAACATCGTTTCCCAATCTCAACCACATCCATCAAGAATCAACACAAACCCATTTGAACCCTAGCTATGAGCAGCACTCTTCTTCCATAGAATACTTCAACCCTGTAATGAAATCAATCTCAGCAGAATCCTAACTTCAATTTCAATTCAGACCCAACAGTTCCAATCGATTCACCACAGTAACCCAGCTCAGCTCCTTTTCTCTCAAGAAAACCAAACTCACAGTGTGGGACCAGAATATCGCCACAACGATATTCTCGCGATGGAGACAACACTTCTACGAGAAACCCAAACATTTCTACAAGTATTAACAACACTTTTACGAGAACGTCGCAAGATTCTTCAACAACATTTGGCGAATAAATGGACTATGTATTTTCCTATTTAAAGGGTTCGACTAAATCCAGAAGAGGATGATGTACTTTTGAGAGCTGAGAGAATTTTTAGGAGAAAGAAACTCCAGAAAGAAAGTTGTACTTCTGAGTTTTGATATTTCTTGTAAATCTTCCTGAAAGTGAATTAATAAAAAGTGTTGTTGTTCATCCACAAACATGATTAGTTTTCATAGATTCTTAACAAGGGTGTAGTGTGGGAAATCCTGCAACTACATTTTGGCGCTAGAAACAGAAGCAAAAGGAGTTTATATTGGCGAAGAAACTCGCAGTTAATTACAAAAAAAAAGGAAATAATTATACAAAGAAGACAAAAGAAGAAGAAAACTAATTAGATTGATTGCCATCTTCATTGTCAGATTTCTTCTCTTCATCATTGTCAGATTTTTCTTCATCGTCAGAGTTTCCCTCTTGTTCATCATCACCAATACTATCTTCATCACCAGAATCCTCAACTTCACTATCAGAGATAGTAGGTCTTGGAACTTCTGCTGGGATCTCTTCTTCTAGATCAGGATATACAGAATGAGGGATATTATGATCATCACAGACCAACTTAATGAATTTATTGCGAGTAATAACAAGAGATCTATTAAAATTCGCAGTAGTAGCGTTGAGACAGTCCTTTAATCTTGAATACATCTCATCGCGAGCAGTAAGTTTGATTGCGAGTTGATGTTTTTCATCTTCAAGTTCTTGAAGTCTCTGGCGACAATTCTTCTCAAAGAACAAGTAGAACGTGACAAAGAATTAGAAACATTATCAGGAAGAATATTAAAATGAAAAGTTAGCAAGAATTGAACAAATTAACAACCTTCTCTTTCAGAAATCATATCTCTAATTAGAGCAGCTTGTTCAACTTGGAGACTAACATCTACACCTAGATTGTTTCTGGCATTATCAAGAACTTTTCCAGCCCAAGCAAACTCATCATCGCTATTGATAAGAAGACGAGAGCGAGCTTGAGTTTCCATCTCAAGAAGATCTTCATTCTCGCGAATAAGTCTATCTCTTTCCACTTGAGTATCAAAAAGAGTTTTATGGAAATCTGCTAGAGCCTTGGTACCATTTTTAACAGCAACATCCTTCTCGTCAATAAGATCGCTATTCCTTTTCCTTAATCTATTTATTTCTTCTTTTGAGTCAATATAAAGACATTTAAATCTGTTGGTTAAGTTTAAATTGGATCTGTGCTCTATTTTCAAGAGGTTAAATTTGGATTTAAGTTCCTCAAAGGAGGGAGATCTAATCTGATCATCTGAGAAGTTACTTAGAGAACTATTAAGGCGATCAAGAAGAGCATTATCATCTAAAGGTTCGGGAAAATATTGGAGGAGTATTGCCTCATCAGTAAGACCATAAATATCTGCAAAATGGTTGCTTGGATAAGCTATAATGGGGTGAGAAGAATTAAGAAAGAAAGAAAATAGATCATACCATATAATTTTTGATGAGCTTTTTCAAGATCAGTGAATTTCTGCTTGTCAGCTGAGGCATCAGTTTCTAACTGCTTATTTTTTCCACGAAGATCAGCAACTTCTGCCTCCATCTTTTCCTTCTCCTGACGAAGGTTATTAGCTTTTTCTTCTTGGATAACATGTCTAGTGTCCAAATCTGAAGCAACAGCAAAAGAAGCTCTTCCAACCTGCGAAAGAAGAATATAAGTTGAGATCTAGCGATGAAGAAAATATATAAACAAGCTGAAAAAATGAAAACTTACCAAAGCACCAAGAGAATCCAAGAGACTGGGAGTTATCAATTTTGAGATTCCTTTGAGAGAATCATTATCCACCAGAATAGGGGCATCGCAAAATTTAGCGAGAGCTTGGGATGTTTTCTCAATAACTTCATCCTTGTCATTAGAAGTCATACTATGGGAAATATCGCTAAAAATTTTATACAAGTGAGTCATTGAAGAATCAGAAGAAGAAGAATTTTTTATTGAGGAAAAACCGCTAACATTAAAACCCTCGTCATTATTATCTTTATCAAGATCAACACTTGAATTTTCTGGAATTGTTTGAGGAGTTGAAGAAGAAGAAGGTTGGATTTTCCTTTTCTTCAAAGGAGGATCGCTAGATTCTTCACCACAAGGAGCAGAAGGTTTCCCTTTAGGAGGAATAATATCTTTATCTTGATCGCCAGATTCTCCATCATGAGGGGTAATAGGCTTTCCTTTAGCAGAGGCAGCAGATTTTCCTTTGCGATTAGTGGAAGATTTTCCCTTGGGTTTTGGTTCTAAGGGTTCAAGTTCTTCAATCTCCTGCGATCACAGATGAAGATAAGAAATAGGGGCAACAATATATTGTTAAAATTTACAAGGAAATATTTCTTACTTCATCCGTGAGAGATTTAAGAGCAAGAAAGGTGCTGGGTTTCCTATGAGTTTGATAGCTGAGTTTCATCCTATCAATCTGAGACAGATCAAAATAGTTAGCGAGAATATAAAAAAGAAAGTAAATGATAATAATATGAAAAGTTAAGAGAGTATACTTATTTAGTTCTTTCAGGCCATTTAAAGACCCAAGGTTGATATTCTGCGAGATTCGCAGGAAGTTCGCGAGAACCAGTTATATAAAGACCTTCAAGACACAATGGAAAGATAAACCACTTGTCATTGCTAGAATGGCGAGGACCTTGGTTGGTAGGTGTGTGAAAATAAATATCCAGCATAAGAGCTTTGTCATCGCTAGAGACCTTCTCTTTTTTCAAACGAACACCCCAGCAGGTACTATCTCTCTTCATAGGGACTATACTATAATTTACAAAGAAGTTGTCCACAGTGTAATCTGCAGAAACAATGGGGACATCTTTAAATAAAGGATTCTTTGGAGCTTTAGGGTAACGAGTTCCTTTATTAGCACCGCGAGAAGCATATTCCAGTAGTAATCTGATACAATATCCACCTAGTTGATATACTGCTCGCGAGAATCTTTCATCAGAAATTATTTGATAGAATAATGGGAGTTCTGGGTCATAGAGAGGAAGGGGAAGACCAGCTTCAAGTTGTCCTAGCGATACTATGATTTTTTCACGAGAACATTGATCATCAGTAAATAATTTTAGAGAAAGTTCAGATCTAGAATCATGATCTGGAATTAAAGACAAGTTAAAACCTTTGATTCTGAGTTTCTCGCACATTTCATTGAAGGACTTCAAGTTTTTAGCACCAGCGGCAACCATATTTAAGTATGGGAATAAAAGGAAAGGTTGAAAAGAAGAAAGAAATTATAGAAGCGCAATTCGCGGAAGAACAGTAAGATTTGCAGAGAAGGAGCGGAGAATGAAGAAGAAAGTAAAAGAGAAAAAGATAAGAATGAGAAGAGTATTTATAAAAGAAGAAATTTCTCGAAGAAGGTGATAGTAATTAATGCCAAGAAAAGACGTGGGTGGTCAAATCGCAGCGGTTAGAGGAGACGTGTCAAAAATTTATTTGAAGAAAATAATCGTGAAGACAGCTGGCGAAGGACGGAGAAATCTGAAAAGATAAGCAATTATTGAAAAGATAAGCAATTATGGAATATTAGATTCTCATATCTTATCTTCTTCGCAGAAAAGACATGAGAAGAGGCAAGATGTAGGACCAGAATATCGCCACAACGATATTCTCGCGATGGAAACGATACTTCTACGAGAAACCCAAACATTTTTACAAGTATTAACAACACTTTGACGAGAACGTCGCAAGATTCTTCAACAACATTTGGCGAGTGTCACAAAAGAGTGATATAATGGTTAACGATTAAAGATATATGAAGAATAAGTCTGCTTCACGATGGTTATAAAGTTGGCGATGGTGAAGACTAAAGTTATGGCGATGAGATCGCAGAGTAGATCCGAATTAAGGGGAAATCTTAGTTGTCTTCCACTATGTATTTTCCTATATAAAGGGTTCGACTAAATCCAGAAGAGGATGATGTACTTTTGAGAGCTGAGAGAATTTTGAGGGGAGAGAAACTCCAGAAAGAAAATTGTACTTCTGAGTGTTGATATTTCTTGTAAATCTTCCTGAAAGTGAATTAATAAAAGTGTTGTTGTTCATCCACAATTATGACTTAGTTTTCATAGATTCTTGACAAGGGTGTAGTGTGGGAAATCCTGCAACTACACACAAAACCCTAATTCTAATTTCAATATCTTCCTCTCTGTTAATTCGAGCTCGTACTGCATAACCCATCTTCTAATTTCACAAACCCTCAACATTTTTTCCATGGATCTGTGTTCTCAAGTTGATCCCATCTCCATCTCAGAGTCTCAACCACATAAATCATTCTTCTCGTTCTTCAATTCTTCTCCCCTGAAATTGGTGACAACCCATCTTTCATTTCTCTGTGTTAGAATCACACAGAACCCTAAATATAATTTCTTCTCTCTGGATTTCAGGTAGAGTAAAAGCAATCAATGATAATGGAAATTGTTTTTCTCTGATTTCTAGGGTAGGTGTAGGAAAATGAAGCTGGTTAACCCCACTCAAGTGGAGTTGATAGGGGATACCCAGAATGAGGCACCCATATTTAGGATAAATGCCACCCAATTGGAAGCCTTTATGTTGACTTAGCTCGACTCCCATGTCACTCGCCTACATCCTTATGCTCCCAATTGTATGCTTGGTCCTCCTTTTGAATTCTTTCACCAACAACAACCGTCTCCTATTTCTCAGATTCACTTCTTCTCTTCAATGAGAGTCATCACTAAAGTTGTCGTGTTTTTCAGACAGAATTTGCATCACTAAAACCGACATACTTTTCAGACAAAAATGAAGAAATAAAAGCAAATAATGAGACAAAATCCACCTCCAATGCTTTTGCCATTGAGATGAGGCTTTCGCACTGTTCATTCTCCCTTTGTTCCAAATGACTCCAAAGTACCTAAATACTCAAAAACGAAACATAAGATACATAATTTACAAGAAAACTAGCATAGAAAGCATAAACAATAGATAAATAATATGGTGTTTTAGACACCTATCAGCAAGGTACATGGATCATTATAACTACTCTAAGAAAATAAAAACACAAATATTGCTCAAGTTTATAGACATACCTTTTTAGACGAATCCAATCGACTTATCGAACATAATCTGTGTGCCCCAATTCTCGTGCTTTCCTCACCGTATTCATAGCAGAGCATTCCTTGGTGAGGATGCACCTACAACATAACTAAGTTGTGTTGGGGTGAACAATGTCTTGCTCACCACAAGTGACTATTGGATTATCATGAAAGAGATCGATTTTAGAACCTTTCACATCCAGTTCCATTTCTCCAAAAAAAACTTGTTATAAGTTCCAACATCATGGATACTGCCTTCTCCATAGTCATGGAACTTTCTGGAAGATCATTCATTTTCACACTCAAAGCATCATTTGGCTTTCTTTGGTATCCACTTCTGAGTGCGTTTAGGAACAACCGGAACTTTCTTCCCATTACTCTCTTCTAGATTTCTCTAAAGAGAATTGGATTGACTATTCTTTTGTAAGTTAGTCTTCCTCCAATTGGGAACATCGGATCTTGTCTTCTCTTTACATAGTTATCCTTTTGATAACCATTACGATTGTGAAAAGGATTCGTATGACGTTTATAGGAAAATCTAGGTTGATCACAGTATTGATTCCTTAGCCTAAAGGTTGGACAGTTACAACCTGTAACGTTAAGGGGATTAATCTTAACATATGACCTTGGTTTCATAACTTCTTATGATGCCCATCATGAAGTTTCTCATTCCTTATAAGAAAACAACATCTCCTTTCCAGATGACCTTTATTTCCGCAATAGTGGCAAACATGAGGAATGTTCTTACCTCGATCTGTATGTGTTGGCTTTGGAGGTTGATATACATTGCTCTTTCGAACTTTTACTGCCGGTGGAGGTATTTCACTTTTGCCATCAGTGGAAACCTTTTGTTGAGAAAAATCACTAGCCTTGACAAATTTTACCTCTTTGCTAATACTTGAAGTATTTATTCCCTTATAGCCCAATCCGTGTGTATCACGATGATTTTTACTTGCTCCTAGCATAGTGGTTAATTTGCTTGAATTAGTGTTGAACTTTTTCAAGTCATCTTCTAACATCTTGATTTTATCAAGAGCAGCAGCTAAATCAGCCTCAAGGCATTTTTCTCGAGGCGAGATAAGCGCTTTCTATGTCATCAAAACTTGCTTGCTATTCTGCAAGTTTCTCTTCCAACAAGAAATATTTTTGATAAACATTATCACATTCAATTGACTTCATATGTAGGTTTTCCTCAGAATACTTGAGGATCGATTCGTTATAACGATTCGAAACATAAACACCTGCATAACATCTTCTCAATTTCTTGTTTTCTTGACAGAGAGGAGTCAGAAGAGGTGTGACATGAGAAGTTGTCATCTCCTTCTTTTCCAATGAATTCAAAACCTTAACATACTCTGAGACTTCCTCATCAACATCTCTATCAATATCTGAATCACCTTCATCAGAAAGTTCATCCAACTGTTCTTTTAGGCATATTTCCCAGACTTCAAGAGGTTCCACATTAAGAGAATGTTTATATACTGATCTAGACGTGACAGTTCTCTCAAGTGAATCCAAGCTTTAAAAATCATCTGGTGATTTAAGAACTGGTACGTTATTAGAGATAAACTCATCCATAAAGTCAGATCGCTACAAACATAGACTTGTAAGGTCTTGAAACTGTTTTCCTGCTCTGATACCAATTGAAAAAGCGGGGGTCGAACAACCTCACCCAATATTTCGATTAGCAATCTGTATGGACAACTCCGAGTTGTTTTCTAGAGAATCAACAAGACTCAATCAATAAAAAATATCTCAAGGAGTTATTATCTCAATCTCTCGATTTGATTTACTCAAGCAAATATAATTCGCGAGCCTAATCAAAGAGAGATAACTTGGATGGTACCAAAGACCAATATCCAAGTGTCAATCGATTTAAATCAACAACCAATAAGGTCGGATATTCTAATCGATTGAATAACGCACAACCTATATTATTTCAATTATATAAAAATATAATGCGGTAAAGAAATAACACAGACACCGGAATTTTGTTAACGAGGAAACCGCAAATGCAGAAAAACCCCGGGACCTAGTCCAGATTAAACATACACTGTATTAAGCCGCTACAGACACCAGCCTACTCCAAATTAACTTCGGTCTGGACTGTAGTTGAACCCCAGTCAATCTTACACTGATCCAAGGTACAGTTATGCTCCTACGCCTCTGATCCCAATAGGATACTGCGCACTTGATTCCCTTAGATGATCTCACCCACAACCAAGAGTTGCTACGACCCAAATTCGAAGACTTTAGCAAACAAATATGTCTCACACAGAAAAGTCTACAGGTAATAGATAAATTCGTCTCCCACAAATAAACCTATGAGTTTTGTTTCGTATTTTGATAAATCAAGGTAAATAGGAACTAATCGATAAAACCAGACTTATATTCCCGAAGAACAGCTCAGTCTCATCAATCACCTCACAATAAACTTAATCGACGCAGCGAAGAAGATTATTGAGCAATCAAAAACAATGAAACGAAGATGTTTGTGACTACTTTTATCTTGCCTATCGAAGATAGAAATCTCAAGACAATTATTACAATTGTACTCGTACGAAAAAAATAGCAAGATCAGATCACAAAACTACAAGAAAAGTAGTATCGGTCTGGCTTCACAATCCCAATGAAGTCTTTAAGTCATTAACCTAGTTTTAGAAGAAGAAAACCAAAGGTTAAAGTAGAATCGACTCTAGCTTTAGCAAACTAGTATCACACAGAATATGTGGGGATTAGGTTTACCAGTTGCTAGAGTTCTCCCTAATATAGTCTTTCAAATCAGGGTTTGCAATCAATGTTAGCTTAGTAACAAAGTATTCAATATTCACCGTTAGATGAAAACCTGATTAGATACAAGCTAATAGCTCTCAACCGTTAGATCGAAAACTTAGCTTGTCATACACACATGTACTTGATATTTTGAGTTCGTGTAACCGTACCCGAACGTGTACAATGGTTGGTTCAATATTATTCAACCAAATGGTTAGCCAAATGATAAATTTCATATCAACCATATTCTTCTTCACCATAACTAGTCCGAATGACTCAAATGAACTAGTTAGAGAGTTGTTCAATTGCTATGAGATCTCAAGTATTACAAGAGACACAATTGAATCAAAAACGATGTGATTCACTTGAATCATTTCATGAACTATAAATCCATGGTTTGCAAAAGCATTCCTTAGTAATTTAAGATAAGTTCACGAATAACGTTTTCAGACATAACCTCTGTAGTTCGCGGACTCAAGCTAACCGGTTGAAGTTAATAAACTCCAGTAGAATTTATCTGGATGAGAACTTCCGTCAGTTCGCGGACTGAGTTCACAGACTGCACGTGAGCTTCAACTTCAGCAGATATTCTCAGGTTCGAGAACTTACGCCAGTTCGCGGACTGAGTTGCTGCTCACGTTCCGGTTCCACTTGATCAACAAAGTTCGCAAACTTCGGTTCAAGTGTTAAGGACTTATACATATATGTGTTGCCACAACAATGTTTATATCCCACAATGGTTATATAGTCTAAACTCTCATTTCAATCATTGAAACATTCTCAGAGGACGTCATATAGCTATTATTCACAAACTATGTTTCGTCAGAGCAATTTCCAAAGTGATTGAAACATAACATGACTTTCGTCACTAGGAAAAGATGAACTTGGCTAAAGAGAAAGATTTACCAACACCCATTTCGATAAATAGATGAGCGAGATATACTCTGCTCGAAATGTCACATGTGTATATTCTTAGTCTCTATAGTAAAACGACTTTTGTCTCAAGATAGTAAATAGACTTTTGAGTGATAGATAAGTTAAATTCTCCACATACCTTTTAGTCGATGAAGATCCACTAGTTCCTTGAGTAGTCCTTCGTCGTGTATGATGATCGCCATAGAGTTCTTGAGCTCAACTATACTTTCCATCCTAGTCCGAGACCTTAGCTATAGTAGACTTAAAATCAAGACTTTATAGTTTTGATCACTAATATTGACAAACATGCTTGAGATAGAAACGCATGCGAGTTTGACCGAGCAGTGCTCTAACACTTTGTCCTAATGATGAATTCTAAAGGCTCAAAAAGGAATTTCAAAAATCCAAATACCTCTAGTATGGATCTTTCTTGTGACCAAAATTCTCTTAGGATTAGGTTTGTGGATGATTCATGTGCTAGAATTTTTGAGAAGATTTCATCTAAAGGTTTTATTTTAGAAAATAAATTGGATATCTCTAGTGGACATGATGAAGATTTAGCTTGCTTTAAAATGTTCAATATTGGAAACATCTTTGATGGTCTTGGTCAAGGTTTTGATTCTCTTACAAGAATTTTCTATGCCAACATTCATGATGTTGATCTTAATAAGATGGAATTCAAATCCATGATAAATAGAAAAAGGTTTCTTGTTGATAGAGAGTTAATTTCAAAGATTACCAACATAACGTTGGGAAACGTACGTCTCCCTAGACCAAGTGATGAACGTCCTTCATGTGATGATATCTCTATGGGGCTTTGTGGAAAGAAGGTATCTTGGAATCAAGGGAAGTTTCCAACTAATGATCTTAGTATTGCATTAATGGCATTTGGAAAACTCGATATCCCTAATCTTTGTCCCTCCACAGTTGAGAATTCTTGGTGGAGTCATGAGTTTGCTGAATTAGTCTATTTCCTTGAATTGGGTGTTCAAAGTCTTGATATTTATGGACTCATTATATATAAAATGGTTTCAATGACTTATCCCATCAAGATGTTAGGCTATCCTTGTTTGATTAGTCAAACCTGTCGTGACTATCGTGTTAATTCAATTGGCAACTCTCTTGGGGTACCCAAACCGGTTCGTCCCTGTACCTTCATACACATAAGGAAAATGTATGCAAAAGACAAAGAGATGCTTAATTTAATGAGTGCGACCCTACCACCTTGAGTTTACTTCAAAAAATTCACAAGGGAGTGTGTAAGGTCAATTCAAGGGTGAAATGCGTTCAAGAAAAATTGTCGGTGGTTGCAATTAAGTTTCCCGAGCTCAAGGAAGAGTTGAACACAATTCGAGCATCATGGAGTATCTCCGATGAAGATGACGAGTAATGTGTTTGTTAGTAAATCTTCTATTTTTCTTGTTTTGTTTAGAAGAATAACTAGTGTTTTGGAATAGCCATTATTGTGTTTACACATAGCTATATCCAATGTTTTCATCTTCTTGTTTTTAGATTTATTGGTTTAAATTCTAAGCTTGTTTGAAAGATGATAGTTGCAATATTAATCTTTTGATATATTGTAATATTTTGATGGGATATGTGTGTTTACGTCCGTGAATTCTGCAGTAATTGAGCTTCCCTAATCTATCTTGTGTGTATTACTGCGAGACTCCGTATTGTGACTTATGTTGAGCATTAGACAACCAAAGTTTATTATTTTTGTGATTAGCTTAGTTGTGTTCCGTAAGGTACTTTACATAGAGTAAATTAGACTAAATCAATCATCATGTGTGATTATTTAGTTATTACTCCGTAAGGATTTTCTCATGTTGAGCATGGTTGACTGGGTTGGTTATTTTTATGATTAACTTACTCATCGCCCCATAGATTTTCTTATGTGAGTATAAACGATTGAATTGATTACTTTTGTGATTAGTTTAATTGTGTAGTCCGGTTAGATCAATTATGAGCTCTCTTGTGAATAATTTAATCGAGTTATTAAGTCTCCATAAGTTTTCTTATGTTGGGCATATTTATTCAAATTAATCTTGGATTTCCTTGGTTAATATGATTGAATATTTTGGATTCCAAATTCATACTTGTATGTAATTTGTTGAGTCTAAATAAATCCTTATTTTCTCTTGAAATTAAGGTCGCTCTTGTTGTTCCTTTGGGAATGACATATTATGGGGAATGAGATATTTGTGCTTAATTGCCAAATCTTTGTGGGGAGTGCGGTTGTGGAATAATATAGGGGTTATCTTGCGTCTTTATAAACTCCTTGATGAATGCATTTAGCTTTGGCTTTATGATTGCATCTAAATAAGATGATATACATTTACCTTTGGACATGAAATGTCTCTTACGGAAATTTCATTAGGATCCCGTTCTTGTACCTTTGCCAATTTTATTGACAAAAAGGGGGAGAATTAATATGTAGTTCACACTACAAATACATATGGTTTTCGGATCATTATGTAAGGGGGAGTGGTTTCCATGTGAGATGGAGTATTGACTAAGGGGAAGTGAAGTATCACCATAGTATTGTTGTTGAAGTTGTGATGCAATTTGACTTTGACGATGTCTAATAATACTATGACATTGTATAACAATGATTGAGAACCGATTCTTTTCTCATTGTTATAGCTACGGATTTTCAACAACGATGATACTAAACTTACAACCTTTGGGATCATTGGACTACTTCGAAGTGACGAAGATTTCGAGTATTGTTGAAGATTAGACATGTGGAATAGGAGCTATAAAGTTTCTTTATATATTTTTTGTATTCCATATATATTAATAGTTTTTCCACTAAAATTTACAAAGGGGGATATTATTAGAGAATTTCTCGGTCGAACTCGCATGCGTTGCTATCTCAAGCATGTTTGTCAATGTTAGTGATCAAAACTATAAAGTCTTGATTTATAGTCTACTATAGCTAAGGTCTCGGACTAGGATAGTTGAGCTCAAGAACTCCATGGAAATCATCATACAAGGCGAAGGAGTACTCAAGGAACCATTGGATATTCATTAACTAAAAGGTATGTGGAGACTTGAACTTATCTATCACTCAAAAGTCTATCTACTTTATCTCTTATCTTGAGACAAAAATCGTATTACTATAGACTAAGAATATACACATGTGATATTTTGAGATGAGTATATCTCGCTTATCTATTTCTCGAAATATGTGTTGGTAAAGCTTTCGCTTTATCCAAGTTCATTGTAGTTGCAGGAAATACCACACTACACCCCTCACAAGAATTCCTACAATCAAGTCTTTTTAGGATGAACAATCACAATCTTTATTGATTAATATCACAAATTTTACAAGAAAGGAAATAAATGAAACTAAGAAATTAACAACTGCACTGGACTTTCTCTCTCCTAATGACTTGCTCAATACTCGAAAAAGATCCCCCTCCTCTTAAGCCTGTTCGACTCTTTATATAGGGAATTACATAGTGGATGACAGCTAATATATCCTTTATTTTAGGATCTGGCTTGCGGTATTTCGCAAGCTTACAAATGTACAATTTTTCAAACGTCCTAAATCTCGCTAGATATTCACACCTTTCTCGTGTTTACGCTGTGGTTTTCTGCTACATCATCTCTTAAATCATCCTGCGACATTCGCACTGTGTTATTGGTGAAGATTTCACAAGTGTATCCTTGTTGCGATATTCTGATCCTACATCTTGCCTCTTCTCATGTCTTCTCTGTGAAGGAGAGAATATCATGAGAAATTGTACTTAAAAGTGTCGTAGATGCCCATCTTTCCAATGTTTTTCTCTATCGGCCAGATTCCTTAAATATAGCGTAACCGCCTACACGTGTCATCATTCCTTTATTTACCGATTAAACTGGTCATCTTCTTTTGTCTATTTAAATAGGGGTCTGATGAAGAAATAATTCTCTTCTTTTACTTCTTCTTCATCTTCCATATTCTCTGTAACTCTTCATCGTCTGCAACTTTCTTCATCTTCCCTATCTTCCTGCTATTGCTTCTTTTCGCTCCCATGGAATCAGCAAGGTTAGTTTTCCTCTTTTTCTTCTTTTGATTTTGCTGAAACTGATCTTATTTTATTGGAATCATCTTGTTTGTTTCTTTTTTGTGTAATTCCCATACTGTTTCTGTTTCAGCAAAAGCACTTTTAATATTGAATTTGCAACTCAAAACCCTAATGCACCCAAAAAATCGCATCCCAAAGTTGTTGCGAGAAAAAGAAAGTCTGTGAATAATAAGGTAGTAAAAAACATTATTCTTTTAATAACAATATTGTTGCCTCTATTTCTTATCTGGATTGTTATTCGCAGGGTGACAAAGATACCAACAACCCCCCCAAGAAATCTCGTCATCTTAAGATTGTTGAAACTTTTGTTCCATTTTCTTCACTTATCCCTTTAAAATCTCCTGCGGTACCTTCGCAATCTGAACCTTTACTTCTCATTCGCGAAAATGTTGCCTCAGACGTTTCCCCTTCAACTGGTCTTGTTACGAACGAAACCCATCTTATTAACCCTTCTGCGAATGAAACCCCTTCTTCTCATGTTGTTAATGCTTCTTAAATCGACTCTTCCTTAATCCCAACTACTAATTTTCCCAAACTTCATCTTCAAACGACACATTTATTATGAAAAATGATTCAGTTCCTCAATCTTCTAATATCACCATTTCTTCATCTGAATTCTCTTCCTTTTCCAAAGACGCTTTAGATGGGATAGATATTGTGTTCCAAACTTTATCTGATGCTTTGGATGGTGTCAAGAAATCTTCCACTAACCCCATCAAATTGAGTGTTTGCGAAATTTTAAATAAGTATGTTGGCTGTGAGAGAATGGTTTCGCAAATAGCATTGGACAGGGAAGTGAAAATTTTGAACAAGAATCTCCAAACGATGACCTTGGAACGTGATGCTCTTCGTCTGGAAAATCAAAAATTCCAAAATATCTCGCTGGATTATGAATTTCTTCGCAAGAAGAATAATAAACTGAAAGGTATGATTTTCTAATCTTCGCCTTTGATTTATATTATAAGTAATTATGTCCTTTTATCATGCAATTTTCTTAAAGTCTTTCATTCGTACACTAAGTTTTAAACTAGAAACGAATAATGAAGAGATATCAGTTTAAATCTGCCGCTGAAGAAGCCCGTGTTGATAGAGATATTTGGATGGATCAGTATAACCGATTAGATAACCTTCATACATATTCTGTTGGTCAAATAGATAACCTTACCAAAGAGAATACTCAATTAGTTCAGGAGGAAAACTCATTAAGTAGTGAAATATCTCGCCTCTCTTATTCTTTGACTAAAGCTAACTTAGAGATGGAAACTTTATTAGAGGAAAACAAAACTCTATCTCAGGAAAAGAGAACTCTCTTAAATAAGGTGGCGGTCTTTTCGCATCAACTAAATACTCTTCAAAAGGTGTGTGATAACCAAGAATAATCTCTTCACTCACTGAAAAATGAACTTAAGGAAGTAACCGAATCATCTATTGCTGAGAGAAATACACTCATCCAGGGTAGAATAGCTTTAAGTATAAAGGAAAGTCAGCTCAAAGAACAATATTCCAAATTAGAAGAATCTTATTCTTCACTTGCGAAGGAAAATACTTTTCTCATCTCTAAAGAAAAAAATCTAAAATCTCGAGATAAATTTGACGATGCAATGAATCATTGGGAGAATACTTTCTTGGCACTAATTTAAAACATAATTTCGCAAAAGGAAGGTAGTTATTTTGACTGCCTCAGCTATTCTTTCTCTGTTGAATCTGTTTATAATATGCTGCTTGTTAATTCTTTATCTTAATAAAAAAAAATTATTCTTTCATTTTGCAGATTCTGAGAGAGATCTTTGCTCTTCCTTTTCTGATTTGGATTTGAAGTATTCTAAAATTCGCAAGGAAAATGCATCGCTCGCTACTCACCTTGCTCGTTCTCGCGATCGAGCAGAAAGGAGACTTGATTATCTTGCTTATTTCAAGGATATCCAAGATATAAATCACCAAAAATCATTCATTCGCCAAGTTCATCTTAAAGCTGAAGTTCATGCGAATGAAATTTTGTTGTCCAATTCTCTTCCTCTTGTATCAATTGCACCTTTAGAAGTAGATGATGATGAAATTCCTCATGCTGTTGATAGTGACTTTGATTATGAAAGTGACATGGAAACTATTTCTCAAGAAGAAGATGAAGTAGAAGAACATCCTACTAAAGAAGCATCTGCTGGTGATGACCAAAATGGAAATGAAAAAGAAATTCCTCTCAAATAAACTATTAATGGAGAATATCAAGGTGGAGATGAAGCTAGAATTAATCAAGGTGAAGAAAATGCTGGCGAGAGTGAGAAAATAACGAAGAACACCCATTAACTCCTTCTGGCGAAGTCAACATTGAGGATTGAGTTTCTTATTTGATTCTATCTTCTTGAGTTGTTTCATGTTCATTACTTTTTGCGGACAGTGTACCTCAAACAACTTTGAAATTTACTCTTTTAATACTTTGCGGTGATAAAAATAATGCCACTTGTTTATTAATTCCCATACTTTCCTCTCATTATCTTTCTTGCGATGAATGATCTGCATAAAGAATAGTTAGTATTTATAAATCTTTTGTTTTGTTATGTGGTCTTATTTTTCCTTCCTAGTTAAAGGTCTTATTTTGCCATCTTTTGTCATTGTGACAAAATGGCAGGACGTTTCTGCACTTTCATGCAAAAACCCATTGATCTTGCCTTAACTTTTTGTTCCTTTGTCATTTTTGCTGCGACAATATGACAGGTCATTGTTTTCTTGCGAAATTAAAGCCCCATGACATTGTCGTCTTGCGACGAAATCGAAGGACGTCTTTACACTTGCATGTAATGACCCATTGATCTCGTCTTATCTTCTCTTTGGTATTATTGCCTCTTCAAGATTGTTGCACAAATACGACAAGTCTTAATACTCCCGTGAGTAAAAATCCTCATGACATTTGCGTCTTAAGACACTTATCAGCTTCCTAATGGAGGGTGCCTCCCTTATCTTCCCCCTGGTTTCCCCTTCAAGGAGATGTACTTCTGCCATACAAGACTAGCTCCTCCCATCAAGTCCTAACAACAACCAGTTATTTTTGCATCCTCTTATCCCTTTTTCCTATATGGATTATGGTTACGAGACTGCACCCTAAGTGGGGTTTTCTTCGGGCCGAGTGCATCATAGTCAAGATTTTACAAGAATGGACAGGTTAGTTTCATACGCCCCAGGCACTCTTGGATCAACCGTGTACCTCGGCGCCTTGATCATACTCTGCACTCCTTAGGAGAGTCCTTATTACCTTAGTCGCCCAACTTAAGTCGTATGCTTAAGTTGAGAATCCAAGGTGCCTCTCCTGGATAGGATTTCATTGACCCCAAATGTCCATGACTCAGGTTACAGTAGTGGTATAACCTTATCCCTGAGACATGCAACAAATACCCTCTTCTATGATGCACTTTAGGTCTTACATTTTCTTCTTGCGAAATTTTATTCGCGAACTAGGGTGTACGTCATAAAAGTTCGTCACATTCTAATATGTCATTATTTTATGATTTTCTCTTGCGAAATTTTCGCATATTCTAATTTTATCTTGATCTTGAATAATCTCGCAGCAGCTCTTTCATAAAAAAAATTGTTCATATTTATTTTGTTGCATCATACATTATTTCATCATCTAAGGTTTCTCAAAGTCCTTCACGGGTAATATCTCTTTAAATATAATATATTCCATGGTCTGTCGAGTATTTGACCAACATATCTACCCTCTGGATCCATCAATTTGTATTCCCCCGTTCCAATTATCTCTTTTATAACGTAGGTTCCATCCCATTTTTCGCTAGTTTCCCACCACCTTCTCGCTGGTGAATTGGCGTCTCGCGAAGAACTAAATCACCTGGTTGAAATTCACGTGCCTTGACACGCTTATTGTATTCTCGGGCTAATCTTCGCTGATAATTCTCCATATACTGTAAAGCTCTTTCTCTCTTCTCTTCTAGCTCTTCTAGCTCATCAAGATTGTTGAGGATCATGCCAGCACTAAGATTCTTCTCCCAAGCCTCTTTTTTTGTTGTGGGAATAGCAACTTCTGTTGGCAACACTGCCTCAACTCCATATGTCAAACAGAAAGGTGACATTCATGTAGCTTCTTGCCTAGTTGTATTGTAAGCCCAAACTGCATTATGTACCTGTTCGAACCATACTTTATGATGTACTTCTAACTTTTTCTTCAATATGTCTGTGATTGTCTTATTTGTTGATTCAGCTTGTCCATTGGCATGTGGATATAGATGGCTGGATTTTCCACACTTTATCTTGAATGCATTAAGTAACATTTCTATGTTCTGCCCTTCAAATTGTTTCCCATTGTCAGATACCAATTGTGCTGGAATTCCAAATCTGCAAATGATATTTTCAAATATGAATGTAAAGATGTATTTATCGCGAATGTGATGTAATGCCTTTACTTCTTCCCATTTTGTGAAATAATATGTTGCGACAATTAGGTACCTTTTTTGTCCATATCCTGGTACAAATGGTCCCACAATATCTAAGCCCCACTTTCCAAAGGGCCATACACTTATTAAAGATGATAATGGTGCTCCAAGTGCATGTATTTTATTTCCGTACCGCTGACAATCTTCGCAACGTCTTGATATTTGCTTCGCATTTTCATGCATATATGGCCAATAATAACCTTGCATTTTCGCTCTATATGCTAAATATCTCCCTCCTCTGTGGTTGCCAGCGTCTCCACAATGTAACATCTTTAATATATTTTCTCCTTCTTTTCGTGTTAGACATCTAAATGATGGTCCATTAAAGGATCTTCGATATAATACCCCATCTCTTAATTCATAATTTGTTGCAAGACTTTTTAACTTATGTACTTCTAATCTATTTCTTGGTGTTTCTCCTTTCGCCAAGTATGCATGAAGTTCTGCTCTCCAGTCTTCTCTATCAAGCATTTGCTTTTCTTCTCCATCTTCTATAATCATTACATCTACTTCTTCCTCTTCTTCTTTGTTTATTGATGGTGATTGAAGTGTTTGTATCTTTATGCATCTCGCAATTGGATCTATCATCATACTTGAAATGAAAGCATAAGCATCTGCAAGTCTATTGTCTTTCCTTGATATGTGTCTCCACTTTACTTTTGGGATTTTCACTGACAATTCTTCAACAAGTTTTTTATATTTCTTCGAGGATGGTTCAGTTGTAGTGTACTCTCTTTTTATTTGGAGAATAACTAACTGCGAGTTACTCGTGATTCTCATATTCTATAGCTTCATTTCTGTTGCGAATTTTAGCGCATGGACCACGACTTCATATTCTGTCTCATTATTAGTGGATGCGAATTCTAGTCTGAAGGAAAAATCCATTTTATTTTATTCTGGTGAAATTAAGACAATTCCAACTCCATTACCTTCCCCATTTGACGATCCATCTACCAATATTTCCCATCTATCGGGTTCTGTTAATAGATCTTTTGGGTTTCCATATTTTTCTTCTACATCCATCATTTCCTCCACAGCTTCATCATCTTCTAGAGGAAACTCTGCTAATAAGTCTGCGACAACCTGTGATTTTGGTGAAGACAATATTTCATATTTAATTTCGAAATGTCCTATTTGTGCATTCCATCTCTCTACCCTGCCTGAACTTTTTGAATTCTTCATCACCGATTCAATTGGTACCATTGTCAAAACCCTTATTTTGTGTGCCTGAAAATATATGCGGAGCTTTAATGCTGCATAAACTAATGCCAGAATTAGTTTTTCAATCTTTGAATAATTTTTCTCTGCGGCATTGAATGTATTGCTGATGTAATAAATTGGTTTTTCAACCCCCGCATCCATTCGCAATAGCACAACACTTAATGCATGCGAAGTTGTCGCAAGATAAATTAATAGTTCTCCTCCTGGTTCCGCCTTTTGCAAAATAGATATATTCATCAGATGTTCTTTTATTACTTGGAAAGCTTTCTCACATTCATCTGTCCACCTGAATTTTGTACCCTTTTTGAGTATGTTGAAAAAATGTTTACATTTATCCGATGATCGCGAAATGAATCTTCCCAGCGAATCCAAGAGTCCGTTTAACTTCTGTAAATCCTTCACCGTCGCTGGTGTTGGCATGTCGCAAATTGCTTGCACTTTCTCTGGATCAGCTTGTATTCCTTCGTTGGATACAATGTAACCTAAAAAATTTCCTAATGCAACTCCAAAATTGCATTTTTTAGGATTCACCTTGATGTTAAATTGCCACATTTGTTCAAAAATTTCCTTCAGATCTTGTACATGATTAGCTTGTCATCTACATACACTTCTAACATATTGTGTATCCACTTTGCGAACACCTTCTCCATAATTCTTTGATATGTTGCTCCAGCATTTCGCATACCAAATGGCATTTTTGTATAACAGTATAATCCTCTTGGAGCGAAAAAAGCAGTATGTTCTTGATCTTCTTCAGCAAGAGGAATTTGATTATAACCTTTGTACCCATCTAGAGAAGATATTCTATCATTTCTCGCCGCTAACTCAGCCATTTGTGGAATATCTGGTAATGGAAAACTATCTTTCAGACAAGCTTTGTTTAGATAAGTAAAGTCTATACAAATTCTTATCCCTTATTCTTCTTTGGGACTATAACCATGTTTGTTATCCACTCTGGATACTTGGCTTGTCTTATAATTCCTGCATCAAGCATCTTCTGCAGCTCTTCTTCTATTTGGGAGTGATATGTCGTTGCGATTTTTCTTATTCTTTGTTTAAATGGTCTTGTACCTTTGTCAATTTCCAATTTATGACACGCCACAGACGGATCTATTCCAGGCATTTCATCCATATTCCATGAGAAAATATCTTTATACTCTCGCAAAAGATTAATAGTTCTTTCTTCTTCATCTGCCTCCATCTTGGTCCCAATTATTAGTATTTTAGGTTCTTCTTTACTTCCAACATTCACTTCCTTTGTTTATTCTGCTGCGGTGTAGCTGGCCTTAGGTTCTTCCATGGGCGTTGGTTCTTTTATCACTTTCGTAAGTTCGCTTCCTTCTTCCGAAATTTCGATGGGTATTCCTTTCCCTTCTTTTGCTCTAATCATGTAAATTTTAAACTCTTCTTCTTTCTTAGCCTCTTTCGCCATCTTTCAGCGAAGTTTTCGCTTCTTTGGACGTTCTTCATAATGCTTCACTTTAATTTGATAACATGAATTCGCACTATCAATATCTCCCCTTATTTCTCCAATTCCGCTTGGTATTGGAAATTTGATGCATTGATGTAATGTTGATGCTACGGATTTAATTGCATGTATCCATGGCCTTACTAACATTATATTTAAGGCGATTCCACATCCGCCACACACAGTGTTATTTGTGTTTCAATTTCTTCTAGCGAAATTCGCAACATTATTTCTCCTTTAGGTTTTGTTGTAGATTTTCCAAAGCCATGAATATGATACATTGAATGAGTCATTTCTTCATCTTTGTATCCCATTCCTTTGTATGCATGATAAAACATTATATCCACTTAACTTCTTGTATCTACTAAAGTTCTATTCACCGCCCATTCTTCCTTCTTTTTTTTTGCGGATTTCTTCTTTTCTTTCTGTGTGGTTACCGTGATTACCAAAGGAGGTGTGTGAATCAAATTTTCTCTTGGTATTTCTGCTGCTGTAAATGTAATTTTCTTATTTTCCCAATCTCTTAAGGGTGATATCTTCTCTACTGTCATAATTTTCTTTCCTTCAAAATCTCGTTTATGTATACTTCCTCTAATTTTATCATGAAATTCATTAATCATTTTTTTTGTGATTACGCTACACTCCAACCTTCTTTTATTTTCATTGATCTTAATTGTCTCTTCTTCAACTATTTTGCTGTTTTCTTTCATCATTTTCTTGATTTGAATAATCTTTACGACGATCTTCACAATTTTCAATTTTCAATCCCTGTTTCTAGCGCCAATAAGTAGTTGCAGGAAATCCCACACTACACCCCTCACAAGAATTCATACAATCAAGTCATTTTAGGATGAACAATCACAATCTTTATTGATTAATCTCACAAATTTTACAAGAAAGGAAAAAAATAAAACTAAGAAATTAACAACTGCTCTGGAATTTCTCTCTCCTAATGACTTGCTCAATACTCGAAAAAGATCCCCCTCCTCTTAAGCCAGTTCGGCTCTTTATATAGGGAATTACATAGTGGATGACATCTAATTTATCCTTTATTTTAGGATCTGGCTTGCGGTATTACGCAAGCTTACAAATGTATAATTTCGCAAATGTCCTAAATCTCGCTAGATCTTCACACCTTTCTCGTGTTTACGCTGTCGTTTTCATCTACATCATCTCTTAAATCATCATGCGATATTCGCAATGTATTATTGGTGAAGATTTCGCAAGTGTATCCTTGTTGCAATATTCTGATCCTACAATCATCTTTACCTAGTGACGAAATTCATGTTACGTTTCAATCATTTTAGAAATCGCTCTGACGAAAAATGGTTTGTGAATAACAACTATATAACGCCCTATGAGAATGTTTCTATGATTGAAATAAGAGTTTAGACAATATAACCATTGGGGGATATAAACATTGTTGTGGTAACACATATATGTATAAGTCCTTAGCACTTGAACCGAAGTTTGCAAACTTTGTTGATCAAGTGAAACCAGAACTTGAACATCCAACTCAGTCCACGAAGTGTGTAGTTCTCGAACCCGAGAATTTCTGCTGGAGTTGTATCTCGATTTCAGTCCGCGAACTCAGTCCACGAACTGAAGGAATTTCTCGAACCCGAGAATTTCTGCTGGAGTTTGTGAACTCCAACCGGTTAACTTGAGTCCGCGAACCCAGTCCGCGAACTTGTGTGGTTATCTCTAAAAATGATGTTTGTGAACTTATCTTAATAAACTAAGGAATTCTATTGCAAACCGTGGCTTTATAGTTCATGAATCGATTCGAGTGAATCACATCGTTTTTGATTCAATTGTGTCTTATGTAGTACATGAGATCTCATAGCAATTGAAAAACTCTCTAACTAGTTGATTTGAGTTATTTGGTCTAGTTATGGTGAAGAAGAATATGGTTGATATAAAAGTTATCATTTGGCTAACCATTTGGTTAACTAGTATTGAACCAACTATTGCACACGTTTGGGTACGGTTACACAAACCCAAAATCATAAAGTACATGTGTGTATGACAAGCTAAGTTTTCGATCTAACGGTTGAGAAATATTAGCTTGAATCTAATCAGGTTTTCATCTAACGGTGAATATTGAATGCTTTGTTACCGAGCTAATATTGATTGCAAACCCTGATTTGAAAGACTATATAAATGAAAACTCTAGCAACTGGGAAACCTAATCCCCACACATTCTATGTGATAATAGTTTGCTAAGCTAGATTCAATTCTCCTTTAAACTTTGGTTTTTTTCTTCTAAAACCAGGTTAACGACTTAAAGACTTCATTGGGATTGTGAAGCCAGACCGATACTACTTTTCTTGTAGTTGTGTAATCTTATCTTGCTGTTTCGATCCTACGAGTATAATTGTAATAATTGGCTGGATATTTCTATCTCCGATAGGCAAGATATAAAAGTAATCACAAACATCTTCGTCTCATCGTTTGTGATTCCTCAATAATATTCTTCGTTGCGTCGATTAAGTTTATTGTGAGGTGATTGATAAAACTGAGATGTTCTTCAGGAATATAAGTCTGGTTTTATTGATCGGTTCATGTTCACCTTGATTTATCAAAAGACGGAACAAAACTCATAGGTTTATTCGTGGGAGACGAATTTATCTATCTTGTAGACTTTTCTGTGTGAGACAGATTTTTTTATTAAAGTCTTCGAATTCGGGTCGTAGAAACTGTTGGTTGTGGGTGAGATCAGTTAAGGGAATCAAGTGTGCAGTATCCTGCTTGGATCAAAGACGTAGGATCATAACTGTACCATGGATCAGTGTGAGATTGATTGGGGTTCAACTACAGTCTAGACCGAAGTTAATTTGGAGTAGGCTAGTGTTTGTAGCGGCTTAATACAGTTTATGTTTCATCTAGACTAGGTCCCGGGGTTTTTCAGCATTTGAGGTTTTCTCGTTAACAAAATTCTGGTATCTGTGTTATTTCTTTTCCGCATTATATTTTTATATTATTGAAATAATACAGGTTGTGCGTTGTTCAATCAATTAGAATATCCGACCTTATTGGTTATTGATTTAAATTGATTGACACTTGGATATTGGTCTTTGGTACCATCCAAGTTATCTCTCTTTGATTAAGACTCGCGAATTGTATTTGCTTGATTAAATCAAATTGTATTGATTGAGTCTAACTGTCTAGTTGATTCTCTAGAAAACAACTCGGAGTTTTCCATACAGATTGCTAATCAAAATATTGGGTGTGGTTGTTAGACCCCCGTTTTTTCAGTAGTTACAGAACCCGCTGTTACAAAGCTGACTGTTACATAGAAATCCTTACAGTAATAATTTTTGGAAAACCGTTACAAATATTTTGAATTTGGAAAGAATATAGGACGGTTCCTTCTTCTTCTTCTTCGTGCAGCAGCAGATATAATTCTACAACTCCTTCTTTCTCTCCTACAGCTTCACAGACTTTACCCCAAACTCCCTTATTATGCCCCTCTGGGACTCGAACCTCCTCTATATACACAACAGGGACATAAAATCCCGAGAATCTCTTTGCCTTTTCTTCTCTTCCAAGTCCGGGAATGTTTCCTTCTTTCCGTGAACCCAAATTCCATTTAAACTCGATAAGTCGAATCTTGTGAGAATATATCTTTCCTAATCCTTTACGCAACCTCCATGTATACCAAGCACCGATATAGCTAACTTCTCTGTTTTATAAAATGGAAAGAAAGGAAATCTTTCCTTTCTTTACCTCCACGTGGAGTCTTGGTTTATCCAACGTCTTTAGTATCTCTCACAGAATGTATGCCTCTGTAATCTTCCAGATATATAACCAAAAATCCCGTAACATCTCTCAACTCTGTTTGCAAGAAAAACATATCTTCTTTATTTTCGGTGCACAAATCACATATCTTCCCTGTTTTAATAACCCAAGCCCAAACCAATCCAAAACAAAACCTAAATCCGATCACAACTAGCTGAAATTTCTCTAGGAAAATACGAAGTTCAACTCACATTTTCCCGCCAAAAACCAACTTCAAAAGAGGAAGGAGAGGAGGCGCCCCTATCCAGCGTAGGGGTTCCATTATCCATGGGTTCAAATAGTAAACTAGGGTTCCCCTTATCAGTGGATTTCCCCTTAGTAATTGATGTTTCCCTTATCCAAAATGAGAGTCTGAATAGTAGGTGTCCTCCGGGTGCAACTTTTCGATCCGATTTTTCCAAAAACGTTAATTGGCCAAAAATACCTACTAACACATAAAACACCATAATAAGAACAAAAACTGGTACTAACAATATATACAATTGAGATCAAAGTAGACACATAAATACGTCTATCATCGATCACTTCCTGTGGATGAGGGATGGCCGGTGTTCACAATGCTATTTTGTTTTTTTTCCAGAAATAAATCTACACCATCCAACTAGGCTGGCGAAGTTGGATGGTCATGATCGAATTGCGATAGTTGTTCAATACCGTTGACGCAAATTTTGGGGTTCAGAAGCCGATCGGCCAACTCCCTTTTGAGCGAGCGATTCGAGGCGCTGCATGAGGGTTTGAGCAGGTCAATCGACCATGTACAAAGGTGGGTTTCCACCGATCATGCTGACATCCCCTTGGTCACCTAAAATTAAATCTAAGCCACTCAATTCGGCTGGCGAAGATGGATGGTCGTGATTTATTTGCGGCAGTAATGTGTTGCCATAAAGTAATTTTAGGGTTTCTTAAAACTGTGCATTCACGCTACTTCAGGCAAAAGATTTGATATGCTCTGGTTTTGCTGTGGACAGGTCGATCGACCAAGGGAGGAGTTGGGCCAACGGTGAACACGTTAGGACCTCTTTGATCACTCTAGATGCGATTCAAGTCATCCAAATAGGCCGGCTAAGTTCGATTGAGCTAACTTTAATTAAAAACGTGTGTGAACTCGTTGATCGCTTCGTCAGAGAGCGATGTAGCCTGTATGAGTATTTTTGTGCAGATCCCAATGCTGGCACTTCGGGAGATTCATGCTACTCTGCTGAGAGTGAGCATTGATCGACATGTCGTGTCAATATTGGTAGTTCGGCTGGGAACATAACATATGCAAATACTAGGCAAGTCATGCATTAGTTAATAATGCTGGCAGAAAATAAAACTCACAGAATATTCGGGATTGCTACTACGCGCACCATTCTGAATGAATTTCATATATATATATATATATATACTGAGTTTCTCAATACATGTATAAGTAAAGAGGTTTGAGCACTCGTTACTTTTAAATGGCCTTTTTTCCTTGTAGGATTACAACGCTAAATATAAGGTTTTATGATTTTGACCCTGAACTAAAAACCACCATCAACAAAGACAGAAGAATTCATAATAGTTTTCATATCTTATGGATTTATTAGTGCACAAACCTTGATCAGCTGGGATCCAACTAGAATCGATCTATCTTTGATAGATATGATTGATTAGTTGTGTGAGATCGGCATTTTCTAATTTTCTCTTTGATATCTATATTGATTGAGTGCGAATATATACTTGACTATTTTGGTAGTTAAAGTTAGATTGATCTAACCAGACAAATGAGTTTATTAGGTTAAACGGAAGAGCCTTTGTCAACAACTCATCTATATCTTGTAGCAAGATTGATTAGAATGGTTACCAAATAGATTATTCCTTTGTTATTTGGAATAGGATCCAAAGGACTTGCTATTCACGTGTGTGACTCTAGAAGTCGAAGCCACAGGGATACTGATGGAGATAAGTAACTAGGGGTACTCTGCTTGGTCTCAACTATACGAAGTTAGTATTAGATTTTGTATAGCGGCTTAATTCTGAGAGTATTCAAAACTGGACTAGGTCCCGGGTTTTTTATGCATTTGCAGTTTCCTTGTTAAAAAAATCTTGTTGTGCCATTTACTTTACTTTCCGCATTATAATTTTTCTATGATAACTAAAGTAAATTTCACTTTACGTTAACTCCGTAATACTTGATAGTGATCCTATAGAGTTTGGTTATTACCGAACCTATTATCAAGTAACACACTTTGTTGTCGTATTGTCTCGATCTTGTATACATAATCAATCACACAAGTTATCTTGTTATTGTATTGTCTCGATCTCGTATCCATAGAAAATCACACGAAGTATGAACCAAATTGTCGTATTGTCCCGAATTTTTCCATTGAAAATCACATTTGGTAGAGGACTTATATGTTTAAATAAAAATATTGTGGTGTATTTGGGTACCCTCGTATTTTCACATCTTTTGTGATTTACATTTGTGGCTCGGTCTATATTGGTCATCACAGTTATAACAGAGTCCCTAAGCTCGCCTTTGATTTTGTTGTTCTTGTGGAAGACATATGATAGGTGGGATGTATAGGGTCTTGATAAGGGATGCCTAAGGTGGTAGGGCTGGTGGATTAGATATAGGTGGGGTGATTAAAGTGGTAGATTTTTTTATAGCTGGAGAGTATTTCCAAAAAAATAAGTAGAAGTGGTTGTTGGTTTATAATTTGAAGGCTTATGTGGGTTTTGTTGAAAAGTGAGGGCATTCTCTTGTAATTTTGCCAGAAAAAATGTTAAGAAAGTGTTGTTGGCTTGTACATCTCAAAAGATTTGCGAATTACGTCTTTCAACCCACTAATGAAACTTAAAACAAAATACTCTTCTGTGAGGCGAGGGTTGTTACTAAGCATGGGAGCCTTAAGTTGTTCAAACTTTTCATAGTATTCCCCAACAATAGTTAATTGAGGCAATATATTAAAAATGTTAGAGCATAGCTCGGTTGAACCCACCAAGCGTTGGTATGTCAAGTTTGGTTGTCATATTTTAGTGAATCAAAACTCATCTAAGAGTCGCTTGATTATGTACAAGAGACAACTTTGTATAGGTTAGACTAGAAATTATAGGAATATGATACATACAAGTATTACCCAAATACCTGAAGAATGTGAAGAAGTAACGATCTACAACGACGACATCATCCTTCCTCTTGAGGTTAGTAATATTTACTTGAACTGTTTCATTCCTAACGTATCTTGCAAGTCGTGTTAAATTGAAAACATAATTACGAATATGTGAATGAATATTTTACTCTAGTAGTGAGACATGATCATATGACCATAGTATTAAGGAATTAGACTACGAAGTATAACGCTTATCTTTTGAACTTCGTAGATATGACATCGACATAATCGTATGAATGCTATTATGATTCTGTGTATGGGGAAAGGTGAAGATTTCATCCTAGAAAACAATGTTTACATTTGTTTAAAGGAATTATATTCATGAACTTGTTTTATGAATCGAAAGGGAAATAGCTAGGCTTATTGGTATTGTTATTGTTATTCATTGCATATCTTTGGATTACCAATATGTGTGAGTTAATAGAACCGATCATACCTTGTTATGTATATTGGTATAACTAATCACAATGCCTGGATTATGATTTGGTATGACTAGTTTTTATTAATTAGTGCAACTGATCCTAAGTAATCACTTGAGATGGTATGATCGATACTTGTAATTGGTGTGACCGGTCCTAGTAATTGATGTGACCGATCACAAAAAGAGTTGTGTAATTGATCCTTATAATTGGTGTAACCGGTCCTAGTAATTGGTGTAACCGATCCTGGTAATTTGTGTAACCGATCCTAATTATAACCGATCACAAGCAATACCATGAGTATATGGTAACCGGTCCTGGTAATTGACGTAACCGATCCTGGTAACTGATGTAACCGGTCCTGGTAACTTGTGTGTCTGATCACAAGTAATCCATATTAAGGTATAACCGATCTTATTGATTGGTAGAACCGATTGAACCCATGATTGTGATTTGATATTTGATCAATCACATAGTTGTCTTGGAATACAGATGAACCAATTCTACACTTGTTTGGAAGTGTGGTATAATTGATTCCAAGATTGTAAATATGAAATATGTTTTACAAAGAAAAGATGTCAACATATTTTGAACACGAACGATAACTCATATCTTTTATTGTTCAAAGATATTCCTAAATTACTCAAGGAGATCCCGGTCTGAAATAAATTAAGAATCTTTTAATTAAGGTTGTTAGTTTTATATGCTTTAATTACCAGCAATTAAATGCATATCTCTAGAGAATAAAAATTAGTAATGTGCATTTACTAATTGGAGATTTTTTATTGAGAGATTTTGGAAAATATTGGACAAAGCATTTCCAGGAATTATGAAAACCGATTTGGGCATTTATTGCATATCTTGAGAATAATTCGGTTTTGGAAATTCCTTGGTGTCCAAACATCCGTGGTCTATAAATACATAAGTTTGCATTTCAAGTAAAATATCCTAAGAGCCATGCAAACTTCATCTTTTTGTTGTTTCTGGTGGAGCAGTCTATCCGGAGAGGAAAGCACCATAATTAGGCGAAATATCTTACGACCACTCGTTTTAAGACTTATGTGGGATCAAGAAGCTCTACGAGTACCATTGGTGGAAAACTAGATAATTGCAGTTTATTAGTTTTTGTTAGAGCACTGCTCGGTCGAACTCGCAAGCGTTGCTATCTCAAGCTTGTTGTCAAGTTTAGTTACCAAAACTATAAGTCTTGATTTCTAGTATACTTATAGCTAAGTCTCGGATTAGGATAGAAAGTGTAGTTGAGCATTATACTTCACGACATTCATCGATTAAAGATGAAGAAATACTAAGGGGAACTTGTGGAACTTCATCAACAAAAGGTATATGTAGACTTGAACTCATCTATCACTTAAAAGTCTATCTATTTTATCTCCTATTTGAGACAAAATTCGTATAGCTATATAGACTTCGATTATACACATTTGATATTTCGAGCTGAGTTTAACTCACATACATATTTCTCGAAATATGTGTTGGTAAACTTTTTCTTTAACCATGTCCATCTTATATTCTTGATGAAAGTCAAAAGATGATCATGTGAAAATCTCCTGGTAACATCTTACATGATTTGTGTGAGACAGTCATTTGATGTAGACTCAGAATGTTTCGTATTGATCATTCGATCACTTGAAAATTGCTTCGAAGCTAATAGTTTGTGTGAGACAGCTATTGTCATCTTCTAAGAATGTTTCTATGATTGAAATTAGAGTTTATAACAAATAACCATGATTGGATATAGCACAGTATATATACTTATATGATGATTTGTGCAAGATATTCCAAGTCCGAGAACCATAGTATGCATATCCGTAGGCGTACTGGTTGGTTTATGGAATTCCGGGAACTTAGGATGCATACCGGTATGCGTACTTGCATGAGTTTCAAGTTCCGGAAATTCAACTGAGTTTTGGAAGGTATGCGTACCGGTTCGCATACTGGCGAACCCAAACTTGGTCCGGCCACTTAGGTATGCGTACCCGTTCGCATACTAGAGTAGGTTATGTTCTAAAATCGGTTTGTTCATGAACTAATATATTTATATAATAAGGAATGTAATATTTTTCAAACCGTGGATATAATGTTCATGAATTGATTCCAGTGAATCAAAATCGATTTTGCTTCAATTGTGTCTTATATACTTTTATGAGAATATAAAAAATTGAACAACTCTAGAACTAGTTTCATTTGAGTCATTTGAACTAGTTATGGTTAAGATGAATATGGTTGATATGAAA
Organism: Papaver bracteatum; assembly: GCA_023529315.1. Lineage (NCBI taxonomy): Eukaryota > Viridiplantae > Streptophyta > Magnoliopsida > Ranunculales > Papaveraceae > Papaver > Papaver bracteatum. The sequence goes on along the minus strand of JAJJWX010005275.1, from coordinate 754,162 downwards.
GTGTTCATATGGCTAACTTCGGTTAACTATTGTTGAGCCAACAAGACGTACACGTTTAGGTACGGTTACTCATATCTAAATGAAGTCACTTTTCATTTGTGTATAACAAGCTATGTTCGATCGAACAGCTGAAAAATATTAGCTTGAGTCTAATCATGTTTTCATATAACAACAAATATTGAATGCTTTGTTACCAAGGTAACATTGATTGCAAACCCTGATTTGAAGACTATATAAAGGAGAACTCTAGCAATTGGGAAACCTAATCCCCACACCTCCAGTGTGAGTAATAATAGTTGCGACTAGAGTTGATTCTTCTTTAACCTTAGGTTTTTAACGAAACCCTATAGGTTAACGACTTAAAGACTTCATTAGGATTGTGAATCCAGACCCAACTATTTCTCTGTAGTTGCGTGTTCTTATCTTGTTGTTTTCTATCGTGATTGAGTACTATCTTCTCTAAGATTTGCTTGAGATTTATTCTCCAATAGGCAAGATAAAAAAAGTCACAAACATATTCGTCTCATTGTTTGTGATTCCACAATATCTTGTTTCGTTACCATACGATTAAGATTATTGTGAGGTGATTGATATTTCTAGGATGTTCTTCAGGAATATAAGTCTGATATATAAATTGGTTCATGTTCACCTTGATTTATCAAAAGACGAAACAAAAACTCATAGGTATATCTGTGGGAAACAGATTTATCTATACTCAATAGACTTTTCTGTGTGGGGCAGATTGGTTTGTCAAGTCTTCGATTTTGGGTCGTAACAACTCTTAGTTGTGGGTGAGGTAAGCTAAGGGATTCAAGTGCACAGAGTACTAATGGGATTCAGAGGCGTAAGGGGCGCGACTGTACCTTGATCAGTGTGAGATTGGTTATGTCTCATCTACATTCTAGTCAGTAGTTAACTTGGAGTAGTCTAGTGTCTGTAGCATCTTAATATAGTGTGGTATTCAAATCTGGACTAAGTCCCAGGTTTTTTATGCATTTGCGGTTTCCTCGTTAACAAAATTTTTGGTATCTGTGTTATTTCATTTCCCCATTATATTTTCTATGTAATTGAAATATTACAGGTTGTGCGTAAGTTCAATTAGTTGTGAATCGAACCTTTGGTTGTTGATTAAATTGATTGACACTTGGTGTTTATGGATGAAAACGGTTTCGGATGATTTCGGTAATTTCGTATGTGTGGGTGAGAAACGAATTTAAACCCTAAATAATGTACTGCAAGGGAGTAATTTAGATTCGAGAGATCAATCTGTAAAAGTCCGGCCTAAACCAAGAAATAGCCGTTCCAGACTTGCTTCGGTCACAAAGTGAAGGAGAATGGGTTAGTTTTGGGGAGGGAAGCAAGGAAAGTGATGAGACCAGAATAGTTGATTTCTGGAAGAGTAGTTGTTTTCTACGACTTGTATCAGAAAGTGGGAAGCTAACAAATGGAAATCTAGCAAATATTTTCTGAGTGTTGTATGCTCCTGACTGAACTTGTTGTTCGGGGGAAATAGGTAAGACCTATTTATACAAGTCTAAGTGAAACGTACTCTGGTCTCATTAAGGAATGGAAAAATGGGTGAGTAAATGGGAGTAGGTGGTAACCGTTAACACATGGAATTATTGTTCCATAAAAAAGAGTGTTTCACCATTAACTCCCTGTATTTACTAACCGCCTCACCCTTATGACACTTCCTTATGACGGGCGTAGTGTACTCCGCACGCTGTAAACCGCCAAACCAATACCCAAAGAGGATCCCCCAGTTTGTGATATGTGTTGATGTCTCGAATATTTTTGTGGAAAACTTGTAGCATATTGTTGTTTCCTAGCAAGTCTAGCTCTAGATACTTGCTAGCTTGGTGACCTTCGACGGTCGAGATTTTGCATCTTAAGAGGAAAGGAAGTCATTGATCGCCGCACGCTTTCGTTTATGGTAGCCGCATAGGGAAGGCCAGCATGGTGGCGCGACTAGGTTGGCATGCCATGGTGCGGTTTAGTGCGGTCAAATTAGGGTTTTGGGTCAAAGGTTTCCATGTGTTGTCTAGTAACCTTGGACGGCTAAGATTTGCTCCTGGGATTGAAGGGCGACCGTTGATTATCGCACGCCTTCGTTTTGGTAGCCGCATAGGGAAGGCCAGCATGGTGGCGCGGCTAGTTTGGCATGCCATGGCGCGGTTTGGCGCGGTCAAATTAGGGTTTCGGGTCAAAGGTTACCATGTATTGTCTGGTAACCTTGGACGGCTAGGATTTTCTCCTGTGATTGAAGGGCGATCGTTGATTGTCGCATGCCTTTGTTATGGTATCCTCATATGGAAGGCCAGCATGGTGGTGCGACTAGGTTGGCATGGCATACCTTGGCGCGGTTTGGCGCGACCAAATTAGGGTTTCAGGTCAAAGGTTACCATGTGTTGTCTGGTAACCTTGGACGACTAGGATTTGCTCCTGTGATTGAAGGGTGACCGTTGATTGTCGCACGCTTTCGTTTTGGTAGCCGCATAAGGAAGTCCAGCATGGTGGTGCGGCTAGGTTGGCATGGGGCCATGGCAAGGTGCGTTTGGCATGGCAAGGTGGGGGCCAAGGTATTGGCATGGACGGTTTGGCTTGACACGGTGGGTCCAAGGGCTTGGCATGACATCGGTGCATGGTGCGGCTAGCATGGATAGGGCCAAGGTAAGGTGCGATTTGGATTGGCATGGCGTGGCCAAGGGTTTGGCATGCCATGGGCATATGGTGCGGCTAGAATGGCTAGGGCCAAGGCAAGGTGGGGTTTGGCTAGGCAAAGCGGGGCCAAGGTTTTGGCGTGGACGGTTTGTCTTGGCACGGTGGGGCCAAGGGATTGGCATGCCATGGGCGTATAGTGCGGCTATCATGGCTAGGGCCAAGGCAAAGTGCGGTTTGGCTTGTGATAGGTGTCTAAAACACCTTATTTTATATTTAGTATTTATGCTTTCTTTGCTATTTTTCGTGTGAATTATGTATCTTATGCTCGCTTTTGAGTTTCATAGGTGTTTTGGAGTCATTTGAAGCGAAATAAGGAGAAATCACTCACAAAAGGGCCACTCACTTGCGAGTTATGTTTGGAGCAGGCTAAGGTGCGCGAGAAGGAGCGATTTCATAGGCAAGTGTTATTTGGAGCCCAGCCGAGGATAATGGGGCAACCTGCTGACAGATTCACTAAAGGCAGACAATGTTCTTAGCTAAGGGGTGCCACCAACTTGTGTATAACCAAGAAACGAAGTTCAGGTCAAGAGCAATTTGAAGTTCTTCTCAATTTCTTTTCCACGAACAAGCTCCAGGAGTTCACCGAAATTCATCCAAGGGTCTGACGAGTGTTATCCATAAGTCTGTGGACTGTCTTGATGGCTTAATGACATGATTTACAATTTGAGAAGGATTCAGAGATTTCAGTTGAATGGTTAAAGCTACCCCAGAATACAGGGACAAAGTTGATGTTGCTGCCATCAATTTCGTGAGTATGTATGATGAGTTTGGGCAGGAATTGGAGTACAAGAAGGATCAGGAACATTGGGTTCAACCTGGATTTGCATTTGGAAGATAAAGTGGCCAAGTTTATGGTTGATTTGGGCAAGATTCCGACTGGGAAGTTACACAGGAACAAAGAAGAAATCCAAGTTGTTGTCATTGTTTTTGAATGTATGGTGGGTGATATGGATGAATGGGTATTGTGTTAAATGTACAATTGCTTTATAGGGAAGGAGCAGTGTCATTTGGAATCACCAGCAAGGTTAAGACTGAATTACCAGTTTGTGGCATAGAATGTGCTTGAAGAAATATCTGAACGGCTAGCTCTCAACTGCACCTAGTCTTCCGTCAACCAACCAAGGTTCGAGATCAGTTGAGACGAACAGGGAGAAGAATGGAAGTAGCTGGGAGGTGTTGATTGTCAAGGAATCTGTGTATGAGAGCAGTCTTAGAAAGTCTGGTGGAACTGAGATGGTGGCTTACTGTCAGTGTTTAAGGAGCAAAGACTGAACGATTATTGGGAGTTGTTGATGGATGCTGCTATGATGAGTTAAAGTATAAGAGTAGGCCTGTTATATGGTTCAAAGCTGAGAAGGTCAGAAAAGGATAATGGATGTCGTTGTGGTGATGCTTGAAGTGGAGATACAAATGGTCCTGGTGGTATGTTCTGTTATATATGGACAGTTCAAGAATTGCTTGGATTGCAAATGGGTGTTGCGTATGAGGTGCAGCTCAGATGGAGGATTGGCGACGAGAATGAATGATTATTTTTAGTTTTGATGGTTGGCAGAGTTTGATAACGGAGGCAATAGAGCTGATGCTGTAAAGATGCAATAGAGCAGCTGGGAATAGCTGTTGCGGCATGGGGTTTTTATGAGTTCCAAGGCAGAGGTGGAGTTGCAGGTGTTGCTGTAAGTCATGCAAATGAATGATTGCAATTGCAATAGAGTACCAGATGGAATGGTGCAGTAATGGCACAAGTGCTGACTTGCAGCTGCTGAAGAATTAGAGATAGAGCTGGTAGTTTTGCAGGTTGCACTGGTGGTCAAGAAATGGAGCTAATGGGCAGTGTGTTGGAGTGAATGTACAGGAGATGAGTTGCATTTAGGATCACAAGGTGGAGTTATCGGCAGTCCAGGTAGAGGAAGAAAAAATTGCAGGTGGGTTATGAATAAAATGGTCTTGTAGAGAAGTTAATGCAGTGGATGTGACAAAGATGGCAGGAGTTTGGTTGAGTGGTGCACTGCAGGTATGGGTTGAGTGTGGTGAATATGCAGGTGCAATACTGGGCAGATTGGAGACAAGCAGCAGTTGTTGCTGCTGAGAAACAGAATGTGAAACATTGTTGCAGAAACTGTGCAAAACACAGCTAGAATGGCGAGACGGTGAGCATAGGCCGAGATGCAAGATTTCAGAGGTTAGGGTGTGAATCATAGAGTTTCACTGAATCGTGAAGGGGGTATGTGTCGGATGCGGAAGTTGGCGGGCGGATATATGAGCTACGAGTCACGCTTTTGGGTGCATTTTCGCAAGAGAGAAAGAATTGGTTTGGATGATTTTTGTGAATGTTTGAAATGCAGAGAAGGAAAGATGAGTTTCTGTAAGTACATACTTGTTGGTGACAGTTTCTGATGAAAAAAGCGGCCTGAGTCAATTTTCCGGTGACTGGATTCCGGCGCCGATGACCAGATTCCGATGATGTCAGCAATCCGACGACCCGGTTTTGGACCCAAATTTTCCAGAGACTTATTTTCACTCATGGGATTGGTGGACGAATTTGAGACGAGTTTTGAGAAGACTTGACCTACGTTTGAGTATCCTTTTGGGAGAAGCATATAAATAGAAAATCTTTCTTTAAACCTAGATATATCTCCATTAGGGGGCTGCTTCTACTTTTGTTCTAGGGTTTAGAAACATGATAGGTTTTCTCTTCCTTCTTATTATGAACTCCTATGACATGAGTAACTAAGTTTTTATTATTGGTTAAAGATGTAGTTGGATTTTGAAAACAAGTTATGATCTTTATGAATTAGTTTTCTCTCAAAACCATCGTTCACTTTCTACTGATTATAATAATTGCATGATTGATGTATTGCAATATGATTGAATGTTTGTTTGGTTGAGTCTAGAATTGATTGAACATACATCCATATCTATAGCTATTTTAGGGTTTTCATCGAGCTATAACCTTGAATACGAGTAGCATGATATGATTACGGTTTGTAGTGATACACTCTCGTAATCATATGTAGAAATTGACCATTGTCCGAATTGTCATGCGCAATGTATGATAGTTGCATTGATTAGCCTATTTCTGAAACTTAATGCTCCTAGGAATTGAACTTGATTAGCGCAAGGCGTTGAGTTATTCTTTAGGTATAATTCACATGCGCAGCTCTAATGTGTGTGTTGATGACTTAAGAAATTTATGGAGTATTCTTGCAATAAGGTATTCTAGGGCTTTTGATGATAGCGAGATTAAATACGAATTCTATTCATATATTCAACACTTGTTTACAATTGAAGATGAAACCTTTATCCAATATTCTCACAACCTTGATTTGCGTGTTTACTTTTCCTTGTCTTGCTTTTATTTTATTTTAGTATATAAAAATCAAAAAAAAAAAACCGGTGTTTTGTATAGGAAACCGAAACAACTTGACAACCTAGTCCTCTCTATGGGATCGATCCTTTCTTGCCCTTGCTATATTTATATTTTGAGTAGTAAGAAAGTGTGAATTATATTTGTGTCGATTGATAACCGATCAGATTGGCATGGTGGGGCCAAGGGATTGGCATGCCATGGGCGTATGGTGCGGCTAGCATGGCTAGGTCCAAGGCAAGTTGTGGTTTGGCTTGGCATGGTGGGGCCAAGGGTTTGGCATGACCAAGCTAGGATCGTGACCAAGCTAGGGTTTTGGGTCAAAGGTTACCATGTGTTGTCTGGTAACCTTGGACGGCTAGGATTTTCTCCTGTGATTGAAGGGAGACCGTTGATTGTCGCACGCCTTCGTTTTGGTAGCTGCATAGGGAAGGCCAGCATGGTGGAGCGGCTAGGTGTGGCTGGCACAGTTTTCCATTGGAACAGGGTGTGGATAGCATGGTTGCCATGCCTAGGCGCGGTAGGTATGGCTGGCACGGTTTTCCATTGGCACAGGGGTGCGGCTAGCATGGTTGGCATGCCTTAGTGCGGTAGGTGTGGCTGGCACGGTTTGCCATTGGCACATGGGTGAACCTAGCATGGTTAGCATGCCTTGACGCGGTAGGTGTGGATGGCACGGTTTTATATTGGCATAGGGGTGAGGCTAGCATGGTTGGCATACCTTGTCGCGGTAGGTGTGGCTAGCACGATTTTCCATTGGCACAGGGGTGCGGCTAGCATGGCTAGCATACCTTGGCACGGTAGGTGTGGCTAGCACGGTTTTCCATTGGCACATGGGTGTGCCTAGAATAGTTTGCATGCCTTGGCGCAGTAGGTGTGGCTGGCATGGTTTTCCATTGGCACAGGTATGCGGCTAGCATGGTTTGCATGCCTTGGCGCAGTAGGTGTGGCTGGCGCGGTTTTCCATTGGCACATGTGGCGTGGGAATTAGGATTTTGGCCTATCAAAACCCTAATTAGTAATTAATTAAAAAAAAAGGTACCCTGGTAATTTTCTCGCAGACATATTAAAAGGACTCAATAAATGCGTTTAAGTCCTGTGAGGTTACTGTCTGACTAGGGTTTTACAACTTTACCCCTAAGTTAAAAACCACCATCAACACTTGGATATTGGTTTTTGATACCGTCATAGTTATTTCTTATATTCAATCGGGCTCGAAAATTCCTATTTTTTTATTGCAGATTGAATTGAGGCATAGAGATATAACTCTTGGATATACTTTCTTAAGATTGAGTCTGACTGTCTAGTTGATTCTCTTGAAAGTATATTGGAGTTAGTCTATACAGATTGCTAAGCAAAATATTGGGTGTGGTTGACTTTTTCAGTTTTCGATTGATTTGATTGACTAACGGTTGTTGAACTTTGATTGCACCTAATTTGTTTATTCTTGAGAATTTTCTCTTCTGATATAAGATTCACTCAAACTAGACCGAATTGTCGACGTGATCTTTAGAACTGTATGTAGATATAAATATATCTTGTGATAATCCATTGTTAACAGACTCCATTTTGTGCATGATTGATCACAAGAGATTCAAGTGGTGTTGTGCAGGTTTAATTGAAGATTAAAGAAGATTTGAAGACGAAGAAGATTTCTTATTGGTTTCTCATATCTTTGTATAGCATAAACCTTGATCGGCTGGGATCCAACTAGAATCGGATTTATTCGATTGATTAGTTACGTGAGATCGCTAACACCTAATAGTTCTCTTGAGATTTATTTTGATTGTTACAAATCCGAATATTATTACTTAGGTAATAGAGATTGGATTGATCTAACCAGGAAAAAGATTTTATTAGTTTAAACAGAAGAGCCTTTGTATATGACTTGAGATATCTTTGTCTGGAAAGAATCAATAGAGTTGTTACCAAACATATTTGTTGTTCCTTTACTGTTTGAAATACGATCCAAAGGAATTTTTCCAGTGCGTGCACTTATTGAATATCGGAAGCGTAGGGATACTGAAGAAACTAAGTGAACTAGGTTTAGTTGCTTGGTCTCAACTATGAGAAGTTGATTTAGATTTTGTATAGTGCCTTAATTCTGAGAGTATTCAATTCTGTACTTGGTCCCGAGGTTTTTCTGCATTTGCGGTTTCCTCGTTAACAAAATCTTGATGTATGTTTTACTTTTCTATTTCCGCAATTATAATTGTTTATTATAATTAGAAGTAAAATACATAAACGTTAACTCTGTATTACTTAATAGTGATCCTATGGATTTTGGTTAAATTCGAACCTATTATCAAGTAATCACACTTTGATTGTTGTATTGTCTCGATCTCGTATCCATAGACGATCACACAAAGTATGAATACCGATTTGTCGTATTGTCTCGAATTTGTCCATAAACAATCACTTTAGGTAAGAGGACTTATAGGTGGATAATTTAAAGATTGTGGTGTATTTGGGTTCCCTTGTCTTTTCAATTGGTATCAGAGCAGGCAAACACGAAAAGATCTAACAATCAGTGTTTGGTGCGATCCAACCTATAAGAATTGAATCATAAATGGATATATTCGAACCTGTAAATGACTTAGTTAACATGAAACAAGAAGAAGAACCAACATCTGATAATGTCATCTCCTGTGAATCTACTAAACAAGACGATCCATACAATGTAGATTCTGATAACTGGCAAACTTGCCTTGAAAAACAACTTGATGAAATCTCTGAAGATGGTGACTCAGAAATAGATCAAGATGTTGAAGAAGATGTGTCTATATTTTCTTCACTATTGGGTGCAGTTTCAACAAAAAGAATGTCTACTTCAGATGTGGTTGGGCTACTTGCTCCTCTTTGCAGAGAAAATAGGAAACTCAGAAAAATCTTCTCTGGTTTCTATTATGGATATCAGAATACCATATATCTTCTCAAGGATTGCAAGGAAATCTTGAATTCAAAGACTCTTGAGTATGAAAATCTCAACAAGAAACATTATATGTTGAATAAGAAACTTGTTGAAACTGAAGCAAGAATCAATTCTCAACATTTAATGTGTGAAGAAAAGAAGAGCCTACTTCTTCCAAAGAGAACTCTCTTAAGGTCGATCTTATCAAAGATCTTGGCAAAGTTAAGCTTTTGGAAGAAGAAGTTGTAAAACTTAAAAGGCTCAATACTAGTGCAACCAAAAAAAATTTCCTTGTTAGAAACATGGAGAAGTCATGGTGATATGCACGGCTTGGGATATCAAGGAATCAGTACTTCCTCCATCAACAAATAAGTAAAGTTTGTAAAAGTCGCATGTTCTTCCGTGACAGAGGATCTACCTATACCAACTGATACTTCTGGATCTTCAAAAACTGTAAGAAAATAGTTTCAGAAGCAATCATGCTAAGTCTCAGACCAAAGATCAGCATAAGGGAAGTACATCGATAAAAGGTATTCCTAAAAACCACACTCCTTTTAGTAAGCATTGTTATTATTGTGGTAATAAAGGTCATATGCAAGGGAGTTGTAAAATCCGAAAGATGCAGGATGATCTATGAAGAATTTCCTTTTTAACATTATGCATAGGTTTGAGGTGGATTTAGTTGTCTTTTTTAATGCAATTTCTGTTATGATGCTTAATATTCACTGATAATATGAGTGTAACCAATATGTATTTACAGTTGTGAAACGAAGAATAACCTTTTTAGCATTGTGTTTCCTTGTAGTTTGGTGTATTTGAAAATCCTGTGCACAAGCTCTTGGTGGTGATACCGAAATGAAGATTCTACCAAAAACAGAATTTGGAAGTATGTATAAATATTTTATCAGAAACATTCGGAACCCGTAGTAAAGAATGTTTAATGTTTTTCACTATATCTCAACTTGTTATACCGTTTTAAAGGTTGATACTCATTTAAAAATAGTAAAGCGCAATTATAAGTGAGTATATTAATCAGTGCAGCACAATTGTGCTTGAACTATGAGCAGTGCAATATATCTGCCCTGGATTTTTAAAGCAGTGCAACACGTGTACACTCTGATTAGTTTGTGCAAATGTAGTCTGAAAAACCACAGTACATAAACGACACACTCCTGGAAAATCATAGTGCATAAATGATGGACTCTGGAGAAAAAATAAATCATGCAATCTTATTTCCTTTGTGATCCAATCACGTCTCAATTACAACCAAACTCTATTAGACTCCCTCAAATGGAGGATATAATTACATAATATGTTTAGAAAAATATATAGAGAAAAGTGAACAGTCACAAGATAATAAATAATGAGAAACCACTAATATCCCCTTATGAAGTTGCTGCAACACCAATATCCCCTTTTTTTGCGCTCTCAGATCTGAATAGAAAGCATCTGCGCAGGAACTACTCAATCCATGAAGATTTTTATGCATATCTTGTCATCTAGAAGTTTCAAATTTGATTATTTCCTTCATTATTTTTAAGAATTTTCCAGTAGCCAAGAGATTGACCGATTCCTATTAAAATAATCAGAATGATCATTAACAATCTATTCGAATTGAAATACAATAAATTAACAAGTTTTAACATAACAAATCATAGGATAGTATTTAAGAATACAATAAAACGTTCTAAAATACTCACCACAGTGTATACATGATGTAATATGTGAAAATTACAGTATAGTACATTTGCACTCAGGTCTCAGGGATCATCTTCTCTAAATAAACTATATTTTTTGTCAGTACAACATATATATAGTTGGGGTTTATACACAACAATGATGATGGCATACAGGTAGAGTTGATGTTTTGCAGGAGGATTCGCAAAGGTTTTGTGTATTGCTGGCTCTGAGTATTGCGGGCCAAAGGCTCGCCATCAACATCAAATTTACAAGAAATACTATAGTGAAGAAGTGTATAAAAAAAAGCAAGCTAGTTACCATAATGAGTACCTAACTATTTGACAGGAAAACAAAACATCGAGACCACATCAAACCACCTAGTCCTAGTACAATGACCAAGCAAGAATGAAAAAGCATGCAGTTGATGAACTGGTTCAATTTCTCTTCATCGGTATGATAACAAATCACAAAAACTGACCATGTATTTTTCCTTAATATATACACCGAAGAAACATGCTCATTGGTGCGAAGAGCGGTAAATAAAATAATTATGTATACCTTTGATAGTTTCTCAACCTCAAGTCTTCATACTTTTACTCTTCATGAAACAATTATTTTTCATTGTTGTCGCATCTATGGGACTCCTTGTTCAACAACATCCATTTCTCGCACCTCTGTTACTCCTTACTCTTCAACGCCATACATTTTTTGTTTTCGTTACAACCTATCTGCAATTTCAGCCAAAGATTTTGGCTCAATAACAATAATCTTATCGAGCATACTTTCCGAAAGATAAAATACAAACATAAATACACATTTTTTAATGAATGCATATTATATACACATAGTTTTACCAGTGAAAATCCATACACTGTTTACATTTTCAAAATTTATTAACATATGCTACAGATTCCAAGTATTGTCTATATACACTATCTAGAAAATATGAACAGATAAATTTTAGGGCCATAAAATGAACAGATAAATTTTATTGTCTATATACACTATCTGGTAACTACAAATCTTTCATAATTTCCATCGATATTTCTTTAATGTTCCACTTGGTTCTTTTGGTAGGTTGCTCCCTTATGGGAAAACAATAAGTATTCCAGCATACCATAGTTGTAGCAAAACACATAAGAGATTGATTAGGGATGAGAAGCCATAAAACATAAAGAAGAGCTTAAATCTCTCTCTACTATTCCATCACATATATAAAAATCAAACAAATAGCCATAGTATAGGCAATATGTGCTGCTAAAATATCACATAAGTATAAAGATGAAAATAGTATATGCATTTGGCACTCTCATTAATACAGTATAGTCATTTTGTACTTCTAAGAAATCACATAAGTATAACACTCAAAACATAATGTTGATTTCAATGATATTCTAAAACATTGTATTGGATATCTACATTGTCACATCATAATAGACCTAGCATCATTCGCGTCTAATTATCTAGAAATCTCCACAGTATAATTTATCTGCATATCTAGGATTGTAAAAGAAATTGAATTACAGCAGTATAGACATCCTGCACTGTTTTAGAAACTGCCTTTGCACTTTTAATATCGAATAACATGACATCAAAAATTAATAGATTTTAATGGAACATAATCAATAGAGTATAGGCAGTCTTCAATTGTTATAAACTCCCTTTGCATGTATGGAAAATCACATAAATCGAGTAGATCAACACAGTATATGGTTTCTGCACTTTTAAAACATAACAGAACATCAAAAATTAGAAGAAAATGTTGGATCTAAAAAGGAACATACATTAATTAGTCACTGCTTTTGGAGATCTCCCGATCTCTGATTTTTGCGAGATGTTAGGTATTGATTCTACTGTTTGTTACTTTCTTAATTAAACCTTGTTTCTTTTTTTGTTCTTGTTTCGACCATTTTTATTTAATTGATTTGATTTTTGGTTCAGTATAGGCAAAATCAACGGTTATTGAAGTGATTTTTGGCTTTATTGAAGTTGATTTTTGGTTTGACCTAAATGATTTTGGGTTTAATTGAACTGATATTTGAGTATAAGAGAATATTTGATTAGGTTTGTATGATTTAGTAAGATTTTCTAGGGTTTAATATTCTTCGATCGGATACTATGGTAACTTTTGAATTGATTTCTCTCGTCAATCAGAGACGGCGATAATTGATCTTGTTTCTTCTCTGATTTCGGTTTCATCAGTTTCAGAAGACCTAATTAATGTACTTTAACGGGTGGATTTTGGATCGTGTATTCTACACACATTTGCCACGGGGGCTTATTACGTCTTTTCCTTCTTCTTTTTTTAAGTATTTTGGACCTCTGGGTAAACTTATAATATGGATGGACTCTAGTAAGTATAAATAACTATATGGGTCTAGGACCAATTAAGAAATTTCCCTTTCGTTTTTCAGGGTTATAATGGGATCAAAATGGACAAATTGTTGTAGGGCCTACGGCCCATAGATGTGCGGCCCATCTAGATATCTAGGATCTCCCTTCTACATGTATATAAAGAACATTGTTCCATGTAACCATGCTAATAATCAATAAGAAACTCGTCTCTTTCTCTATCATTTTCACATTTATCTCTACAAAACGTTATCATGCACGAGCTCTTCCCTGTCGCTAAAGAAAGAATTTTTATTTTATTTTTTGGGTACTCATCAATCGAATCGAAGGGATTTTTTTTTTTTTAGATCAATCAAGAGTAACACGCTGGAGATATTTTTTATTTGGGGGGGGGGGTTCTCAACGAATCACAGAATACGGGGAGCTCCGTAATAGTATGATTTTGGTACATCTATTATTCTTTTTTAATCGTACACTAAGAAGTACGATCCATGGAACTGGTGTTCCTTAAAGGTATGTCTAAACATATCTATTTTATTTTCATATATTTTAGACCGATTGCGATGTATATGATTAATATAACATGATGTTTTTAGATTTAGATCAAAAATGAAAAAAAAAAAAAAAAGAGAAAAAAAAAAGTAATTGCCTATTATGTAAATCTATGTGAATTATTATATAATATTATAATATTATGATTTATTGTCTTGTTTTTCCTTTGATTAAATGGGTCTATTACTACTTCTGTCAGATCTTTGATGTCTATGCGGCTATGTATTCTCACATGTCTTTCTAGTCTGGTATACTGTTAACTTGTTTTAAAAAAAAAAATTGATAGCATATTCATGCATAATGCAGACCATTAAAGTGACTTATGGCTCTGGTGAATGTTTTGAAATTTTGAACTAGTTATAGTTCCTAAGAAGTTTTGCATTTGGAAAACTACTAGCACATATTATACATATAAGGGCTCACCACCCCTTCAAAATGCTAGCTAGTGCACATCAAAAAGACTTGATGGTTATTGCATGTTTAATAGGATCAATGTAGAGCATCCTATACCCTATGGTTGATCGTTGTCGTATGCGTCAAAAACAATTTACACTTTCTTACTACTCAAAATATAAATATAGCAAGGGCAAGAAAGGATCGATCCCACAGAGAGGTCTAGGTTGTCAAGTTGTTTCGGTTTCCTATATAAAACACCGGGGGTTTTGCTGATTTTTATATACTAAAATAAAATAAAAGCAAGACAAAGAAAATAAACACGCAAATCAAGGTTGTGAGAATATATTGGATAAAGGTTTCGTCTTCAATTGTAAACAAGTGTTGAATATATGAATAGAATTCGTATTTAATCTCGATATCATCAAGAGCCCTAGAATACCTTATTGCAAGAATACTCCGTAAATTTCCAAAGTCACCAACACACACATTAGAGCTGCGTATGTGAATTCTACCTAAAGAATAACCTAACGCCTTGCGCTAATTAAGTTCAATTCCTAGGAGCATTAAATTCCAGATATAAGCTAATCAATGCAACTATCACACATTGCGCATGACAATTCGGACAAAGGTCAAGGTCTACATATGATTACAGGAGTGTATCACTACAAACCGTAATCATATCATGCTACTTGTATTCAAGGTTATCGCTCGATGAAAACCCTAAAATAGCTATAGATATGGATGTATGTTCAATCAATTCTAGACTCAACTAAACAAACATTCAATCATATTGCAATACATCAATCATGCAATCATTATAATCAGTAGAAATCAAACGATAATATTGAGAGAAAACTAATTCATAAAGATCAAAACTTGTTTTTAAAATCCAACTACATCCTTAACCAATAAGAAAACTTAGTTCATATTCACGGAGTTCATAACAAGAAGGAAGAGAAAACCTATCATGTTATCTAAAACCTAGAACAATAGTAGTAGATATGATATAAGATAAAAGATTAAAAGATATTTGTTTTTGAGAAAAGTCTTCTCTTTTATAGCTCTTCTTGATCCAAAATTAGGTCTAGCCTCAAAAGGTCCAATAGATAGAAGTCCTCAAGCCCATGTGTGAGAAAACCCGTGTAGAAAATCTGTCCCAAAAGTGCTCGCCGAAAAACTGGGAATTTGGCTGGAAGTTGGCCGGAATCCGATCACCGGTCGTCGTCGTCCACCTGAGATGATCCCCTCCGTCGACGGATATTCTGTTCCAGCACCGTTAAAGTTAACCGTTGACCTAACCGTCGCTTGTTAGTCAACTAGGTCAAAGTCTGAGTGAGTATTGGATCAAGATCGAGTCAGCTCACTGATTCAGCTGAGTGACCAATGCCTAGGCCATTGCACAGCTTGCACAGGCCAACCCTGTGATGCATAATGATTGCAGCCTCTGCCAGCCATGATGGATCTACTTCATCCTGCACCTTATTTCAACTCCTGCAACAGTTGCTTCTAACTCAAATTCATCAAGCCTTTGTTCTTCCTTTATTTCATTGCAGCACCAGCATCATAGCCTTGAGCCAAACCCAACTACACTCAACAACAGCTGCATTTCACAACAAGCACTTCCTTGTAACTCCATGGCATCTTCATTGCCTGTAGCTCCATTGCACATACCTCCTGCAACTATCTCCAACTCTCATAGCCTCAGTTCTGCATCTCCCATGCTAGCAGAAGCAACACCAATTCCACCACCTGTAACTCCAGCTGAACTTTAATCAATCACCGCCAACAGCTGAACTGTAGCTTCACCATAACTGCAATCACCATTCTCTTGTTATAGCTTCCAATGCATACTCCACCTGCAAATCAACCATCATGCCTGCAATTTCACCTACACTCGGCACCTCATATCAGAACCAAACAGAAGTTGTACCTTCTTCAACCCAGACCCTTGGCATCAAATACCCATTCAAGTCACTGCAATTCAGTTCACTGCCACCGAACCAAGTTTCTCCTCAACTGCATCAACAACTCATCCTTTTGCTCCTTTCTTGATCTCACAGAAACATACTAACCCTGCTATATCAGTCAAGAACTCCATTTCAACAGTTCCAATGCCCTCAATTCCATCAAATTCCTCATCTGTTAACAGCATCATCACAACTACAGCTTCCAATATCTTAACACCACCATCACACTGCAATGCCAGCCTGCAATGTCAGTACTCGTACTAGAAGTATCACCACACAAACTCGACACCACCTACAATTTGAGAAAACTGCAACTCCTGTTCCAATTCCAATTCAGCTGCAACCTAAACTACAACCAACCCCAGAAATCACCTATCTCAGCTGCACCACCTGACATATCCATTGAATGAAAACCCCAATTCTCAGGAGCATAACCACAGAACTCACCCATAACTTATCCACCTGATTTCAGTTCCAAATTCTCACCTGCAAACCAGTGCAACACCTATGCCATCCAACTATAACTCTGCCAGCTCTTCCTCTTAAGTGCAGCTCTTCTTCATTCCCTGCAACCACTCCATACCAGCTGAGCATTGCCAATTTCATGCCTGCAATTGTTTCCACCTCAACAAATTACAGCTGCATCAATCAACAGTAGCACCTGGTTCTATAGCTGCAACTCCACAACCTGAAACCCATTCATTTCATTCACATCACTTCCTGTGCAGCATAAACACCATCATACAATATCCTCAGTTCACAGACCACCAGCTCAATTGAACTGAGATAGCACCACCATCAAATCCATAAGCATTCCATTTCAATTTCACCCTTATTTCAGAACCCTAATTCACCAAATTCCTCCTTTTCTAATCCAACAACTCACAGAACCCATGAGAATCATCAACAACCATCACCAACACAAACTCTCTTATGTGTCTCATACCCATTCTTTGCAGCTTCAGCAGCAAAACAATCAAACCCATTTCTGAATTTCTATCTTCTCGACATCACAGCGGTAATAAACATTTCACTCCAGTTCGAATCAAACCCAAGCTTTGCACCAACAAATTCAGTGAAAACCCAATAACAACTTCGAACCCCAATTCTTCTGTTCTTGATCTCTTTTCGTAATTCCGCTCGATATCTCATCATCAATCCTCAATTTCGTATCTCAATTTCTTGGATAGATTAACAGCAGCAACGGCTGTTTCTTTCTCGGCTAATCAGATGGATGAATGAATGAAAGGCAGACTCCTCTCGATTTAGGGTTGTTTTGGGGTATGATGCTGATACCCCTTTGATTTTGATAAGGGTCATCCTAATTGGTAGCCCCTTAACCTCAGGTGGTTGTCTTTAGTACTTCTCCATATGAAAGTTTCCCATTAACCTTGACTGGGCTCCAGATAGTGTTTTCCCATGAAATGATGACTTTGTCCTTTTCGCTCTAAATGAATAGTTTCTCCTTCTTTTGCTCCAAACGACTCCAAAGCGCCTAGTAACTCAAATTCACACATAAGATACATAATTCACACGAAAAATAGCAAAGAAAGCATAAATACTAAATATAAAATTAGGTGTTTTAGACACCTATCAAATTCCCCCGCACTTAGACTTTGTTAGTCCTCGAGCTAATCAAACAAAACAAAAATACAACAACTCTGTGACGTCGAGGCTACGGTTATTCTTAGCATAAATAACAAGCCTTTAAACCCCTAGGTGTCCCTAGTGGACGAGTTTTAGTCTCGTGAAGGTTTACAAGAGGTCTACCTACAAAACCTATATTTCCAACTCCGTCTATTTGTGACAAATCAATGAACGAATCCAAAATGATTACAGGAGGAGGTACCTTGCACAAATTCAGTTCATATATTAGTAAATAAAGCTTTAATTAGATAGTCAAACAAGCCACAATACTCGGAAACTAACAAACCACAATCACAATGAAAAGATTAAGAAGATGTATAAAGATGTAGATGTTGGCGAATGTTCACAAGTGATCGATGTATCCCATATCTGTCTGAAGGTCACTACCAAGATGAAACTATGCCTATTGGATTGAGCTACTGGTTTGAATTCTACATCAACTCACTGGCATATATACAAGGGAACCAGGAATGACTTTATTCAACCAATATAATATTTTTTTTTCTTTTTTGTGACAGCATGATTCAATCTTTTGGATCCAAGCGCATGCTTCTTGTCAGCAAGTACATGATAGTTGCCTTGGATCCTGCATTCCACGCTTGTTTAGGCGACGGAGACAGGGACAACGTTTCACACATACTGTTATCCAAGTGTCTTTTTATTCCGTTTGGTCTAATTGGTCGGTCTTTTTTTCTTTTTTCTTTTTTCTTTTTTTTATAGTAACTCAATCACTCTATTTCATCCTAGCAGTAATAACACGTCGATGTTTAGTGACCCACCAAAGCACTTAGAGAACAATAGATAAATATGGAAAAATAAAAATAGAATGTGATATGGTGATATTCCGAGATATGGTAACAACTATCATATTAATGTTCGTCCCTTTTAGTTAATTGGTTCCTCAACTCCTGTATTCAAAATGGTTCCATCCACTAATGGTGTCATCCTAAAGGCACAAGTTTCTAGATTTCGGAGTTCAAAAAGCACAATTTATTTATTTTCTATTTTTTTTTCACAAGGCTAAAAACTTTATATGAGAACACTCCCCCACACTTAAACTTTACATTGTCCTCAATGTAAAATTTAGTCATTCAAAGTAAAGTTCAAGATGGGAAATTCATAACATGATATATATACACAATAAGAAAATAAAATGCATGATAAAAACTCATTACTCCAACTCATAGTTATTTCGAAATAATAGAGGATAAACACTAAACAAGCTATTTAGTTGGTATCTAATCCCAACTCAGCCAATATATACACCTCACCGCTAAGAAAAAATTCCATCTACTTAGAAAGGCTAGTGTTTATTCTAAATTGTTCAAAAATCTCTAAAAGTTGGAGTTTTGATATGCAAATATACAAAATAAGAAAAATAAGAAAATAAAGATAAAATACTTAAAAATAAATAAAAAGATAGAGATAGATAGATACACAAAACCAGTGGGTTTCCTCCCATTAGCGATTGGTTTAAAGTCGTCAGCCCGACATGTAAGTTGAATTCCCCATACACCAATAATCGGAAAAGTTGGGGATCCACCCATAGCACCTGTTTTGTAAACACTAGCTTCGCACAAATATTAGTAATATAAAACATAAACGAAGCTATTAACCGATAAAAGCTTCCCCCACACTTATTCTTATCCACACTTGGAAGTGTATAAAGAATATAAAAGTCGGGTACTTTTACGGTTTCTTGTCTGCAAACCTGCATAGTATGAGAATCAAATATTTCTAATGGCGGAAATCGAGAAACAAAGTCAGTCAACAATGTTTTCGAAGCACATACATTCAAACCAATAAGAGGTAAAGGAGAAGAAATAATATGCAAAGGGCTAGACAAACCTCTCACAATCTCTTGAATTACGGTATCCTCTTCATCCTTGAAAAACTCAAGTGAATCATTCACCTCTTGTATATCATGGTCCTCTATCAAACCTTGCAACCATTCTTCGTCCGTTTCTGCCTTAACCAAAATCTAGGCATCAACATCATCATTACAATCATATGCAAGCTCAATTGGGTCTTCCACAATATTAGTCATAACGGTCACATTCTCAACATACTCCTCTTTGTTGTAAGGCACATAATCCACTGCGTATCCAAATTTCACTATAAGGAACTTTTTTAGAATACTCAAAAATGCGTCATCCTCAAGCTCCACCCTTTGAATAGGCTTTTGATCATTATTAAGATCAATGCTTGAGCAAGCTGCACTAGTGTCATCATATTCCTCTTCATCTTCATCTTGATCCCAAAAAGATTTCATTGTACACTCCTCATTGTTGTCACCATGAGTTGTTTCAAGCAATCTATCATAATCACCGTCACTTTCATAGTTAACATAAGGTTCTTCGTCGCTGAATTTAGTGTTGATAAACTCTAACTCATCCTTTTGAATAGGTGAATGATCATTATTAAGATCAAGAGTTGAGTTAGCTACACAATTATCAACGAAAGTGCCCAAGGATTGGCCTTTTTCAACATTAGCATCAATCAAATATTTATCACAAACCATATGCACATTAGAATTATTTATACCTTCATTACATTGATTAATGCCTCTTCGCAAGTTAGCAATACCTTCACGAAGTTCTTGGAGTTTCTCGTCTCTAGTCTCTTTAGCTTTTTGAAACTCTTGTCGTACAAAGTTGGAAAAGTTGTCTAACAAGTTAGAGACTTGTTGTTCACGAGCATAAGAATCCTCCCATCCTTGTGGTTGTTCACATACATACCCTCCATAAGGTTTTTGAGGAAAACCATAAGGTTCCATGGAATATTGGTCATAACCAATGAATTGGTTTTGATTATACCCCTGGAATTGGTAGTTTTCATATTGTTGAGGTTGTTGGAAACCGTATCCATTGTTCCAATATGCTCCATCCATGACAAATAAGTACCTGAAACACGATTCTCAAAACAAGATTTAAAAAAACAGAAAATAAGAAAAACAAAAATAAGAAACAAAACTAAAAACTAAAACTAAAAACAAAAATAAGAAACCAAAAACAAGTGACAACCGTTGCCTCCCCGGCAACGGCGCCAAAATTTGATCGCTGTCGTATGCGTCAAAAATAAATTTACACTTTCTTACTACTCAAAATATAAATATAGCAAGGGCAAGAAAGGATCGATCCCACAGAGAGGTCTAGGTTGTCAAGTTGTTTCGGTTTCCTATATAAAACACCGGGGTTTTTGCTGATTTTTATATACTAAAATAAAATAAAAGCAAGACAAAGAAAATAAACACGCAAATCAAGGTTGTGAGAATATTGGATAAAGGTTTCGTCTTCAATTGTAAACAAGTTTTGAATATATGAATAGAATTCGTATTTAATCTCGCTATCATCAAGAGCCCTAGAATACCTTATTGCAAGAATACTCCGTAAATTTCCAAAGTCACCAACACACACATTAGAGCTGCGTATGTGAATTCTACCTAAAGAATAACCTAACGCCTTGCGTTAATTAAGTTCAATTCCTAGGAGCATTAAATTCCAGAAATAGGCTAATCAATGCAACTATCACACATTGTGCATGACAATTCGGACAAAGGTCAAGGTCTACATATGATTACAGGAGTGTATCACTACAAACCGTAATCATATCATGTTACTCGTATTCAAGGTTATCGCTCGATGAAAACCCTAAAATAGCTATAGATATGGATGTATGTTCAATCAATTCTAGACTCAACTAAACAAACATTCAATCATATTGAAATACATCAATCATGCAATCATTATAATCAGTAGAAATCAAACGATAATATTGAGAGAAAACTAATTCATAAAGATCAAAACTCATTTTGAAAATCCAACTACATCCTTAACTAATAAGAAAACTTAGTTCATATTCATGGAGTTCATAACAAGAAGGAAGATAAAACCTATCATGTTATCTAAAACCTAGAACAAGAGTAGTAGATATGATATAAGATAAAAGATTAAAAGATATTTGTTTTTGAGAAAAGTCTTCTCTTTTATAGCTCTTCTTGTTCCAAAATTAGGTCTAGCCTCCAAAGGTCCAATAGATAGAAGTCCTCAATCCCATGTGTGAGAAAACCCGTGTAGAAAATCTGTCCCAAACGTGCTCGCCTGAAAACTGAGAATTTGGCCGGAATCCGATCACCATTCGCCACCGTCCACCTGAGATGATCCCTCCGTCGACGGATATTCCGTTCCAGCACCGTTAAAGTTAATCGTTGACCTAACGGTCTCCTGTTAGTCAACTGGGTCAAAGTATGAGTGAGTATTGGATCAAGATCGAGTCAGCTCACTAATTTCATTGTAGCACCAGCATCATAGCCTTGAGCCAAACCCAACTACACTCAACAACAGCTGCAGTTCACAACAAGCACTTCCCTGTAACTCCATGGCATCTGCATTGCCTGTAGCTCCATTGCACATACCTCCTGCAACTATCTCCAACTCTCATAGCCTCGCCTGCATCTCCCATGCTAGCAGAAGCAACACCAATTCCACCACCTGTAACTCCAGCTGAACTTTAATCAATCACCGCCAACAGCTGAACTGTAGCTTCACCATAACTGCAATCACCATTCTCTTGTTGTAGCGTCCAATGCATACTCCACCTGCAAATCAACCATCATGCCTGCAATTTCACCTACACTCGGCACCTCATCTCAGAACCAAACAGAAGTTGTACCTTCTTCAACCCAGACCCTTGGCATCAAATACCCATTCAAGTTACTGTAATTCAGTTCACTGCCACCGAACCCAGTTTCTCCTCAACTGCATCAACAACTCATCCTTTTGCTCCTTTCTTGATCTCACAGAAACATACTAACCCTGCTATATCAGTCAAGAACTCCATTTCAACAGTTCCAATGCCCTCAATTCCATCAAATTCCTCATCTGTTAACGGCATCATCATAACTACAGCTTCCAATATCTCAACACCACCATCACACTGCAATGCCAGCCTGCAATGTCAGTACTCGTACTAGCAGTATCACCACACAAACTCGACACCACCTACAATCTGAGAAAACTGCAACTCTTGTTCCAATTCAAATTCAGATGCAACCTAAACTACAACCAACCCCAGAAATCACCTATCTCAGCTGCACCACCTGACATAGCCATTGAATGAAAACCCCAATTCTCAGGAGCATAACCACAGAACTCACCCATAACTTCTCCACATGATTTAAGTTCCAAATTCTCACCTGCAAACCAGTGCAACACCTATGCCATCCAACTATAACTCCACCAGCTCTTCCTCTTAAGTGCAGCTCTTATCCATTCCCTGCAACCACTCCATACCAGCTGAGCATTGCCAATTTCATGCCTGCAATTGCTTCCACCTCAACATAATTCAGCTACATCAATCAACAGCAGCACCTGGTTCTACAGCTGCAACTCCACAACCTGAAACCCATTCATTTCATTCACATCACTTCATGTGCAGCATAAATACCATCATCCAATATCCTCAGTTCACAGACCACCAGCTCAATTGAACTGAGATAGCACCACCATCAAATCCATAAGCATTCCATTTCAATTTCACCCTTATTTTAGAACCCTAATTCACCAAACTCCTCCTTTTCTAATCCAACAACTCACAGAACCCATGTGAATCATCAACAACCATCACCAGCACAAACTCTCTTCTGTGTCTCATACCCATTCTTTGCAGCTTCAGCAGCAAAACAATCAAACCCATTTCTGAATTTCTATCTTCTCGACATCACAGCGGTAATCAACATTTCACTCTAGTTTGAATCAAACCCAAGCTTTGCACCAACAAATTCAGTGAAAACCCAATAACAACTTTGAACCCTAATTCTTCTGTTCTTGATCTCTTTTCGTAATTCCGCTCGATCTCTCATCATCAATCCTCAATTTCGTCTCTCAATTTCTTGGACAGATTAATAGCAGCAACGGCTATTTCTTTCTCGGCTAGTCAGATGAATGAATGAATGAAAGGCAGACTCCTCTCGATTTAGGGTTGTTTTGGGGTATGATGCTAACACCCCTTTGATTTTGATAAGGGTCATCCTAATTGGTAGCCCCTTAACCTCAGGTGGTTGTCTTTAGTACTTCTCCATAAGAAAGTTTCCCCTTAACCTTGACTGGGCTCCAGATAGTGTTTTCCCATGAAATGACGACTTTGTCCTTTTCGCTCTAAATGAATAGTTTCACCTTCTTTTGCTCCAAACGACTCCAAAGCACCTAGTAACTCAAATTCACACATAAGATACATAATTCACACGAAAAATGGCAAAAAAAGCATGAATACTAAATATAAAATTAGGTGTTTTAGACACCTATTAATGGTCTCGCAAAGGCTATCATCAAAGGTTACAGATGGTGCCTAAGGCATGCTTATGCGTACAAACCTACCTTTTAACTACTTGGGGAATATGCAATATTACACGCATCTTCACTTATTTGTTTTAGACCCACAATAGGTCAACCATTATTTGCGTACCAGTTGGTAACTGGATATAAGCCTGACATTTTTTTTTCTTACGCAATTTTGGTTGCACTATATATGTGCCCTTACGACTCCACATCGTACTATGATGGGTCATCAAAATGATTAAGTGACTATGTTGGACAAGAATTTCCAACAATTATCCGCATTTTTAAAACATTTGGCAGGAGATCTCTTATCACTAGATTTGCGGGTTGTCATTTTAATGAGACAGTCTTCCCGTCGTTAGGGGGAGATAAGAAAAAGTATTTTCTAAGGGAACGACAGGAATTTTCTTGGTGTGTTCCCACTGTGTCTTATATTAATTCTAGTACTCCACAAATGTAAATGTGAAGTAACAAAGAATAATCGATTTTCAGAATGTACACTAATGTCGTTAAAGTGATGAGATCACACATACCAGCTGCAAACCTACCTACAAGGTTACAAATCCTCAAGAATGGATATACACCATAGACTAAAGTGTTGCAACTACACTTAGTGGAAGTGTGGTTGAGGCTGTGGCTCCATAAAGGAAGTTGGAGAGGCTACTTGGTTCGATCAATCCTCACCTAGAAAGGAAGTAGGTGAGGAAGTCACAACTTACTTATATCATCAGAAATCATCTCATAATATTGTCTATGAATATGTCCATGAATCAAACTGGAGGACATCCGATGTTTAATGATTCCAAAGAACAATGACATCCCAAGTGGATTATGAGAATGCGCACGAGTCAATGGAAAGATCATGCGAGCATATTGATGATTAATTTCATATACACTTGCTTAAGGAAATAGAGAAAGATGAGATCGAACTATGCTCCTTGTTTCTCAATGTCAACGAATATCATATTTGGCCTATACAATCTAGGTAGAACTTGGTTCTTTGACAAATATACATGTATTTGGTGTGGTAGTGCTAACCAACCAGGTGTAAATCCTAATGGACATACATGATTAATTTGTCACAAATCATAATGAGAAGAAAACAGTCTTAAAGTATAAAGATTCTCCTTGTGGCGCGAGGTTTCTCAGAAATCCCTGGAATTGTTCTCTTAATATAAACGTTATAGCATTCTGCTACTTAGTTAGCTTGGTAATTTCAAAAGTACTTGAAATGCAGTATATGTATGTGGTTGTTACGTATCTCTGAAAGAATCAAGAGATAGAAGATATTTACAAAAGTACTTAATAGCCTTTTGTTTCCCAAATCAAGTGACTCTAAACCTCAAAGTGCATTTACAGTTAGATATAACGCTCACTTATAGATTAAAGCAATCAGGCGGATGTGGTATTCCCATCTAAGTGATTATTTGATTTGGAGGGGATAGACAAGTAAGTTATTTTCATTGCGTATTCACAAGAAAGTTCCTGATTTGGAATTATAGCTATCTATGTCGATAATATAGACATGATGGGTACTCTTGATGTAATAAGAAACCTTAAAAGCTATTTGAAATCCGAATTTGAGATGAAAAATCTGGGGAAAGCTCGACTGAATACTGAGCTTGTGGTATGTTATTCCACCAGTTTGCATAAGTCTAAAGTTGTCAGGAAATTTAACAAAGACATGCATCCTGATAGCACTCCCATGATTAGTCGAAGTTCAAATGTACGTAAGTAACCATTTCGTCCAAAGGAAGATGGCGAAGATGTATTGGGAGATGAAATTCCCATATCTAAGTACAATAGACGCATTGTTGTACTTAGTATAATAATGTACTCGATTAAATTTTACATCCTCATGGAACTTGTTAGCTAGATATAACTCATGCCAACGTAACGTCATTGGAATGGTATAGTGAATGTAATCATGTACTTAAATGTAACCATTGATATAAATTTGTTTTATCCCTACAAAGACATTAAAAGGAATGCTAATGAAAGTGCAATCCAAAAGTTGTTGATTATGAAGGAACAATAATCTCTTCTCCAACGAAAGTAATCAGGAGGAGATATGGTAGACTATTTTCTAAGTCATTGTCGATATTCACTTTCGAAAAGTACATGACTAAAGAAACTGCCTGGAACAACTCTGAAAGTAATTAGGGGGAGATGCAGACATCAGGGGGAGGATCCAAGGATATGATGTCGACGTATTTTACTTCGAAATTGAAGCCGTGTTGTACTCTTTTTCCTTCAATCGAGAATAGTTTATTACAAAGGGTTTTGTAATTCGACAAGGTTTTTAGCGAGACAACACTAAAAATATCAAGTATGATTGAACGTTGAAGACATAGAGATCACGTTGATATTACTAGAAATATCTGAATCAAAAAAATGAAACGCGATATTCTCTTAAGCAACGTAACTTCCAGAATCAACAACATGGTCTTATAAACATTCAAGTCACCAAAGTAAAGTGTGATAAACTCTTTTTGACTGCATTAGACTAATGAAAATTGTCTGACATCAGGGGGAGCATCTAATGGTGTGTTGAACTCTTTTCCTTCACCGAAGTTACTTTTTCCCACATGGTTTTGTTGCTCGGTAAGGTTTTTAATGAGACAACAACAAACACCGGGAATGTAATTTCCTCTAAGGATATTGTCTTTCCCACGAGGATTTTCTTCCTTAGGAATTGTGAAGCAACTAGTCAACTTCAACGGATCAAAGTGATCATCTTCAACAGATTACCTTTACTTGTATCTGTCACGTTGTACTCTTTTCCGTTCGTCAAGGTTTTATCCCACTGGGTTTTCCTTGTCAAGGTTTTAATGAGGCAACATATTCGAGTCTAACTATGTTCTACGTTTGCGTAATATTGTACTCTTTTTCTTTAGTTCAGGTTTTGTCCCCTTGGGTTTCCCTGACGAAGTTTTAACGAGGCAATTAAATTAGACTTTTCGGTCTTTGAAGATTGTATTGCATGTGATGAACTACATGTAAAGTACAAGACGACATGTGAAGTACTACATTTGAAGAGTTGTACCAAGGTTTTATCCCACTTGATGTTTTCTTTCAAAGTTTTATTGAGGCAATTGATTTCGACACAAGTCATCAAGGAGAAGAAGACATTTGAAGAACTACATTCGAAGCACTAAATGTGAAGCACTGCTTATAAAGTTCTATTGGACCGCACAAGGGGGAGTGTTGTAGGGCCTATGGCCCATAGATGTGTGGTCCATCTAGATATCTAGGATCTCCCTTCTACATGTATATAAAGGACATTGTTCCAATGCAAAAAATGCGCATTCAGGGAATCGAACCCCGGTCAGTACCGTGGGAGGGTACTATGATACCACTACACCAGATGCGCTAGACGTTCCAGTACTTGGTTACAGCACCACACCACTCTCCACTATCTCTACTACACATACCGTCATTAGCACCATTTGGCATTTTCTTCAAGATATGCGGTAAAAAACTAGGTTACTGTTCTTATTTTGTAGTAAACAATATATGAATTTGACTTTGACCTGTAAATGTTCTAAAGTCACTGTCATGTGTTAAAGCTCTAAGTACTTGGCACTTGTAATGCTACCATAATCTGGTTTGGCCGTTTGTGTATTTTTCTATCCTCACTTGGTGCTATTTCTCTTTACGTGCCCCATATATGCCCTCTCTCCTGGTGCACATCGCCCTCACAGTGCATGAAAATCTAATCAATTATTTCGGGCGACATTTACATTCACTTGCGCATCTAAAGCCCCATATGTTGCTGCCATTTGATTTGCCAAGCGGAAAAGACTGATCAAGAGTTTATGAACACCTAAACATGATTTTGACCTTAAATATCAACTTTAAATTTTATTCCGAAAATGCTATATGAACATTATTTGTTACAATGAAATGAGGAAACTATAATTTCCTTCTAGAAAAACATTATTTGTTAACAATAATGCTTATAGAATGGAAAACAATATTTAGTTGGTTTTCCTACAATTAGTTCGAATCTCGCCGTTACCACCTGTTAGAGGGCTAAGATTACCCATCTTTACCATGGCAACTGCAAAATCAGTCAAGAATTTAGGGTTGTTGTTACTGTAAGCTGTGACTTGAGCATCTGTTGAGCCTCCGTTGAAGAGTTCTTGATCTGAATGAAGAAGTCCTTTCTTGCTAACCAGATTCTTGTAATAAGTGTTATCAAACAATATCGGGGTTGAATCGAGAGGAGCTAGGTTACTACTACCTCCTGATGTTGGACAAATCCCCTTCAAGGAGTTTGCAAATGCTGTGTCTATGTTGGATTCCGTGTGGATTCTGCTCCGGAAACTTGCACATTGAGCTTGACCAATAGAATGAGATCCTAGTAAAAGATAATGAAAGAAAAAGTTCGTAAGACGGTATTTTACAACTAACATAGAGAAATTAGCTAAATTTCATGTTAATATTCACATCATTTCTGTCAAATACTAGAGCGAGAGCTTCTATATGAAAACCATTTAATATTCACATCTAAATTCGAATATAACTCGGTCTTAAGTAGTAATTGTGCATCGAGTTAAGTAACTCATACTTACCGGAGAGAGTCACCATTTCTTTAGCAGTAAAACCTTTGTTAGCGAAGTTCGAGATCAAGCCACTGAGAGAAGAACCAGGACCTGGTAGATTGCTATTTGCATCACTCGCACTTGCAGTCCTGGAGTCTCGTCTTCCTAATGGTACCTTCCATGATCGACCACCCAACTGATGAAAGAAAGTAAATAAGGAATCAGATCATGAAATTGTATCATGATTTCTATAAGTATTTTAATTGGGCTGACGGACCGGAGGGTCCAATGGGAGGGAGTCCTTTTATGGCCACTTTTTTGTAAAATGAACCTAACAATTTTGATAAAAAGATTAAATTTTATTTCCATGTGGTTTATTTTTGGTTATTTTTTCACTAGACAAGATTATCCCTCCCTTTTAGTCCAATTACTATAACTCTTTGTGTATCCTACTCTTGAAGGGGTATAATTGGAAAACAAACTTTAATATAACATATTTAAAAATCCGTGCCTTAGAATTTTACAAATTTTATCTCGTTGGAAAGGTTATAAAAAAATCTACGCAACGAGTATAAATAACAATATCAAATTTAAAATTCATCATCGGATTCTTCTTCGGTCGGCCCTTCCACCGTGGCAACGGTTGTACTAGTTAGTTAAGTAGCCGGAACAAGATTTAGTTAAAAGAAAAAATAATTTTCTGAATGAAGTCAACTTAATCTTTCTTACAGCAACGACGGAATCCCGAGCAGCAACAGCAAGAATGTCAGCGCATGAAACAGTTTTAGGGCAGAGTGCCTCCACTTGAGATTTTATTGTGTCAATAACATCATACCCTCTCACAGAATTTGCATTCGGCCCTGCATTCTTTTCACCAGTGAAGCTTGCTGAGTCGTCCAATAGGATGGATGCATCACAACCCTATAGTGTCACAACATATGTCGGTGTTAGCTAAGTAAATACATTATTTGGTAACAAATCTTTGATATTAACTGCTTAGCCAGATGTGAACCTAGGTTCAAATTTCCAAGTAAATTATACAACATATCTTATCACTGTGCCACTGCAAAGCTCTATAATGAAAATTGGCACTCCCTGACAGTAAAAATGCAAATGTGGGGCCCTTAAAATTGGGGCCCCTAGGCCACACCTAACTCGCTTAGGTCTAATGGTGGCATATATAAAAAAAAATGGAGTTCGTGAAATTTTTATCCATGGGTTAAAAGAAGTAATCTATCAACAATGAAGTAGAATCACTTGCATTAACAAAACAGTCATGGAAATGAAGACGTAGAAGTGACGCTCCCATTCTACGTTCGTTTGCAACCGCAGCTCGCACTGCAGTTTGGATGGTGGAAAGGACATTGGGGCAGCTAGTCGCGTAAAAATTGGCAGACAGCTGAGCAGATGTTGTGTTAATATGCATCCCGCCCAACATACACAATACTATAACATAGGGAAAGAAATGAAAACTAGAAGAGAAATGGTAAGCCATGATTTAAAAGACTTGAAGGCTGATGAGCTAGCTAGCGATAATGAATTTATATACAGTTTTAGCTCATCCCTAATGGCTCTTACTTATAGCACTTAACTGGCAATGGAATGTGTACAATTCTTCATAGATAGTTCTCAACTTCTCAATGAATAATTAGTCAAGTCAAGTGTAAAATTTTGTTTGATTAGTAGAAATCTCTTTCAATAATGGGCCGGTTGGAAGTCTGCATACGTCTTCTCAGATGATCGAGTAAGCATCGAACTATTGAGTGATATGCATTGCATGATTCAATAGTCAATAAGATCGGTGTCAAACGTCCCTTCTTGCCTCCCCAACTTTTTCTTTTTTTCTAATGGTTTTGTTGTTTTGTTGTCTCTTTTTCTATCGTATGTTTTGTATTTATCTCTTCGATCAGCATATTGATGATTGATGATTAGTTAACGGGATCCAAAAAGGGGATTGATCGCACTAAATTTTGAACTCCAATATTCCCTGTGGACGTGAATTTCAGGCATGCACGTAGTGTTATTTAAAGTAAAAGTGGAAAGGGGTATGCGTCAAACGCAACCTCATCGATCTTTCCGCTGATAAGTCAGCCAAGTGGGCATGGGAGAAATTCTTTTTTGCTTAATGGTTCTCATCACTAACGGCAAAACCAGTGGAATACTTTTTTGCTTATCATCTCATAGTGCATTTCAAATCTGATTAGTTGCGTGGCATTTCGAATTTTTATTTCCAGAAATCGTTTGAAATTTTAAACCCAAACCGGCTTCTTGTTTTTTGACATCCAGAATTGAAAAGTTACTTCTGAATGCACATCAAAACACATGCAATAATTATAGGTCATTCCTTGGGTGTTCATATCCTTGCCACACTTTTTCAGTGTACCAAGATTCAAGACTCATCAAATATAGGACGGCCATCCTCTGGAGTCTAGAGTACATTTTCTTCAGAAACAATATTAACTGAAGAACAGTGAGCTAAAGAGACCCAGCATTACAGCTTTGAGTTAAGAGGTGTGAGTGTGACAGCCAAATCTTTAATTATTTAGACTATTTTGCTCGCTAAAAACTTCCCAATAAGCTTAAGATTTTCACTGTTGACAAGGCCATTCTGCAAAGTAAGTATTACATTTATACTTGTTGACTTTTTAATTTGTTTTGGTCACGGATCAAAGTGGAACAAAAGGGAAAACAAATTACATGACACAATTTGTCACTATCCATCCAAGTTCCAACCCAACCCGGGCACCTACTTCACCGGTTAACCTCGTCCATGATATTCTTTATTAACATCTAATCCAAGATCACCATCCATTAAAAAGTGAATTAGGCGAACAAAAATATACATTAAAGATACAAGTATGCCTATTTTTTTAATTAGAAAAAAACAACTATACCTCTCTACACTTGATAAATCGGATAGCTTTTTACGGGCAAAATTCACTCATGAACCTCATTTCATTAGATGCCATTAAACGAGCAATGACAAGATAAATCAAGTCTTTCGTTCTTTGTGTTTCCGCTGAAATTAGTGATCACTTTCTGTTTTGCTAAGCTTATGCTCTAAAGCTGTCTTTGTAGTTTGTACCATTTTCTTTTTTCTCGAAAAAAATAATGAGAAGTGTTTTCCCAACTTGCTACCACAGGAACTAATTGTTTATCATAGTGGCGTTCTCATCCCCATTTTGAAATCAATGTCCTTGACATAAAGTCAGCTTTGCGACTGTTTGAACATACAACGCTGATTTATTGATTGATAAGCAGCATATCAGACAAATGTTAAAGCGATATTATCGAGTCTGAATCATTGTCATTGAGCAGCTAAGCATATAAGAAAATATTATTTAAGGACAAAACAGTATGTAGGTAGGAGAATTGATATATGGGGATGATTCTACTGAGAAATAAAATTCGTATTAGTTGAATTCTTGACAAGGCAAATAAACTAATTCGTTGCTAAATTAATCAGATAGAAGATCGTCCAAACTCCAAATCCTCAAAGTTCACCATGGTCACTGTCTGACAGCGATAACAGATACGAGCCCACAAGGATAACAACTTTTTGTTGGTTGGCAAAAGAGTGCTCCTTCGGCGACAAAAATTTAAGCACCAAGTCGCTACAGGCGCCCAAAAATGTTGGCATACTACATAATAAGTAATTTTTTTACGTTTATTTCCGGAGAGCTATCAGGTGATTTGTATTAAAAACAAGTACTGTTGTTTTTTGGAAAAGTGATACTATTACTTTTATAATTTAGCCTAAATTTCTCAACAAACAACTTCAATTTTATTCATAGGGATCATTGAACTTTACAATGAACCGAGGAAACTATAATTTTCCTCTAGCAAAGTATCATTACTTGTTTACAATAACGTCATTATTAGAACGAAAAACAACATTTAATTTCTTCTCCTACAATTGGTTCTAATTTCGCCGTTACTACCTGTTAGAGGGCTAAGATTACCCATCTTTACCATGGCAACAGCAAAATCTGCCAAGAATGTAGGATTGTCATTGCTGTAAATTCTGACTTGAGCATCTGTCGAACCACCATTAAATAGTACTTGATCCGAATGAAGTAGTCCTCTCCGGTTTGTCAAATCCCTGAAATAAGTGTTATCGAATACAGTCGATGATGAATCGAAAGGAGCCAGGCTATTGCTACCTCCCGATAAGGGACAAATACCCTTCAAGGAGTTCGCAAACGCCGTATCTATGTTGGTTTCGGTGTGGATTCGATTCCGGAAATGTAGGCATCTAGACAGACCAATAGTATGAGCTCCTAGCAAAAGATGACGAAGAGTTAAACCACCCCAGAGAATCACCATTTCAGATCAAGACACTTCAAAGTTATAGATAAGATGTAAATCTAATCAAACTCACCCGAGAGAATCACCATCTCTTTAGGAGTAAAACCTTTGTTACCAAAGCTGGTGATCAAGCCACTGAGAGAAGAACCAGGACCAGGTAAGTTGTTATTTGCAGCAGTCGCACTTGCGGTCCTGGAGTCTCGTCTTCCTAATGGTACGTTCCATGATCGACCACCCAACTGAAGAAAGAAAGAAAAAGAATTTAGTTAATCAAAAGGAAATGTAAATTTTTGAATAAAGTCAACAACAATCTTGCTTACAGCGACGACAGAATCCCGAGCAGCAACGGTAAGGATGTCAGCACAAGAGACAGTTCTAGGGCAGAGTGTCTCAAGTTGAGATTTTATTGTGTCGATGACATTAAACCCTCTAAGTGAATTTGCATTTGGCCCTGCATTCTTCTCTCCTGTGAAGCCCGTTATGTCGTCCAACAGAACGGATGCATCACAACCCTATAGTGGCACAACATAAATGCGTGTTAGATGCATTTGTACTTGTAGGCAGAAAAATATTTACTGATCACTTGAACCTTTGATTTTCTAATTAGTATCTTATAAAAAAAAATCCCCATTTTGCCACTAAAAAAAGTCTTTACTGAAAATTGACGTTTTGCAAGAAGATATGTATGTATGGCTGCTAGATTAAGGGCCTTTGGCTGTCATCCAGTGTACCTAGTCCAGCAACGGCCTTGCATAATCAGTGATGAGTTGGTAAACTTTCTATCTACATACTATAGAAAAATTAATTAATCAATGATGTAGTTTAATTACTTGCATTAACAAAACAGTCATGGAAATGAAGACGTAATATTGAAGCTCCCATTCTGCGGTCGTTTAGAACTATAGAACGCACTGCGGTTCGGATGGTAGAGAGAGCATTGGGGCAACTAGTTCCATAAAAGTTGGTATTCAGCTGAGCAGACGTTGTGTTAATCTTCATCCCAAGAAACATACACAGTACTAAAACATAAGAAACGAAAGATAAAGTAGAAGAAGAAAAGTAAGACATGATTCGAAAGACTTAAAAGCTGATGATGAGACTAGCTAGTGAATCTTTTTGGTTTTAGTTCTTGTTTTAGCTCATCTCTAATTGGCTCCTATTTATAGCACTTAACCAGCCAAGCAATGTTTATCAAATGGATAATTATTTAATGAAGTTTATACGTAGCATTTTTTATTTTTTTTTATAGGTAATTAGACTAGTCAAGTATATAATTTTTGTTTGATTAGTAAAATTCATAAATGGGCCGGTTAGGAAACCTAAATACGCCTTCTCGGGTGATCGAGTAAGCGTAGAACTATTCACAGATGATGCATTGCATGGTTGATGGTTCAATGGTCAATAAAAACGGTATCATCTTGCATGTCTCCCCTTTATTTTATATTTTCCAAAGGTTGTCTCGTCTTGTTTCGTAATTGTTTTGTTTTTACCTTCTGGATCAGCATATATTAATTATTGGTGAAAGGAATTCAAAAATGCGATGATCTTACATTCTTCACTGACTTTTGGATTTCAATCCTTTTCAACAAGAATTCTAATGGCAATTCAAGGCACCGCTGGTTTAGTGTTGCCAAAAGCAGAAAAGGCTGTATGTCAAATGCATACCTTAAAAGTGCTTTTTACCAACCTTTTTCTTATTGGGTAAGGTTAATGCTCGTGTGTACTCGAACAACTTCTTCGCGAATCCAAAAGGAACGAATAAGCAAGCCAATTAGCGAAGTTGATTAATTTAATTTATTATGAGGTTACTACGTACCAATTTATATTATTTATCCAACATGATTGATGTACATTATTCATTGAATACAACCCGCTCCTAAATACTACAAGAGTAGATATTGTAGGACATTCCTTGAATGTTGACATTTTTGCCACTCTAGAGTGTAGTCTTCCACCCATCATATTCATTTCATATGCACAAAATTGGTTAAAAATACCAAAACCAACAATTTCTTAGTGAAACAGACTGATAGATTTTGATACTATTTATATGGACATGAATCAAAAAAAAAAATACTATTCAATTATCCATTGTGGCTAATCTGTCCAAGAATATTAGAAAAATATAATTATGACTGACCAAATTATCCCTAAAGATTTTCTTATAATCAAAGTCTTTGTTTCTCGTTAACAGAAGACAAGCTCTGGTTTTGAGTTTTAGTTCTGAAGAAAACAAGCTTCAATTTGTTTATCTGTTCGACGTTCGAGTTCGATTTGCATACAATCTGATTATTCTCCGATCTTTCTTCTATTACGGTAAATTTTATTCTGCTATTTAGTTGTTGATTTTCTAGTCTAGGGTTTTACAAATGGATTTTGAAACGAACAACTCATAAGTTCTTAAATTTGAATCAGGACAATCACGGAGTTGGTGATGATGAAATGGATCTGAAACGGGTAGTTTTTGGTTTGAAGTCTTAGAAAATACAGGGGAAGGTTATGAAGATGATGAGCTGATATTGTTATTGGCTTGAGGAACTGGGAAACATGTACAAATGGATGTGGGGATCTGATGCTGAGAAAGATTAAGAGATTGGGTTGCAGTCAGATTTGGTTTCGGTCCGAGTATGGAGATGCAGAATTGCAAGAATTGGTTGAAGCATGAAAGGGATTAAATCTAACCCTGAGTTGTGTTGCCTTTTGGTTGTTCTGGTAATTCAGACTGAATGAATGGATTATGTGTGTGCTTGTAAGTTGCAGGTAACTCAGGACATTGCAGCTGAGTTGTTGTTGTCTACAGATTTGTGTTGATGAGATGATGAATTTTGGTGGTTGTACAGCGTTGAATTTGGGGCTGAGAATAAGATGTTGTTGTAGCTAAATTGAGTTCGATTTGAAGCTGATTTTGCAGTGCACTTATTTGAGTCATTTGAGAAGAGACTTGACAACTGTGCAAAGTGGAGTTCTGAGTTGTTGTTAGAACAAGAAGTTGAGCCAAAAATCAGATGGAAGTTGATATGTGATGTTGTGGCTTTTGGAGACTGTGTGCAGAAAAAGGAAATCGAATTTATGTGCATATGGAGTTCACCGTGGTCAGGGAACAAGGAAGATAAACACATGGTGCTACCATTGAATTCTGTAGCTAAATGGTAGTGACTGGTGGATTGTAAATCAACCAGAAGGAATAAAAGATGGTGCAAGTCTACAGCTGATAAGGGATGTGAACTGAATGCGTATTCACAACAGTATGGCTCGAGAACGTGGGGTTTTGGTCGAGTTTTTATGCAGAGAGTCAGGCGAAGGAATTGATGGTTTGATGAAAGTTTAATATGTGCACTTGCTGTTATGGATTGTGGTCAGGTCTGGGATATTCAGGACTCGATGTGAAAGATGGAGATGGCATGGATTAATGGGTACAGAGCGATTCGCAGAAATGGTTCATGGTTCAATGGCTATGCGTGAGGGTTGTCTGGCAAAGGTTGAGGTGCATGTGATGATTGAACGTGAAATGAAAATATGTTTTGAATGTTGTTATTATTGAAAAGTTGTACTGAAGTTGTAAGCGTTGGCATATGGATTAGTTTCCTTATGATCACGCTATTGTTGTATGGCTTCATCGAACCTTAATGTTTATGAGTACATTCATCTGTATTTCAGTATTGCAACTAGTATTTGTTTTGACACATTCAAAAAAGGTGTATCTGAATGAATTTTGTTGGTTGTTTAATTGTACATAAATTCTTTTCAATTTTTTATGGTAAAATCTTGAATAAATTCAAAGTATAACAAAGATTAGACTTGGATGAAACCATTTTCATCCTGCATAATCTGGAAAATAAACTTTTTGTCCAGGGTGAAACTAGTTTCATCCTTCAGATTCTGAAGAAAAAAAAAACATATCCATCCCGCACAAAGTCACAAAAACATTTTTGCCAAGATGAAACCAGTATCATCATGTATATTCTGCAAATGTACCTGGTTTCATCATGCATATTCTGAGACAAGATTATGTGAAATTACTGACAACTCGAAGTATATGCTAGTTTAAGTAAAAACATTGCATATTTAATTGTTTTGCAATTATAATGCATGCATTCATTATTGTACGCAAAGAAAGTTTTACAAACAAAAAACTTAAGTTTAAATTTTACATCGATAGGATTTGTAGTAACCTATTTTCTAAACAACCTAATGACGTCAATGGTTTTAGTTATCGTTCAACATCAAGCAGTTGCATATGTTATAAACTTCATTTAATTTCTTTTTTCTCCAACTTTTTTCATCTATTTTTCCAACCACGTTAAACTCATGCATACTCCTTATGCTTGATTCACCATAGTTGCATATGTTATAAACTTCATTTAATTTCTTTTTTCTCCAACTTTTTTCATCTATTTTTCCAACCACGTTAAACTCATGCATACTCCTTATGCTTGATTCACCATCCACGTTCACATAATGCCTATTTTCGGCTCTTACTTCAGCATTCTTCTTGCTTTTGCAACCTGCAACAATTTATATAGAAACTAGTTACCACCTTTTTTAAAGCTTTATAAAAACCACTTACATCATATATTAAAGCTATATGAAAACCAGTTACATCTTATGATATCACTGGATGAAAACTAGCTACATCTTATGTTATCACTGCGTGAAAACCAGTTTCTGCATGTCAGCTTAGGAGATGCTATAAGAATCGCATTACTCGACTACATAATGCAGAAGGAAATAAGTACATAAGATGGGGTTATGCTCCTACATCAACATACACTATAAGATTTCATCACATTCCAAGGCCATGGAAACTCGGTCACATGACAAGTCCAAGAAAAATTGCTACTTGCTAGGCTTATTGATATATGCATAACCTAACTGTAGAGATGCTATATGTATCGCATTTAGCTATCTAGGTGATGTTATATATGGATCACATTTTTAGCTATACAAATGCTATATATATCATATGCCATAAAACTCACTCGAGCATTTTTCCAAACACGCTACAAATAAGTTTTACCATCAACGGATTTTTTGCCAGGGTAAAACTGGTTTCATCCTTCATATTCTGAAGAAAAAAAAAAGTAAGATTTTTGGCCAGGGTGAAACTGTTTTCATTCTTCATATTCTGAAGAAGAAGAAAAGCCAACAGATTTTTGGCCAGGGTGAAACTGGTTTCATTCTTCATATTATGACAAAAAAAATATCCACAAGCACACACTCTAACGAAAATAAAAATTCAATTAATCTCAAACTAGTTTTACATGGGTTAATCGCAGATGAAACCAGTTTCATCTAAACCATATTCAATCAATTTCAAACGTTAAACCTAGGTGAAACCAGTTTCATCCAAAGCGAATTCAATCAATTTCAAACTAGATTTTACATAGCTTAAACCTAGATGGAACCAGTTTCATCTAATCAAATTCAATCATATCACACAAGTGAAGCAAACAAGATTTATTTTCATACAAGTGAGCCTATTAGTAAAAGCTCTAATTTTTTTGTAGCATTCCCATCAGTTACGCATCAGTTTATTCGCGAATATCTTTCCAGTAAAGTTCTAAATCTTCGTGTTCAATGCAGATATATCTTTA
Source organism: Papaver bracteatum (assembly GCA_023529315.1). Taxonomy (NCBI): domain Eukaryota; kingdom Viridiplantae; phylum Streptophyta; class Magnoliopsida; order Ranunculales; family Papaveraceae; genus Papaver; species Papaver bracteatum. The sequence goes on along the minus strand of JAJJWX010005275.1, from coordinate 715,788 downwards.
AACCTGGATGAGACAGTTTTCATCTAGCTTTAATCTGAAACAATATACATTGCAGATTAACACTGGATGAAAACAGTTTCATCCTAGTTTATGCAATTTGAAACCTAATTTTTAAAAGAAACTGGATGAAACCAGTTCATATATCCTTCAACCAATTTTCATTCATAACATTGAAAATACTCAAATAACCGAGATGAAACCAATTTCATCTAAAACATACTAATTGAAATAAAATAAAACACATTAATCTACTGAAATGAAAATAAGAACAATCAATTCAACAAATTAATCATGCAATTCTGAAAGTAAATTCAATAATAGAGTTAGGGTTTCAAAACTTACGAGTTCTAGGAGACATTTTGTGGAACTGATGTTGAAACCCTAGAAATCTTTCATGCTGTAGCGGTGTTGGTATTTTTGCAGACGCTGGATGAAACCAATTTGAACTAGTTGATGTCGAAGAGACGTTGGATGAAACCAATTTCGGATACTGTTGATGGCGAACCGTCGGTGGATGAAACCAATTTTCAAATACTATTGATAGTGAAGAGACTGTGGATGAAACTAGTTTTCTAATATTGTTGATGGTGAAGAGACGGTGGAGAAAGTTATGGAGATGTGGAGCGACAGCAGATGAAAAAATTTGTGGAAATGGTGGAGAGCAGAAGAAGAAAGTTATGGAAATAGTAGAGAGCAGTTGCAAAACCGTTTTGGAGATGGAGATCGATATTATCTAGAGAGGGAGAAGAAAGGTAAGGGTAATTTAGTTTGTTCCCATTAAATAATATTCTATGTCCATTTGACCCAGGTGGAATATTTATCCGTCCATTTGACCCAGAGAAAGTACATTTTTGGCTAAATTGCCCATTTTCTGTTTCCTATGGGAACATATTGTCCTGAGCTCCCCTGAAACTTTTTTAGGCTTGTAGCCGCCCAACGCTGATTTAAAAATAGGAAACGAAAAAAAGGATCATGAACTCAGCCTTAAAGTGAATTTCTGGCTACACTATTTTATCTAGTATGAATTTATAATGACACCTTCGTTCTGCCACCAAATGAGATGAGTAAATTGTCTCCGGATCAAAAATTAACGGGACAACAGTGAGATAGAAGGACTAGTTTACAAATTTGAGGCTTGAGCTAGCACTTGGTTTATTAGAAGTGAAAACGCTGCATCTCATTCGAAGTGAAGTATAGTAGGAACGCCAAACATAAAAAGTAGAGGCCCGAGTGGGCTTTTAATTAACCCTTGACGGTACCATTTAATATCCGAAGCGTGCAATTATCCGAAGCAATTGCACCCGAAACCCTGAAATGTGACCTCGACCTCGGAAAGTTAAAAGGAATTATTTTGGCGCACTTTGTTTATTTCTGAGTCTCAAATTTCTAGAAAAGTAGGGGGAGCGTCATGTAGAGTCACCAGTCCACGAATCAAAATGGAACAAAACTGAAGATATAAAAGTTAGAAGGGCAAAAACAATAACATATGACAGTTCGTGTCCATCCAACCCCACACAAGCGGCCAGCTACCTATTTCACCCACGACTACCTCATCTACAATTTTATTAACTTCTAATCCAAGGCCAGTTGGCCACCATTCCCTTTTAATAATCCAAACATAAAGACACACCAGAAAGATGAATAATTGCGTGGTTCTTGCAGAAGACGCTAATTTGAGTTTCATATATATACTGTAGAAATTAAAATTTATTTCTAATATATGAAATTACGAAAGAAATTTCCTCTGTATTCTTTCCTTCGGATGCCAATTAAGAATGATTACAACATAAATCGAGTTATTCATTCTTCCTGTTCCCACCAACTTGGGCAGCTGATGTTTATCACTCCAACTACTACACAAGCTGCCAAGTCAGTGCTAACTTCGACATAGCTATATAAAAGATGTGACATCTACTTAATGCCAAAATTATTCATTCTCCAATTCTAATTTCAGAAAGAAAAAAAGAATCAAGCAAGTTAAATGTGCGCAACAGAACTATTATATCCGAGAAGAGGTATATAAGAAATAAAAAATGCCTGCAAGTAGCAAATTAACCACCTCATGAACTAATTGTCTGGCATGGGTGCTTTCTTATCCCCTCTAATAATTTGCGGAAAATCAATGTCATTAGCCAAAAGTCAGCATTCCGATTCTTTGAACATCTGATGCTGATTTATTGATTGATCAGCATATCAGACAGCTGTTAAAATGATATTACAGAGTCTTTTTTTTTTTTTTTTTGAAACCAGTATATTACAGAGTCTGAATCTTTCATGAAGCAGCTAAATAAATTAGTTGAACTGAAGGACAAATTAGTTTGTAGGTAAGAGAATTGATATGGGCAATAATTCATGTGGATAAAATATATTGTAAAAATGTCGTATAACTTGTGTCTCACACACTACCTTTAATACTTTAACTCATCCACGATCTTATACGGTAGACAAATTGTCATATTATCCATATAATATCATAGTTTGGTAATTCTCAGCTCTATTCAAAGTCAAATTGTATGACTAATCTAAATATGATTATATCTTTCATTGAATCAGACATTAAACATTTGCTTTATCTTAACAAATTTTGGCCTTTGAGATTAGTATGCACCTCAAAACTCGAAGGAACATTCGCAGAAACTTAATTCAACCAATTAGAAAGTTGTTATTGCAAAGTGTCAATTAACAGATTACTCTCAACTATCCGTGTACAACAAATTTCATCTCAATAAGCCGCCTATGGTTGAGCTGTAACTCTACTACATTTCTTAATCCCAGCTGGTTTCACTTTTCATTAGATAGTCAAATTCAATTTGAGTTTGAACTCACTAAAAAAAAAAAGTCTGCAGCTTGAAATCTATCAGTGTTCAGATACACCCATGTAACTAACCTACTACTGACATATTCATAAACCAATATCCTATTTTCTGTTTGAATGGGTATTATATTTTCTTAATGAATGCTTGGCTAGGCAAAGAAACATTGTTAACTAATCCATTTAAAGACGTTTCAAATTCCAAATCCTTGGCAAAAATATCAAAATTCATACTCGATGTTCGCCACTTTGGACATGGTCCCTTCATTCACCGTTGATTTATGAATGGCTTTCGTTTGAGACTCACTTTTATCTAAACGAGTTTCTTATTCAATGAAGATTAGGGTATCCACATCAACCGTGATAGATTCGCGCATGCATGTACGCGCTGAGACATGGATACCCTAATCTCCATTGAATGTGAAATCCAATTCAGTAAAAGTGGTTCCATATGAAATTTCTAAATCTAGGGTGAGAAAAAGAACCACATTTAAAGTGGCTGAGTGTTCAGCGAACAAGTTGTGTGAACTTAAACATTTTTGTATCCACATCTCAGTACATGCATGCATGGGCCAAAGAGAATGGTAACACAGTTGAACCCTTAAGTTCAACGTGATCACTGTCTGACAGCACATTGCCAAAAGAGTGCTCTGTCAATAGCAAGAAGTGAAGCTCCAAGTGATTTGCTAGAAATCCCAAGGGGGAAACTTAAAATCTATCTCCAAGTCCAAACTAAACACTGTAAAACATACTTGTCCCCACCTTCCAGATGGTTTGCTTTCTATTACCTAACAAAATTACTTGCAAGATCAATGCAGTTCAAAGGGACTTCCGGTGGGCTAAACAATCCAATTCTAAAGGTTGTTATCCACAAGCCTGAAGGAGGTTTAGGTTTTAAAGATGCAAATTTAGCTATGCTAGCTAAGGTAGCCTGGAGATTTGTAGATAAACTTTGGACCTCCTCATTAAAGTCTAAATACTTTCACAAAGAAACCTTCTCTAAGAGTGAAGGAGCAAAATCTAGTTCTTGGATCTGGAAATGCTTAAGTAAAGGATTGAAATTGGTGGATCAAAATACATTTGGGAAGTAGGACTGTAGCAGACTCGATATCTATAGACATTTGGTTTGATAATTGGATCCCTAATCTAGGCTCTTATCTGGCTCAGTTTCGCAACACCTCAAACTCAGATCTCACACTTGTGGCTGATCCTATAGATTCAGTCAATAAAAAGTGGAATCTTAATCTCATCTCTTCTATGTTCCCTGCTAGGATTGTCTCTCTCATCAGTAACATTACTCATTTCACAAATGGTGATAATTTATACTAAAGAAAGATAAGTTAGGATGTATTAACTACTTCTAGGGAGTTTACTGTTAAATCTATGTATGATAAGCTAAATTCATCAATCCCTGCTCCTATTCATAGTAACTTAGGTAGTTCCTTTTGTAAGGGACTCTGGAAATTAGAAGTATCACCAGGAATCAGAAAATTTCTTTGAAAAGGTTTGCAAAATGCTTTGTCCACAAATCATAGGTTATTTGGATATGTCTCCTCGCTGCTCTTTTGGATGTGCAGAAAATGGAACACCTCTCCCCTCACTGTCATTTTTCAAAAACTATTTGGATGCTGCGGCCTACTCCCATGAATTTTTCTATTACTAACTCTACTAACTTGGTTGAATATTGTAGGTTTTGGATGGAAAGTTCAAATAAAATTTCCAATGTTGAAAAAACTTTAACAAAAAAAAATGTGGTTTATCCCTGGAAGGAAAGATGCACTAGAGCATTTCAAAACAATCAAGTTCTTTTGCAGACTGGCATAGTAACTCAAAGACACATCAATTACTGGTCTAAGTCTAAACCAAACAACGCACCCCTGACCAAAGGAGAAATTGAAGGAGTTTTGGAAACCACCAGCCCCCAACCAATTAAAGATAAATACAAATACAGGCTGGCTTACTAAGGAAGTACCTTCTAGTTTTGCTCTAATTCTCAGAAATGATGCAGGTGCTTTCGAACAAGCAAATGCGGGACCTTCCTAGTCTACAACTCCAAAAGAAGCAGAGCAGAGGCAGTTCTGCAAGAATCAGTTTGGGCAAAAGAGAAGAACCTATCAAATTTCAGTATTGAAGGAGACTGTAGGGAACTTATGGACCACTTAAATGGTCAGTCATATCTTGGCAGATAAAAATATTTTGGAGGAAGCAAAGAAGTTAGTCGGTCTTATTAGACTATTGTGCATAGCCCACTTAGATAATAACCAGCAACATTATAATCTGATTATCATACTCATCATTTGAACATGAGGATATCTAATCAAAAGTCACAAAGTGAAACACCACATACTATTCAAACAGCGAAAAAAAAAATCAATACTTCAGTAAATATTCAGAAGTGCGAAATTATGTAAAAATATAAGTTACATACCTGCAAAGCTCCCTGGAGACTTTTCGAAAGATAGTTCTGGAATAAGGTTGATTGCTGCAACAAATTGCAAATATCTCAATCCAGAAATCTTCAAAAATTCCCCCTATATCAAACCAAACATGTGTTCAAGTGTTGTTCGCATTCATGCTCAAAAGACCAGAAAGAAAGATTACCATGATCAAACTTGATATTTCTAAATTTTGGTGATAACACTGAAAGCCAACTGCATTGAAACAATCGCTCCAGTAAAAGGGCCTCCATAACAACAAAAGTTGCACCCTGATAATTCAGTAAAAATAATTGTGCCTCAGTGTTGTACATTTCCTTCTTATAGTCTGAATGAAGTTAGTCGGGGAACGTGTTAATTTCCTAGGATTTCATTTATGTGCCAAAATTGGGAAACCAAGTGGCAGATGCTTTAGCTAAGCGAGCTAGAACCTATTTAGGTAATTTAAATTGGACAGTAGTCCCACCTTTTTGCATTTGTCAAAAACTTCAAGCAGATTGGAAAGGGAACTATATATCCACACCCTTACGGTGTGATCTACTGTACGCCAGCATCAACCAGACATTACGTTAACAGAACAATGGATCCAAATAATATCTACATCAGATCCACAGTACATAAAGAGAAAACAAATTTAACAAATAAACCTAAGTGACTCCAAATAGTTTTCTAGAAATCCCATCTACGAAATGTTCAGATCATCCACAGCAGGATCACTGATTCATTTAGTGGCAACTAGTACACAGCCTCAGTCGTACCATTAGACTATTGTGCATAGCCCACTTAGATAATAACCAGCAACATTATAATCTGATTATCATACTCATCATTTGAACATGAGGATATCTAATCAAAAGTCACAAAGTGAAACACCACATACTATTCAAACAGCGAAAAAAAAATCAATACTTCAGTAAATATTCAGAAGTGCGAAATTATGTAAAAATATAAGTTACATACCTGCAAAGCTCCCTGGAGACTTTTCGAAAGATAGTTCTGGAATAAGGTTGATTGCTGCAACAAATTGCAAATATCTCAATCCAGAAATCTTCAAAAATTCCCCCTATATCAAACCAAACATGTGTTCAAGTGTTGTTCGCATTCATGCTCAAAAGACCAGAAAGAAAGATTACCATGATCAAACTTGATATTTCTAAATTTTGGTGATAACACTGAAAGCCAACTGCATTGAAACAATCGCTCCAGTAAAAGGGCCTCCATAACAACAAAAGTTGCACCCTGATAATTCAGTAAAAATAATTGTGCCTCAGTGTTGTACATTTCCTTCTTATAGTCTGAATGAACAGTAAAAAGATCACACATTGAAAAGGTCACATTACGAAGGAATACCAGATCCTGATGACCCCAACATTTTCTCTACAAACTGAACTGGCCCAGGAATGGCAAAAATAACTCACAGGGTTTTGCTTTTCTTTCTATTTATCATCCAAGTGCTGTTAAATTACTAACAAATTATCAACATCTTAACTAGTTTGAACAAGTGATTATGGAGAAAAAGAGTGCTCTTACCTCCAGAAGTCGGGGGAAATAATCGGAATTTGGATGTAACTAAAGAAGAGTCATAAATATACTTCAAAAAGTATGAGCCTCGGTTCAGATAGCATTGCATCAATAATCTGACCAACTCAGAGGAATCTTGAAATGAGCTGAGAATTTTTAATCAAAGATGCAGAAGAATGGCCGCAAAGCTTGTATTTTCTCTTCTTTTCCTGAGCACCTCCTGCGTTGTCAAAATAGTCATCTTTTCTGGGATACATCTTTTGTACTTCAATAGAATATTCAGCATGTTCTGCTGCCTACTTCCAGCTACCGCTACTCCTATAATAATAGCACATCTTAATTTAGCAAATGCATAAGTAGCAAGGTTATATAAAGACTGTTAAATGTAATGTAGACAAGCTAATAATCTATTAACTGAAAACCAGTAACAGGAAGTAACTACTACAAATGCAGCCATGTAAAGGTCAACATGACTGAACCAAGAACTTATAGTACGAAAGAAAACAAATGAAGTGTGAACAATAACAAAGAAATCATCAGTTGAGAACTTGAGATACCAGTATAGAAGAATACAACATACCAACTAACATGATACTGCAATATTTTCGCAGATTCACGGAATTAAGTAAAACTAAACATCTTTTCTGTAAAACGCCACGTAGAATGTGGTTATTCATGTATACAGAAAACTAACTTCCTTTGACGTTTGACTAGTACAGACTCTATAACCAACATACAGCTTTATGGAAACTATTCACATAAGTCAAGCTTGAAATTGCGTGCAGCGATGTTATGATAATTAATTCTGATAACTTCACGACATGGACTTGATTCTCTATTATTCTCGAAGTCAAGTGTGTTCCTTTAAATCCATTTGAATAAAACCTGATGGGGTGGAAATGTGCTTGTTGCTCATTGGGTTTTATCCGATCCGAATATGCTAAGCTAACAAAACTCAATGAACATTCACTGTAAACAATGAAAGTTTCCGCTTTGGCAAGAATCACAAATCATGCAATCTGTTGCTAAGCCGCATAAAACATTTTAATAATCAGAACCTCAAAAACAATTGTCACCCCAAAATGTTTCAGAATAATATTTATGCAGAACTCAATGCATGACAATATAAGATAAAAAGCAAGTAATACTCCAGAATATAAAGGAACATTGTTTTAAAGATGGATGGCATATCATAAACTAGAAGGAGTGAAAAGAAAAGCCAACTAGTTAACTCCCTCCATAAACAATAGTATATTGCTACTCAAATAAATCAAAACTTTGTATTGATCAAAAAAAAAAAAAAAAAAAATCATACCTTGACAAGGTCTTGCAGCTCTACAAACTCCACCTTCTTCCTCCCTCAAATGACATTTAGGGATGCAATAGATGTCACACCAGTTGCATCCTCAACCACATAATGCTAACATGACATTGTGTTCATGACAAACACCCCCAAGCTTAGCTTTTCGAATACAATGAAGCCTCTGCTACAGAAATAAATTAAGTTATCACACAAATAAAATCGAATTAATAGGATCACTTTTCCTTGTGTATCATGGAATGTTTGCTCAGCCAACCTTGGATCTTGGTAACACGGAGATCATTGGTCCCCATCTGGTTCTGGTACTAAACTTTACGGAGAAATTGAATTATATTTCAATTCTCCATTGTAACTAAATCGATAGGTCACAAGGTAGAGTCCAGAAAAATGAGAAGAACACCATAAGTTGCAGTTGCATATGTAACCAAATGACTAGGGTAACGGAAAAAAATAGAACCGGTGAAATGATTACCTTCAGAGAACAAATCCTAATTGAAGCTGCAAACTTTAACCTAATAAGTAGGCACTTTGATTTGGCAGCAGCAAACCTGGACTTTGGCTGCAGAAGATCTAGTATGATACAATATGGGAGGGAAAGGGCTCGAGGAATTGTATGACGAAGAATCTTGTAATTTGTGAAGATTTCTCCGACGGACCTTAGGCCAGTGGTAATTTGTGGTTAGGGATGTTCATGGGGCAGGGACCTTATATCTCAGTCACTGCCCCGTTCAACAAAAAAAAAAAAAACCCTCCCCATAACCCGCATGATTTGGGACGGGGCGGGTATGGGAAATACCCGTACGGGGCAGGTTCTTCATGGGTTACCCATTACATTAAGTTCAAGTATGATGAGTTAATTTAATAATCAAAACTTAAGCACGATATTTCAACCAATAATAATAATAGTCAAAGAAAATAGTTTCTAAAATCCCAAACTCATAAACTCATTTTAAAACAAGGAAAAGAAAAAAATAATTGATGTTAACCATAGGATTATAATATATGAAGTAATCATGTAACCTAAAATTAAAAATCTAAAACCCTAATATGTAAAAGGTATGGGGCGGGACCTAGAATCTCATCCCCACCCCATCCCCGCTTCATTGATTTCGGGTATTACCCATACCCAAACCCATCCCCATTTGTACGGGTAAAACCCAACCCAATAGGATCGGGTACCCACGGAGATGGGTTTGGGTGGGGCAAATGGCCCTCCCTATTTGTGGTGCACTGGTGCTAGAGTCTCGGACTAAGGCTTGGTTTCGTAATGGTTTTATTTTTCCAAAACCACTTTCAAAAGGAAAAACAATTGGGGGATAATGAAATTAATTGGGGATATAGGAAAAGGACAAAAACTAGATCCAAATATCAAATCAGGGTCACCTCTTATCCAAGTATTTTATAGTATAATTCATAATCTACCCCTCACTAATCAGGTTTAGTGGTTAATAATAATTAGTAAAAATCTTAAGTATTTGTGAAATGATTAGTGTGTATTTTTATTTGAATTTGGGTGATTGAGGTGAGAGTAGGAGGAGGGGAAAAATTATTTGGGAGGGAACTTTTTTTGGTGAAAATGGAGGATGATTATGAAGAGAGAATTGATGCTGCTGAATCTTTAGCTCAACTATAACAAGGAGCATATCTTGAATCTTCAGCTAATGACAACAACTCACAATTGCAACTCTTTGTTGAGCCAACACCATTGACTGATGATTTTTACGATCAAGGAGAGTTTTTTGAAGAACCTACACAAGAAAGTAAACTTGCACAACATACAAGCTTCCCCAACACACAGGTAAAGCTGCAAAGAGGTTGAAAATTTGATTTTTTTTCTTTGAACCCACCATTTTTTTCAGCTGAAAAAGCTCGGTGCCGGCATAGTAGTGGTATGAATACAATGCCGGAAGCCTTTATACCGGCATAGTATTCATACTGCGGCCATGCCGGCAGCCCGATATCCCCCATTTTGAAATTCAATCCGGCATAGTATTCAACCAAAAAACTATGTCGGTACAAAAGTTACTTTTTACCTACCAAGAAATATTCTACGGAATATGCTACCGGCATGGTTATATTCTAACGTTTCCATGCCGGTACTGCATGAAAAACATACAGGAAGCAGTGCCTTCCAAAGCTAAATACCGGCATGGACAAATTAATTAACTACCCATTGATGGTGGTTTTTAACTTAGGGGTAAAATTGTAAAATCCTAGTCAAACAGTGACTTCACAGGACTTAAACGCATTTATTGAACCCTTTAATATGTCTGTGAGAAAATTACCATGGTACCTTTTTTTAATTAATTACTAATTAGGGTTTCGATGGGAAAAACCCTAATTCCCACGCCACATGTGCCAATGGCAAACCGTGCCAACCACACCTACCGTGCCAAGGCATGCCAACCATGCTAGTGGAAAGCCAAGACATCCACACCTACCGCGCCAAGGCATGCCAACCATGCTAGCCGCACCCATGTGCCAATGGCAAGTCGAGCCAGCCACACCTACCGCGCCAAGGCATGCCAACCATGCTAGACGCACCCTTGTGCCAATGGCAAGCCGTGCCAGCCACGCCTACCGCGCCAAGGCATGCCAACCATGCTAGACGCACCCCTGGGCCAATGGCAAACCGTGTCAGTCACACCTACCGCGCCAAGGCATGCCAACCATGCTAACCTAGTCGCGCCACCATGCTAACCTTCCCTATGCGACTACCAAAGTGAAGGCGTGCGACAATCAACGGTTGCCCTTTAATCACATGAGCAAATCCTAGCCGTCCAAGGTTACCAGATAACACATGGTAACCTTTGACCCAAAACCCTAGCTTGGTCACGATCCTAGCCATGCTAGCCGCACAATGCGCCAACGACATGCCAAACCCTTGGCCCCACCATGCCAAGCCAAACCGTCCATGCCAAACCCTTGGCCCCACCATGCCAAGGCAAACGCACCTTGCCTTGGCCTTAGCCATGCTAGCCGCACCATGTGCCAACGGCATGCCAAACCCTTGGACCTACCATGTCAAGACAAACCGCCCCTTTCCTTGGCCCTAGCCATGTTAGCCGCACCATGTGCCAACGGCATGCCAAACCCTTGGCCCCACTATGCCAAGCCAAACCGCACCTTGACTTGGCCCTAGCCATGCTAGCCGCACCATGTGCCAACGGCATGCCAAGCCAAACTGCACTTTGTCTTGGAACTAGCCATGCTAGCCGCACCATGTGCCAACAACATGCCAAACCTTAGGTTTCAAATTTGGTCTTCAGTTTCGGTTCAGTTCGAGCATGCCGGAACTTTGGTCGAGCTAGCCGAAACTCTCTTCCGGCAGAGTGTTTTAATTTCTTTTTGAACTATTTTAATTTTTTTTCATTCGATCCTTAGGTGGTGACATATATTGATCCAACAAATGCAAAGCCGCTTGGTCGGGATACGTCGGAATACTATAAAATGCCTCTGGTATGTTGCCAAATAATACTTTTCACCTAGAATCTTGAACTTTACTAATGGATTGCTTGTAATGAACCTTATAATCTCCCATTGTTGTCCTTATGTAAGGAATAAAAGATCCAAAGGAATCGATTGCGTGGAATCCCTTCCGATCAAGTCTGTTGTATTTATAGTGAGAGCAAAATTTGTCAACCAGCTTATGGTAGGTCCCCATCGACTATGTTGGGAGCTTATTGAACCACGTTATTGCTCCACCAGTCAGTGAGTGTGGAAACATCTTGCATATCAACTTATCACTGTACTTCCATAGGGTCATGGAATTTTCATAGTGTAAAACATGCTGATTTGGATCATCTATTTTCTCATCGAATTCTGGCATCTTGGGAACTTGAAAATTTATCGGCGGCCGGAATTATCTGATATTCAGTTTGAAAGGAGCTCCTGCAGCCCGATGCAACCTGTCTAACCTTTCCTCTCTCAAGTGCTTTTTCGATATTACTTTCTCGATCATCTTGCAAAGGCGAACATCTGTTATTGCGCTTACGTCTCCATCATATGAACTGTCTTCCTTCCCATAGTCTTTATTCTTTTTCCAGCTCTGCCTTGCTCCGAACGAGCATAATAATCGTTCGAAAATTCTCTCTCATCGTGCCGATCTCGAACCACACCTTCATCATTCCTGAGATGCTTTGAGCGGTGGTTGTTCTAGCCATACTCTGCTGAGTTGTTATTGGTTGTGCTCGCCTTCATTTAGGTAGATCTCCAGTGACCAACAGATTTTTTTTTGGTTTATCAAGATCGATCACTTCTCTGTTTCGGTCTGCATCTCGAGGGCTAACTCTACTTCCAAGATACTCTGATACAGAATGACCCCTTATGTTTGTTCATATTAATAGTCCCCGGTCGAGACTGGTTCTCACGTTCTAATCTCATAAGAGCGTTCTCTTTCTCCACCTCGTTCAACCGATAGCGCAACAGTTCTTCCTCTATGCTAGGAGTCTCGGTTCGTCCATCTCGCAGGTCCTGTCAATCGTTATTCCTTCTTGACAGGATACTGAACACATGCCCTTTGCTTAATCGATCTCGTGGGTTTTCTTCATCGGGCATGGAGTCAACATCGATTCCTTCGTCTTCGATCATTGGTTGTTTTTGGATTCTCCGATTATTCAGATTTGGGGTTCTGTCATGAACACAATCCCGATCTCGACCACGATTTGGGGATCTGTCACGAACCCGGTCCCATCTGGACCACGATCTGAGGTTATGTCACGAACATGATTCCGACTTTGTCTATTTCCAGTGGGTACTATTGGTGCTAATTGAACCTCAATCTCGTGCCTCTCAGCTTCGTGTCTCCTGTGCTGTTAAGAATTGCTAACAAAATCGACCCTTCGCGCAGTTTGTTTGACTACTGCCATAACTTGATTGGGAAAAACACGATCTCTTTTCTCAATTCCCCTTAGTCGGCGCTAATGTTTGGATGGTAAAAATACTTCTACCTCAAACACGAATTTGATGTGATTAATTGATGATTGAAACGCTGCCTTTTTTCTCAAAGTGAATAGTATTGTGGGGTACCTGCAAAAAAACCTATGATGCTTAAGTTATCTTAGGTTTTTCACATATTATTTTAGTGGGGGATATTGCATACCTTTTCGTTTTGTGAAACCCTTTTTTTATATCTTGCGAAAAACGTTTCATACTCTAATGGAACGTTTTCCTGGCATAAATTATATTTAACTGTCCATGCATGCCTCCTTGTAATAAATTACATTGACTGACCTTACATGCCTCCTGGCATATTCTAGAAGCTTTATTGTGTGACTTGGCCCACAACCCCTTTCTAAAAACTTACTCTAGGGTTATGGAACTAGCCAAGCAAAAATGGTGCAAGTGGTTTGCCCAAACAAATGAGTACCAATTCCAAACCCAAGAATAAAGTCCAAGAAGAAAGTTTGCTTAAGCCCACAGTGGGGAGTAATTATCCGCGAGGCTAATATAATAGGGGCGAAAAGATCCAGTGAGCCATGGCTTGGCTCACCTAGTGACTTAGTCGGCAGAACTGACTCGGCTCAGCTCGGCTCGTAAGGGTGGAATAATTCTTCAGCTGAATCTGTGTGGGGTGTAAAAATATGGGAGCCACGGGAATACACTTCATGCGTAGTACATAATCGTGACAGTCGGAAAATGATGGCCGGACGGAGAACGGTGACCGGGCGGGGAAAGCCGCCGGGCAAGGCCGCCGGCAACCTGATGCTGGTACTATCACCGGAGAAGATGACGGAGCGGAGCTAACGAAGGTGATGGTGCCTAGAAAAACTACCGTCGCCGGCATGCCGCCGGTACCTGATGTTGCACTGTTGCCATAGGCGATGATGGAATATGCTAACGGCGTCATTGACGGCGTTAACCCTAACGGAAAATGCTGACGTCGTTAACATTTAACAGAATATTCTGGGTATATGCTAACGACGTTAACGGTGATGGATTGATGACGTCATGATGACGTTGTTGTTTTACTGGGAAGTTGATTGTTCACTTATTACATGCATGGCAGCTATGGATTGGTGGATCATGTTTGACATGGAAGTGTTGATGTGGAGCTTTCTTGCTACTAGGCTTGGACTTTCTTGCACATGGGATTTGTTAGAGCATTGCTCGGTTGAACCCACCAAGCGTTGGTATGTCAAGTTTGGTTGTCATATTTTAGTGAAGAAAAACTCATTTAAGAGTCGCTTGATTTAAATATACTAGAGTCAACTTCATATAGGTTAGCTTGAAAGTATTAGGGTGAGACATTACAAGTATTGCGAAGACTTGAAGAAGTGCGGAGCTACAACGACAACATCATCCTTCCACTTGAGGTTAGTGATATTTGACTTGAACTGTTTCATTCCCTGACGTATCTTTCAAGTCGTGCATGTTGAAAACATAAAACTGCGAAGCATGAACACTCTAGATAGACATAGTATTAAGGAATACTATATGAAGTTTCTTGCTTAACCATTAAACTTTGTATATAAGACATCGACATAATCGTATGAATGTTATTGTGATTATGTATGGGTATGAGGTGAGTATTTCATCCTAGGGAACAATGTTTACATGTGTTCTAAGGAAGTAAGTTCATAATATGTGTTGTGAACCGAAAAGGAAATTGCCTAGCGTTATTGGGGTTGTTCTACATTGCATATCTTATGAAAGACCAATATGTGTGATTAGTATAACCGCTCATGACTTGTTTGTGTTCTTTGCATGATGCCTGACTTATGTATTGGTATGACTTTTATTAGTGAAACCGATCTTAAGTAATCACCTGTGGTATGATTGGGTTGTGAGTGTCTGAACTTATTACTGGGAAGAGGGGAACCGATCCTAGTAATAGGTGTAGTGCATCACAAGGGGAACCGATCCTTGTATGAGGTGCAACAAGGTTTATGGAAGAAAGGGGAACTGATCCTATAAACATGTGCAACACGTTTTTGGGAAAGGAGAACCGATCCTATGGACATGTGCAGTGCATACAAGTTAGATACCAAATATATGTGGGGAACCGATCATAGTACTTAATCAGTCGTATATTTGGTAAGTTAGTGTAACTATGCACTGTACTCACATGGAGGTAGAACCGAAACTTGTTTTGGTAGAACCGTAAACCTATGAATTGTGATTGAGTGGAACTTGATCAATCACATAGTTCTTGAAAGTCAAATGAACCAATTCTAAACTTGTTTGGAAGTGTGGTAAATCGGTTTCAAGTGAGCAAGCATGGAAAATACTTGCAAGACTAAGATGTCATCACACTTTGCAAGACTTGCAAGACTAAGATGTCATCACACTTGTAAGTTAAGAATCTTTTTAAGTAAGAGTTTTTAATTATATATGGAAAATAAGAATTAGTAATGTGCATTTGCTAATTAAAGATTTTCCTAGGATATTTCGATCATTATTTTTGGACAGTGCATTCACAGGAATTATAAAAACCGAATTTGGGT
The DNA here is from genome assembly GCA_023529315.1 of Papaver bracteatum. NCBI lineage: Eukaryota > Viridiplantae > Streptophyta > Magnoliopsida > Ranunculales > Papaveraceae > Papaver > Papaver bracteatum. Next base: position 700,254 of record JAJJWX010005275.1, on the reverse strand, counting down.
TAATATGGAAAAATATCTTGAGTATATTTTCAGTTTTGGAAATTCTTTGGTGTCCAAACTTCCTTGTCTATAAATACTTTGAGTTTGCATTTCTAGAAAACTAATCATGCGTAACATTATACTTACTATTTTGTCTTTGTTAATGGTGAATCCGCCTATCGGAGAGGAGAGTAATCTAATTAGGTGAAATATCTTACGGCCACTCAATTTAAAGTCTTCTTTGGGATTAAAAATCTCTAGCGCTACCCGTTGGTGGGAAACTAGATATTGCGGTTTATCTTTAGTTTTCGTATTGATTTCATTGACTAACGGTTGTTGAACTTTGATTGCACCTAGTTTGTTTATGCTGGAGAATCTTCTCTTCTGATATAAGATTTACTCAAACTAGTTCAAGGTTTCGACATGGATCTTTAGACTGTTATTAGATCTAAAGACGATCTTGTGATAATCCATTGTTAACAGACTCCGTTCTGTGTGTGATTGATCACAAGAGATTGAAGTAGTTGTGTGCATGTGTTTATTGAAGATTTAAGAAGATTTGAAAACAAAGAAGATATTGAATATTTCTGACTTGGTTTTCACAATCTTTGGTGTGCAAAATACTTGTTTGGGAAAAAGAGGATCTGACTATAATTGATTTATCCTTTTGGGTATTTTGATAGAATAGTTGAGGAAGATCGGCATCAATACGTTTCCTTGTGATTAAAGAAATTGATTGGCTTAATATTAACAATTGTCTTTGGGTGATTGAACATAAGATAGATCTTGGAATCTGGCAAAGGAGTTTATGTTAATATAAACAAGGGAACCTTTGCGCAACTCATATCACTTGGTTTAAGAGAGTTGATACCAAACATATTTGTTGTTCCTTTACTGTTTGGAATACGAACCAAATGAATTGGTCAAAGTACGTGACTTGTTTACAGGTTGCAGGTGTGGGAATACATACGGAACTAGGTGAACTATAGGTTTAGTCGCTTGTTCTCAACTATATGAAGTTGGTTTATTTTGTATAGCGGCTTAATCCTGAGAGTATTCAATTCTGTACTAGGTCCCGAGGTTTTTCTGCATTTGCGGTTTCCTCGTTAACAAAATCTTGTTGTGTCATTTACTTTATATTTTCGCATTATAATTGTTTTATTATAATTAAAGTAAATTGCAAAAACGTTAATTCCTATTTACTTGATACGTGAATCCTATTGATATTGGTTAAGTCCGAACCTTTGTATCAAGTAAACACACTTTGTTGTTGTATTGTCTCGATCTTGTATCCATAGACGATCACACAAAGTGTGAACCAATTTGTTGTATTGTCTCGACTCATTCCATAGACAATCACTTTCGGGGAAAGGACTTATAGGAATGAAAAGTAATAGCTTGAGGTATAATTATGGTACCCTCGCCTTTTCAATTGGTATCAGAGCAAGCAAACACGAAAAGATCTAACAATCTGTGTTTGGTGCGATCCATCCTATAAGAATTGAATCCATGTCTGATTCAGTTAACGTTAAGCAAGAGTATGACTACTCAAAGGTTGAAGATGTTACTACGTCGTTGACTCATGATCCAGGAGTTGCGAAAATATATGTATTTTTTTCTGATGAAAAAGAAGATGCTGATAAAGATTTGGTAAAACTCCTAAAGCCTATAAAATCTCTGTCTTCTAAATTGATGATTTTAATGACAGAGTCAAATCTTCTTAAACAGGAGATCAGAAATAAAGACAGTCAACTGGATAGTCTGGCTGAAGAAAATATGAATCTCACTGTCAAATTAGAAGCTCTTGTTAATTCTCTTGATAAAAAGACAAGTCCAATGACTCAGACAAATGATGTTGTTGTATTAGTCACATCTGAAACAGATCAAGATGATGGTAGTTTACCTAACTACATCAAGTCAGAAGAGGATGAGAAACAAGCTTCTATATCTACTAATGATCAAATGAAATCTTGTTCAAAGGAAACTTTGAACCAAATCCTTGATAATGATCTTCAGGAATACACTTTTCAGTCACTTGATAGGAAACTTATACTTCTTCAACATACGGTGGTAAAAAATTTGAAGGAAGTTTCTTGTCTTAAAAAACTGAAAGATCATTCCTCAATAGAAAGACATATTATTCCACAACCCTACAAGATCAACTCAAAATTAGAGGAAAGAGTTGACAATAGATTCTGGAAGAAGATTCCTCCTCATCCATATCGAAACAATTCTTGTTTTGATGAAGAACGATTCCAGAAGGAAGGGAAAGAGAGAATCTCTGCCAAAAAAACAATGAGGGATTTCCAATAATTATTTCAGATAATCACACTGATGTGAATCATAAGGAAGTCCTTAGAAAGAGAAAATATTATGAAAATCTCATTGAAAGAATTAAGAGAGATCTATCAGTCTTTGAGAATTCTCACATCAGTACAATTTCTCCACATGATCATCTCTTTAAAGTTAGAAAAGATCATCGTCTTGGGAGAAAATATATTGGGCAGAAATTCCCTAAAAGAAACATGAACAATGTTTCTGATATTCAATATAATCTTGAAAAAGCTTATTCCGATAAAACCTAGTTGTATCAAGATTGTGCATTCTCATACGCTTTTGTGCTCGTTTTTATGGATGGGAATGGCACAATAAATCTGGAGCACATGTAATTTGTGTAATTGATTATCAGAAAAGATTGTAGGTTTTATGGATAGTTGAAAATCCAAAAATTGTTCATGTTCATCATGATAAGTTTTATTTGGAACCTTTAAATAAAACTAAGAAAGTTCGGACAAAAGGAAACGAAATATATTCTTTAATATTTTCGGGTTCTACTGATATTTTCCGGTCCAAGAGCTGTCTATTTTTAAAGGGAAGGTATTTCTTCCAGTTTATTGATAACCTGATCAATCAACTTATATAACCAAGCATGCCTCCAATAATTCACAGTGTCTCAAAGACTAATAAGGAGGAGGATCAAAGGGTTAAAGATTGTCAAGGAGTCAATACTGAGAAGAAGAAAAGAAGCAGATCAATAATCATGTCCGATTATGATTCTGAAGGTTCGGTTGGATCACAAGATAAGTCATGTCTACTGGCCTACAATCTACAAGATCCAACCAAAACCAAATGGGTTCGTTCTGATAGTATGATTGACTATATCCATGGTTTTGAAGAACTAAGAACCAATCTCATATCAACTATTCGAAATCAAGATTGGCTCAAGGATAAGATTAAGGAAACTAAAGCTGGAATAGCTGACATGAAAATTCAAGTTGAGAAACTTGAGAAATAGGAAGTGGTTGGCTTTAACAGTTTGAACACTGAAGAAACATCGGTGAACAACAAGAGCACAACTAGAGATTAAGTTATATGATGTAATACTTAATCTAGAAAAATAGACATCAATTTTTTATTGCTTTCGTTGATTGTAGAAGTCTATTGAATAAAAACTATTATGAATAAAGTTATTTGATTTATAATTTTTCTTGTGATATTTTTTGATTTACATAGCCGGTACTTTAATGCTTTATTTATTTTCTATGTATGTGTATGAGATGTTTTATTTCGATTTTATTACCTTGATATTCGATCTCATAATATGTTGTGTACCCTTATGGTTTGGGTGACTTTTTGATTTAGCAGGATTAAGTTTTAGCCCAAGTTGGTAGGCTTTATTAAAGGATCATGAGGGATTCATGTAGAAACAATATGTGAAAAAGTCACAATATGTTGAATCCGTTTTGGTTTAGCATAAAAGCATATGTGTTTCGACGGTTTTCAACTTTTGCTTGCAATTATTAAAACCAATTTTCAACCTTTCTTTGGTAAAGGTTGGTTGTTGTTATTCTTTTGTTTTTGGCATGAGAATGACAACATAATGGTATTTCGATATCAATTCTCCCGGAAGAAGAAAACAATGGAATCATATTTGGAGAAGTTGGATGCGAAATTGAGGTAACAATCTTGTTAGTTAATTGTTCTCCTGTTTTAAGAAAAGCCTATTTTTATTTGATATATATATTTCTTTTGCTTAAAAGAAATTGTTGGTACATTTGATGTGTTTATTCCATTATGTATGTATGGATGTGTGTGTGTGTGATTCAATTATTTTCGGTTAAGTAAAACTTTTGTTATCTTGCTTTGTTGTGTGATATCAATAGTTTAGGCTTACAAAATTTGGTGCAATTGTGGTGCTTTAATGTCTATGTTAATTCAATTGCTTCCATTTAAGTAAAACAATTGTTATTTGTGCTTTATTATGTAGTATCAATTGTTTAAGCTTACAAAATTTTGGTGCAATAGTGAAACTTTGGTTTATGTGTGTTGTTTCTATTGTATCCGGTTGAGATGAATAATTATGCAAGTTGATTTATTGGTTTGTATGAATTATTTATGGCTTAACGAATGAATATGTTGACGGGACGAGTTGTTTAGTCCAATTCGATTCCGGATAAGATAAACTAAGTTAATTCTGATCTTAGTTAGACTTATCAAAGTGGAAGTTTCGGTTATTCAAGTCTAGCCGAAAGCCTAAACAAGGAAATGCTAGTTAACTAACCTAGTATTTGGCTTGTTTGAAATCTAAAGGTCTAAGTTATATGGATAATTAGAATCTGATGAGAAAAATTGAGTTTATCTTTGTTTTGGTCTTATCAAATGAAGAGGTTGTATTTATACAATCGGTTTAGCAAAGGAACTAAGTTGCTTAGTTGATTTTTGGTTTGCTAAACTAGTTGGGAAAATTGCTTCGGGCAATTATTTCCGTGATAACATATCAAAACATAACTACTTGTAGTTTCGGTTTTGATATTGGTCATCAAAAATGGTATGTGGAACCCTCGTGCTTGACTTAACAGGTTGCAAGTCTATTTTGAGATTTGTAAGATCCTTTTCGTGTTGTCCCTTATTTGTTTGCTTCTTTGTCATTTTTGTGACAAAAATGGGGAGAAATATATGGAGTAAACAAGTGATGCTGGTATCAATTTATGGTTGATTGGTGTCACTAGGGAAGAGGACAATGGTGCTTGAATGTTTATCTAACGAATAAGGAAAAGCATAGACTAAGGGGAAGTAACATATCATATGATTTGGGATAAAAAATACGTGCGGATTGAAAATCTACCTTTCTCACCTTTAGGGGGAGTATGAGCTTTGTTATTATAATGCTGCTACTCCATTTTTGAGGATTGAATGAATGCAGGTTATGTGTTATTGGATTCGGGAATCAAGCGTATGTGTAATGAATTCTTGTAATTTGTTTATCCATATTATTGTAAGAGTTTTGTCACTAAAATTGACAAAGGGGGAGATTGTTAGAGCATTGCTCGGTTGAACCCACCAAGCGTTGGTATGTCAAGTTTGGTTGTCATATTTTAGTGAAGCAAAACTCATTTAAGAGTCACTTGATTTAAATGTACTAGAGTCAACTTCGTATAGGTTAGCTTGAAAGTTTTAGGGTGAGACATTACAAGTATTGCGAAGACTTGAAGAAGTGAAGAAGTGTGGAGCTACAACGACAACATCATCCTTCCACTTGAGGTTAGTGATATTTGACTTGAACTGTTTCATTCCCTGACGTATCTTTCAAGTCGTGCATGTTGAAAACATAAAATTGTGAAGCATAAACACTCTAGATAGACATATTATTAAGGAATACAATATGAAGTTTCTTGCTTAGCCATTAAACTTTGTATATAAGACAACGACATAATCGTATGAATGCTATTGTGATTATGTATGGGTATGAGGTGAGGATTTCATCCTAGGGAACAATGTTTACATCTGTTCTAAGGAAGTAAATTCATAATATGTGTTGTGAACCGAAAAGGAAATTGCCAGGCGTTATTTGGGCTTTTCTACATTTCATATCTTATGAACGACCAATATGTGTGATTAGTATTACCGCTCATGACTTGTTTGTGTTCTTGGTAAAATTATTCACATGAGGCCTGACTTATGTATTGGTATGACTTTTATTAGTGAAACTGATCTTAAGTAATCACCTGGGGTATGATCGGGTTGTGAGTGTCTGAACTTATTATTGGGAAGAGGGGAACCGATCCTAGTAAGAGGTGCAGTGCATCACAAGGGGAACCTATCCTTGTATGAGGTGCAACAAGGTTTATGGAAAAAAGGGGAACCGATCCTATGAACATGTGCAACACGTTTTTGGGAAGGGGAAACCGATCCTATGGACATGTGCAGTGCATACAAGTTAGATACCAAATATATGTGGGGAACCGATCCTAGTACCTAGTCAGCTGTATCTTTGGTAAGCTAGTGTAACTATGCACGGTACTCACATGGAGGTAGGACCAAAACTTGTTTTGGTAGAACCGTAAACCCATGAGTTGTGATTGAGTGGAACTTGATCAATCACATAGTTCTTGAAAGTCATATGAACCAATTCTAAACTTGTTTGGAAGTGTGGTAAATCGGTTTCAAGTGAGAAATCATGGAAAAGACTTGCAAGAGTAAGATGTCGTCACACTTTGAACACGGTGCATTAATGCTTATTCTATATTGTTCAAAGATATTCCTTAACGCCTAAGAAGGAAGTAAATCCCAAGATCGAATTTAAATAAGTTAAGAATATTTTCAATTAAGAGTTTTTAATTATATATGGAAAATAAGAATTAGTAATGTGCATTTGCTAATTAAATATTTTCCTAGGAGATTTCGATCATTATTTTTGGACAGTGCATTCACAGGAATTATGAAAACCGAATTTGGGTTAATATGGAAAAATATCTTGAGTATATTTTCGGTTTTGGAAATTCCTTGGTGTCCAAACTTCCTTGTCTATAAATACTTTGAGTTTGCATTTCTAGAAAACTAATCATGCGTAACATTAGACTTACTCTTTTGTCTTTGTTACTGGTGAAGCCGCCTATCGGAGAGGAGAGTAATCTAATTAGGTGAAATCTCTTACGACTGCTAAATTTAAAGTCTTCTTTGGGATTGAAAAGCTCTAGCGCGACCCATTGGTGGGAAACTAGATATTGTGGTTTATCTTTAGTTTTCGTATTGATTTCATTGACTAACGATTGTTGAACTTTGATTGCACCTAGTTTGTTTATGCTTGAGAATCTTCTCTTCTGATATAAGATTTACTCAAACTAGTTCAAGGTTTCGACAGGGATCTTTAGACTATTGTTAGATCTAAAGACGATATTGTGATAATCCATTGTTAACAGACTCCGTTTTGTGTGTGATTGATCACAAGAGATTCAAGTAGTTGTGTGCAGGTGTTTATTGAAGATTTCAGAAGATTTGAAGAGAAAGAAGATATTGAAGATTTCTGACTTGGTTTTTACAATCTTTGGTGTGCACAATACTTGTTTGGGAAAAAGAGGATCCGACTATAATTGATTTATCCTTTTGGGTATTTTGATAGAATAGTTGAGGAAGATCGGCATCAATACGTTTCCTTGTGATTAAAGGTATTGATTGGATTAATCTTAACAATTGCCTTTAGGTGATTGAACATAAGATAGATCTTGAAACCTGGCAAAGGAGTTTATATTAAGATAAACAAGGGAACCTTTGCGCAACTCATATCACTTGGTTGAAGAAAGTTGATACCAAACAGATTTGTTATTCCTTTACTGTTTGGAATACGAAACAAAGGAATTGGTCCAAGTACGTGACTTTTTTATAGGCTGAAGGCGTGGGAATACAGACGGAACTAGGTGAACTATAGGTTTAGTTGCTTGGTCACAACTTTACGAAGTTGGTTTATTTTGTATAGTGGCTTAATCCTGTGAGTATTCAATTCTGGACTAGGTCCCAGGATTTTTCTGTATTTGCGGTTTCCTTGTTAACAAAATATTGCTGTGTCGTTTACTTTATATTTCCGCATTATAATTGTTTTATTATAATTAAAGTAAATTGCACAAATGTTAATTCTTATTTACTTGATACGTGAATCCTATTGAGTTTGGTTAAGTCCGAACCTTTGTATCAAGTAAACACACTTTGTTGTTGTATTGTCTCGATCTCGTATCCATAGACGATCACACAAAGTGTGAACCGATTTGTTGTATTGTCTCGACTCAGTCCATAGACAACCACTTTCGGGGAAATGACTTATAGGAAGGAAAAGTAATAGCTTGAGGTATAATTGGGGTACCCTCTCCTTTTTAGGATTGTACATAGAGTGCTTGCAAAGCCCAAATTGGCCATTCTTGGCTAATATGAGGACTATAATAGGCCTAAGTGAGCCTATATTTGGTGTAAAGGGTACAAACAATTACGATAAGATGAATCTTAGTGCATATTTTCCTTAGCTTATTATGTATGAATTAATTCTCATGGATCATGTTCTCGTAACTTGCTTAGTAGTCAGATATGCAGGGAGAATTCATTACATAGAGCATAATAAAAGTTGATACCCACATCAATTCATTACATTTTGGACTTACTATTAGTGATGTGGTAGCACCCAGTCAGATAGATTAAATTTTGTTGCAAATAGGATAGTGATGATTGCAATAATCAACATACACATAGTTGGTAAAACCAGTTTTAAAGTAGTTTAATTAATTGGAGAATCATAAACTAGACAGTTGGATTTCTTATAACAAATAATTACAATACCAAATCATAAGAAAAATGTAACAGAAATACTTCAGCAACCTTGACATCATAAAACATAATTTTCGTAATGGTTTTTGTGTAAACCTCGTATTCTCGAGTTAATATATTAAGGTTGCACACATCACTAAATTTAAGTAGTGACAGGGTGACTTTGAAACTCACCACTAGTGTCACAAGCGGACACAACAAGATCTTTTTTACTTTTATAATCATCAGGTAATTTCTTACCTTTCCTATTCTTCCTTTTCCTTTTCTCGTGATGTGGCTTGGAAGAAACTCCATTTGTAAAGTTCTTCAAGGGTTGATACATCCTATGCATATTATTATGGATCTTTATAATAACCTTGTTATTATTTTTGAATCTTTGACACTTCCGCATACGGAACAGAGTTGAGAGAGGCAATCTCCTTGAGTTTCGACTCCTTTGTTATTACCAAAAAAAATCATCATCATCCTTATTAGATCCTGCAAGAATTAGGGTATTGTTTTTAGTGAAATAGGTATTACTCTATATACAGAATACCACTAAAGTTTCCAAAGGACTTTTGCCTGAGATCTTATCAGAACTTCCGGAGAGCCTTTGTATATCCTTTTTTAGGGTGTCAATCAGTTTTTCTTTCATAGATTGGTTTTATTGAAATTCTCACTGAGTTAATTACACTTTAGTCTTTCACATGAAGAGACGTTTCGCCTTCATCCAAGTTTTTCTTCGGGCGAAGGTTTTCTCGGTGAATTTATTCACTTTTACTCAAGAATTAAAGAATCTCCTTATCTGACTCGTCATCTGAAATAGAATCAGGATCTACAAATGTTTTTGATGTGAGAGCTGAATTTTCTGCAGAATCTTTAAGGAAATGCTCATCAAGCATATCATCAACATAAACAATAAGAGTACAATTACCTTGATAATATTCCTTACCAGGACATTCCTTTTGCACGTGTCCGTAGCCACGACATTCGAAGCACTAAAGGGGATTTTCATCTTGAGGAGAAGATATGTTGTCCCGATAATCGGATATATAGAACCGTTTTTCAGATCATATTTCTCTTTGTTTCTTGAGGAGTTCCTTAACTTTTTGTGTGATCATAGAAATGGTGGTCTCTATTTCATTATGATCCATAACACTCATCAACCCAAGCTAAGCCAATACGGTTTCAAAAGAAGAAGCTTTCTCTTTAGCCGTGCGCTGCTAGTAATCAAAGGTCTTTATCTTCCCAACGAGACTACTTATAGAATGTATTGAAAGATCGTTTCCTTCATTGATGGCATGTTCTTAGATTCGTATCGATCCGGCAAAGATCTCAAAATTTCCATTACAATATCCCTTTGGGAATAGTCCTACCTAATGCATGTGAGCCATTCACTATCTAAGATAATTTGTGATTAAATTCCTTAAAATAATCTTCGTCGTCCATACAAAGGTTTTCCCAGTTTGAAGTTAGGTTTTGAAGGTTTGCCTCCTTTTATGAGATATTCCCTTCAAATAGGTTTCTAAGATATCCCAAGATTGCTTCGACGTAGTACACGCAGATACATGGTGTTGAATATCTTGCCTTATGGCATAGATAATAGCTTTCCGTCCATAAGAATTATGCTTTTCAGTACTGATTTCAGTTTTGCTATCTGTAGTTATATCCTTAGTAACAGTGTTATTTCCTTGTCTAATTGTTGGATGAATATAACTCCTCATGAAAGAACCCATGTTTGAAAATCATGAGCTTGAAGAAAATAGCGAATAGTTATTTTCCACCATAGGTAATTTGTGTCATCAAAGGCTAGTGTTACATTAATAGAGATTGAACTCTTGTCCATAGATTCAGATCGCCATGAGCACAAACTTGTTAGGTTTAACATGTTTTCCTGCTTTGATACCAATTGAAAAGGAGAAGGTTCCAAGTACACCACCAATTTTTTCGTTCGACAACCTGTATAGACAAAATCTAATACAATTGCGAGTAGATCTAAATTAATGATCCTTTAACAATATGTATATATAGTTTTTCTCTTTCTCTTCCATAATCAATATACATAGACTTATAAAGCCGTGAATCTGATTGTGTAGAAGAGTTCTTGGACGACCTCACAATCAATATCCAAGATCAATGTACTCTTATCCAAATCACGAGGATCCTATTTTTGACAAGTATGGAACTTGTAATCATCTTTCAAGATATGAATTCAACAAGAACAAGTTTCGTTATTTATCATAATTATAAGGACTTAAATTACCTAAATTGAATACTTGTGTTATTCCTATTACAAAGATAAAATAATAAAATGCGAAAAAGGAAAACTCAAGACACCAGAAGTTTTGTTAAAGAGGAATACTGCACCTGCATAAAAACCTTGGGACCTCGTCCAACTTTGATCATCGAATTCATCAAGAACAAGTTTTGTTATTTATCACAATTAATACGGACTTAAATTACCTATATTAAATACGTACTACTTGTGTTATTCCTATTACAGAGATAAAACAATATGGAAAAGGAAAAACGAAAGACACCAGAAGTTTTGTTAAAGTGGAAAACTACACCTGCATAAAAACCTTGGGATCTTGTCCAACTCTGAACACCAAACTGTATTAAGGCGCTACAAATACTAGCTTACCATCATACTTCGGACTAGAATGTAATTGAGATCGAATGAACCCTCCAAGCAATTCGGTTGCACTCGTGCTCCTTGCGTCTCTTAAAAATCTCAAGGTTCTACGCAGTCGATTCCTTTAACTAAAGTCCTTTACAACCTAAGATTTGCTTTAACCTAAATGAAGACTTTATATACCAATCTTTCTCTAACAGATAAGCCTATTTGATCTTCCTTTCGATCTAAGAGTTGAAATCTGTTTGTGATATACACGTATCCAGAACACTTATACTCAGTTAGCTGAGAATCCTGGATTACTAACCACCTCTCAAGAACAATCTAAGCAAATTAATAAAGAATAGTTTTGGGTATCTATCTTGAGGAATCACAAAATCTGTGACGAAGAGAACTTTGAGATTTCTATTCATCTCATTTTTGATCGGATATTGACGAAAACCTCAAGGATCAATAAGAACAAGATACATAAACTATCAGGTAGAGATAGTCAGACCTGGCTTCACGAATCCCTAAGTGAATTCTTCAAGCTGTAAATCTAATTATGTTTCATATAGGAAACCTAGGTTAATAGTAGGACGAGACTACCAAGTAACTAGGACACAAAATTTTCAGGGATATGATTGAGAATTCTAGTTGCAAGAGAATCACTATTTGTATATTTTCAAGGCTCTAGGTAGCTTTGAATTCAATCTAAGATAACTTGATATTCAAGCAAACGCTTTCTCAGTTTAGATGAAATTCTTGTTAAGAAATTATGTAAGCATGTGAGAAGTTTGCCTTTTGCACACAAAAAAATATACGTTATGGTCTAAGATTCTGTAACCGTGTACAATGATAGTTCATGGAAAATTAATAACTTATAAGCATAATTGTGTTCATTAGCACTCAACAAACCATGATTCACGATCAGAGTGATTTAATTAACAAAGTTGTCTTCGAATTTTTTAAGAGAGTTGTAACAATACCAAACGTGTTTGTGAAAATAGTTTATGAGCATCTACTTAGTTCAATATGGAGCAGGTATATGTCGGGGTACGCATATCATAGACCAGTGAGTGAACTCATGTTGTTGGGGTACGCGTACTGGGTATGTGTACCCTTATCCATTCACGAAATTAGGCCATTGGGGTAGGTGTACTAGGTATGAGTACCTCCCCTGATTCACGAACTCAGAACCTTAGGGTATGCGTACCTCCCATGTTCCATAACTAGGATGTCTAGAGTACACGTAGTGTGTAAGTGTACCTACCATGTGCCCATATTTTCAATAGTTTTGAAAACTCTGCTTAAACAGTTTGAAACATTTTCAATCGCCATACATAATAAATATGATTGCTTGGGCAATTTCCAAATGAACAACTTGAAACAAAAATGGCTCATGAACAATAAATTGTTCTTAAGCAAGATTGTTAAGGGTCTATGAACATCCATTGCTTGAATAATATTTCGAGAGATTTATCAAGACAAGCTTGAATCGATTTCTTTACAATATTAAATCTACTAAAATCATATGACATATATAGTCTCATAAAGATAGAATGGTGGATGTCGTGACTAAATAAGATGGTTCGGTCTTCACGTACCTCTTTGCCGATAAATTTCTCCAAATATCTTCGTTTGATCTTCAGTCTTCAATCTCCGAGGGTTATTTGGCGATGTCTGATACTCAAATACCATACTCTAATCCTAGTCCGAGACTTGACTTTAGTATACTAGAAACCAACACTTAGTATTATGCATCTAACATTGACAACAAGCTTGAGATACCAAAAATTGCGAACTTGACCGAGCAGTGTTCTAACGGTAAGATCAATTTCTTCTTGTTGAACAAGATTTATATTACCCATATCGAATTGAGTGAATTTGAGTAGTTGAAGGATAACAAGATCAAAGAATTTAAGTTGTAGAGAGATAAGAAAACCAATGAAACTTCATTGATAAGGACAATGTGTATTTGAGAATAATAATTTTTTTTTATATAGGGAAAAAATTAGAAAATATCCGCTGGGATCCGATATTGAAGAAGCTAGAGGTTACGATGGGGTGTAAGAGGGTTGTAACAAAAAAAAAATATTGACTAAAATATTGACTAAAATCGAAAACTGAGTTTTCTGAGTATATCTAGCTAAACCAAGGGCTATAGTGGTTGGTATGCGTTATAGCCAAGCCAAAACACCTACCAGGATGGCATGAGACGAAACGGGCATTTGGTTCCAAATCTAAATAGCCAACATGAACCAACCCAAAGTACTTGAAGACAACTGGCAAGTGGCAGCGCATTGAATATGCTTGCTGAATATTCAATCAATTAGTTCGGTGACCCATTCTCCAAGAGTAGTTCCCCCACCCACACCCTAAAAACACACATATCGGTTCATTTCACAGGTTCTCACTCTTTAGATCCGCAAAAGAGAAAAGAAAAAGAAAAAATTCTCTTTTTCTTATCGAAGGGGGTTCCAGAAGCCCACCATTTCCAAAACCCTAACTTCAATGGCGGACTCTTCTTCTTCATCTGAGCAAAAATACCGCAAATATCATCCTTACCAAGATCTACAGATCCCAATCGAAAACCTTTACAATCTTCCAACTTCCCCAGAATTTCTCTTCCCTGAAGAAGCCGCTGTTCAACGCCGGTCATGGGGTGAAAATCTACAGTATTATACCGGTTCTGGTTATCTATCAGGAGCTATCGTTGGTGGTCTTAAAGGTTCTGTTGATGGTCTTAGAGCTGCTGAATCAGGTGATACCCTTAAGTTAAGAACTAATAGGGTTTTGAATTCTGGTGGTTCAACTGGAAGAAAACTTGCAAATTCATTAGGAACTATGGGTTTGATTTTTGCTGGATTAGAAAGTGCCATGATTTATTATAGAGATACTGATGATATGGTTAATACCGTGTTTGCTGGTTTGGGGACTGGGGCTCTTTATAGAGCAGCTTCTGGTGTTCGTTCTGCTGCTGTTGCTGGGGCTATTGGAGGTTTAGCTGCTGGTGCTGCTGTTGCTGGAAAGCAAGTATTTAAAAGATATGTTCCTATCTAGAGGAGAAATTTCATTCCTTTATGTTGGTTTTTGAATGAAAATGAAATTTAGGGTTTATTGGTGGATTAGGAGTTTCCGTAGAGTGTTATCTCTAATCGATAAAATCATTTAACATTATGATAGATTTTGATCAAAGGAAAGGTTTTATTCATGAATCGATGTGTGTATATCAATCTGTCGACTTTGCTTTTGGTAATCTTTTCCTTGATATGAAGAAAACTATGAATTATTGGTCAAGTGGATTTAGATATTCTATCTTTTCTTAATTTTAAGTTTTGATGCAAATTGATGAATATGGGTTAATGAGCTTTGTATGTCTGATTCGAGATTGCAACTTTATGTGCATATGCTGTTAGCATCAATTTACTTAAGGTTTTATGAAATGAACAATTTATTCAAGATTGCTATTTTATGCTCATAAGCTGCACCTTGTCACTTTGTATATCAAGCTTTTCTGATGGTACACGAAATGAATTGGTTTGTGTATGTTTAGTATGTTAAGTTTGTCTTAGCTGTGATATTCATTTCATTAAGGAAGTAAAAGAATATTGTAGTTTAGAGATGACCACTTCATTTTCAATCATTCGCCTAGTATCAAGCTTTGAAGCATAGGAATTTTAATGCAGGAGGGAAGTTAGGTGATAGAGGTAGATTCTGATCTAAAATGTCTACTCATATGAACTGAAGGAGGGCTGATCCCATTTAGGAACTGAAAGAGGTTTCTAATTACCCACCAGAGCCTAGAAATCTCAATAATCGGTAGGATCCGTAGTTTACGTATCAATTCAATACGAAGCGTTGGGAATGAAGGCTTACGAAATGTTCAAACCCACTTTAGTTTGGCTAATTCTCCAAGTATGCTGGTGTTAAACTGGTTCTGTGTCTGTAATTGTGCTTTCATTGTTGTTGGTTCCTTGTTCTACCTCAAGGTCTTTTTGCTCATGGACTGTGTATGGTTAATGTTGCAGTTGCCGGTATTTTGTTTAGTTTTATTTTACTTGTTTGTTTGGTTACTTTAATATTGAGGTGATATGTTTGACACAACAGGCAAAACTTCCTAAATTCCTGTTAAGTGATTAGAAAATTTGTTAACATATTTCCTGTATCCTTGTTATGTGAGTCCAGATTTAAGCTCATAAAATATGTGCTGGCCATTCCATGTATCCTTTGCAATCCGAGTCCTGGAAGCATATGGATTATTTCTGCCCCTGGGTTGTTCCCAGAAGCAGAAGCTGTCCAGATTTAAGCCAATAGAGGGTAAATATGTGCAGACTATATGGCTTTCCTTGGGCCAAATATGTGGTTTAAGTATTTCCAAGAGACTGTTGCTTTCATTAGATACCGAGTTGCGCTGTGTCTCAAATAGATCAACACTGGCAACACATGATTGCAAGCTTCATACTAGAAGCATCAGGGGATGGATGATTTTTAGCAAGAACCATCCGAGTATAACTCAGTTTTTCTAATAACTAGTCTCTGTGAAAGCCAAACGAGAGTTTCCAAGGAATATTAACCAACTTTCGATACTGGACTTTGATGTGTTTCAATACTTGTGCAACAAAAATTCCCGAGACCTCTTTCAGTAGGGAAGGCAAATTTGGCAATGATAATTACAGAAAGGCCCCTGCAGAAGCAAAATATGTAGTCCTCCACAACAAGAAGGCTATTATTGGGGCGTCACATTTCATTAGAGGGGCGTCACCTAATAGGACAAAAACGGGTCACTCATAAGTAATTTCAAAAACCCCTTATCTCAAATAATTTTGAAATGACTAAACAACCCTTATTTGTAATAATTGTAATAATTTTGTAATAACAAGTGAAAAAATTAAAGGCTTGGAATAATTAGGTTTATCTCTAACCTAACTCCAATGTCATTTTTATTATTCAACATTGTACGTGAAAAAAA
The DNA here is from genome assembly GCA_023529315.1 of Papaver bracteatum. NCBI lineage: Eukaryota > Viridiplantae > Streptophyta > Magnoliopsida > Ranunculales > Papaveraceae > Papaver > Papaver bracteatum. Next base: position 684,121 of record JAJJWX010005275.1, on the reverse strand, counting down.
TTGGATTTTTAGATTTTCAGAGTTAACTTACGGTTCGGTTCCTCCTTTGTAGCCAACCGTAATACTGACTTTCGGTTAGGTGATGACGAACTCCTAACCGTGAATCGGATTCACGGTTGGGTTTTTATCTTTCGAAGTTGACCGTAGATAATTTACGGTTGGTATGTTGGCTTCTCGTATCTAACCGTAATTCGAAAATTTTGCCGTTTCTATTGGGTACACACATGGTGTGGAGGGCTATGATCGAATGTAAATTAGCTAATTTGACGGTAGGATTTGGTGACCCACGCACTGAATAGATCAAAGGATTTAGTGACGCACCGACTGAATAGATCAAAAGCGTTTTTTTTTGTTTTCGATAGGAATAGATCAAAAGATAAAAACGTGTAATGTTAAAACTCAATAGGTCAAAGATTTGATTAGCATCTGGTTAAATAAGTACCCATTCTCGTGAAGGATTATACGTTGCCACATGCGCAGATATGCATGAATTTTGTATCATCTTAAAACTCGTGTACGGGATATATGTAACTAACTTTGATTGGGTGGAAGAATTTTGAGTTTTGGATAAGTATTACAACACTACGTATGTATTAATCCGACCGTACGTAGATACTTACTGTTAGCCGCATCAAGTTTAAACAAACCGTGAGTAAATTACGCTTGGAAAACCAATCGTAACTTTGACTTCAGCAACACAAGATCTTTTTACGGTTAGTTAAAAAAAAAAAAAAAAACTAGACGTAAAATTACGGTTGGGTTATCTTAAATCAAAATCAACCGTAACTAATTTTTAAAAACCTGAAAAATATTGTTACTTACGGTCTGAATTTTGAGAGTCGAAACCAATCGTAAAAATATTTACGGTTAGAAACCTAACCGTAACTATACACATATTTATTTACTTTTTATTTTACGGCTAGGAGTTATTAGTTTTCCAACCGTAACAGTTTCAGAAAACAAAATTAGGGTTAGTTAACTGAATAGTTAACTGAATGTAGCTAGGGTTAGTTAACTGAATGTAGCTAACCGTAACTGGTTTGACAAACCTAATTTTTCTATTTATTTCGATAAATCAAACAATATTCAAACACTAAATAGGGATAAATAGATGGGTTTATGTCAAAACATCACAAAATCATTGGATGCAGTTGGGAAATTTGAAATTATGCACTGGTTTCATCTATCGTGTTTTTCTTAATTGATTTGTTGAGTATCAATTTTAGTTGGGTTATTTTTTATCACCATCACTGTTAAAGTGGTCAAAGAATAGCTGATTTGATTTTTTATTGATTAGATTTAAATAGATGGAAGGGCAACTTAGGCTTTTTAAATGCTTTTAGGACACCCCCTAACCAAATAAATAGACACTAAAATCATGGGTGAAGCCCCTCTATTGGAATGTGAAGCCCCAATAATAGGCTTCCACAACAAATAGGTGTCAAACCAATATTATTGCAATTATCTTTTGCCATGTTAACAAAACAGCAAACCGTTCATGAGAAAGAGACCCTAGGTTCCCCTCCAAGGGGAAATTATACAATTCAAGCTTATATATAATATAAAATAAGACCACTTCTACCAAAATTCATCCAGACTACTAAGATTAAAATACAAACTCTTCTTCAGGTGCTCCATTTTGCGGTCTTTCTCCCTGATTTTTCAGCTCAGAAGCTGCAGAGTCGCTAATTCCAAGAAGATATTGCAGGCGAGATAATTTCTCAGGTGCTGGGCCATTCTTCGAGTATAGCACATACAGGTCTGCAAGTTCCTCAGCTACCTCCCATGATAATGGTTGAGCAGGCACGGCTTTGTCACACGCTAACAGATCATTGAGAGATGAAACCTGCAAATAATATAGAAAGGCATATTTCAAGCTAATCATTAACATCTAGTTTAAGCAATTCTCATAAGCCCAGAAACAAGTTTGAATTTCTTACCACTCCTGCACGGTTTCTTTGTCGTAACAATGATACAGCCTGAATCAGGGAGTTCGATAGCCTAGTCTTAGCGAGCTCATGAACCACTCCTTTAGCCTTTCCAAGGTTAATACTAAGGTCCGCTGGGATCTTTTCATAAACTTCCTCTTCATCAAACTCTCCAGTACCCGAGGAGAAAATCTCATCAACGGATCTCTTAAAGAGATTCTCGCGTAAGGTCTCAGAGATCATCTTGTCAAAATTCACGCCTGCTCCTTTGAGTTCTCGAATCTGTTTTATGTTGAGCCTCCCTTGACCTATAGCAGTTTCAATTGCAGCTGCCATTTTCGTGTTTGTTATGTTCTCGTTTATTTTCTGGGCGAACTCAGGTTGCAGGCCAACCTGCTTTGCCACCTCACTGAGCTGTTCAAATCTGGCCTTACTCATCTGGCCATCAGCTAGAAGCACCTCAGCTTGTTGTCTATAAGCCTGTTCAGCCAGACCCCTATGGACCTCCACAATCTCTTGACCAGTTAATCCTAATATTACGCCCAACTTATTTAGCAGCAAATATTCTGAATTGTCCTTCTTTGTGGTTATTTGTGCCCCAAATGGAATTTTTGTGACCTCCCCAGTAATACAGAAAAGCAAGTAGGTTTTGTACAGGTCAGTCCTATCTCTCAATGGAAGATCATCCTTGACGGTTATCTCCGTCTGAGATGGTTTCCCTAGCTTAGCTTCGAGCTCTTTGCTTGGTCTTGATTTCCTTAGTGTTTGAATGGACTCCCATTCCTCTAAATCTTCTTCGTCCTCGACTTGTTTCTTTTCTTCAACTGGCTCCTCAGGTGTAGGCGCAGTATCTGTGGACTCACCCTTAATGTCTGCTACCAATTCAGTCACAACCAAAGAATTGAATGCTATCATCTTCTTTAGCTCTTTAGCGGCCTCTGTACGGTTACCAGCTGCTCGAGCTATTTTGATGTAGTTCAAAAACATCTTGCGCACCTGTTATAAGAGATAAACCAAGCAAGGATAAATAATGAGTCTTCAACTCTCAATAACTGCAAACCAGTTATACGCTGCAGGTGCCAAACAGGTACTTTCTCTTGATCCTAATGATGGATATTTGCCGCCCGAATGGCATGCACTGGCTATTTGTATAAATTTGTAAGGAACGACAAATGCTCATAATGAAAGTCAATCTCATTCAGAGAAACAAATGGATATGTCGGGTCAAATACAGCAAGTGCCATGAACGAGATACTTACTGCCTTGCTAGCAATATCCATGGCAGCCTCTTTTGTTAGCCGCAGGCCATGTGCTGCTTTCCTAACATTAGCTTTTACATCAGGATCATATCCATCAACACCAGCTGATATAGCCTCCTTCACAACCTGGAAAAAACTACATGCATTAGTCCTGTACTATGCAAATTAACAGTAAAACACACAGTGATACACTGAACAACAGAACATAATCATATGTCAACACTACCCATCTATAAATTACTTCTGTGATTAGAAAATCAGTCTGCATCTCACATTAGTACAGTCATATACGGATATACCTCAGAAGCGGATTGGATTTTAAGAACTTGGCATGACTAGCAATTATGATGAACCTAACTTACCAAGAGTATAAAGCACTCATGAATTACGAAGCTAACTGCAAATTACAGACGTTTCTGACACAACTACAACAAACTATAAAACCCTAAAAGTGTAACTACTGGAAGCCTGTCATAATCGAAAAATGTTTATAAAGTAAGTACCCACATTTTCTTAAAACTTCAGCAGAAGTTCCATTAACTCCCTCGAGTACTACCGTATAATTGCCAAAAATAAAAAACAGTTTAAGGGTATCAATATTTATGCAAGATGCTCTCATGTGTCAAGCCCTACTACATATTACAAGAGATAAATATAACAAATAGACAGTATGAATCTGACTACTGCGCTAAACTAAAATTTCACATGTACTGTACGAGGTAATAATAGAGGGTATAGTTCTTACGTATATCACAAGAAAAACGATGATTTGATCAAGAACTGAAACTACAAGAATATTATTATGGTTACCTTTTCAAACAAACTGCCACAGATATCAGCATGTGCTGCTTCAACGGTTTTTTGAGGAACGCAGAGCAGAACCCGTAGTCGTAGCAAAGCAGCAACATCCGCCTCATTCAACTCTCCATCAGCTACAGACTGCTGAAGCTTTTGCCGGTAAATTTCTGAAGGTAAAATCCACAAGTAAACCAATACAGGTAGATCAGTTCAAAAATCCTTTCACGGTTAAGAGAGGTGATAAGCACAATCATGTGATGCAACATCTCCTTAATTAACACACCCTAAGCCATTTCGAAATATGTTTCCATACATATACATAACACAAACAAAAGAAGTTTTTCAATCCTCCAGCTATACTATGTTAAACAAAAAAGAGAAGAACTAAAGAGAAAATGACCTGGTATTTCGTAAGCTTGATAATATATCTGCTGTTTGTTAATAGCTGACCAGATGAACAAGACATGACAGGATATGATATATAAATACACTTAATACCTTCATGGATTTCACTGGCCTTCTCTGGATCGAAGTACAACTCTTCACAAAGGTTTTGAAGGAATGCAGCTTTGCTATCTGCAGCATCTAGTGCACCACCAGCAACTGCCTGAGAAAGCCTACGGCGATAGACTTTTGAGGTGACTTCCAGCTTAATGGACTCGGCCTCTCGTTTGCCTAAACCAAAAATGTTCTTCAAATGGTTCAAAGACACAAGCTACAAGAAACACAAAGAGGAAGTGAGTCCAGAGTACACGGGTAAGGCCTGGCAAGATTAGAGTTTGTTCAAAGTCAACCTGACCCGATCGCCATAATAAAATTGCATACCTACTTCTTTGCAAGTACATTAACATGTGTATACAAAATTATCCCTTCCTCGAAAGGAAAAGATGTTAACTGTATTCAAGTTGACAGCTTCTCCTTCTGTACTACGACCTAATTATACAGAAGCATGAAATAACCAAAACAGTGTCTACACTAAGGATGGTAATAAACGGATACTTTACAAGTCCTCACTGATCCAGCTTTAAGTACATCTTTATGCCTCAAAAAGTTTCCAAGATTAATAATCATATAAAAATTCAATTAAACTTGAGAGTCTATGACTAATAATTATGATCAATGACGATGAAATACAATCCAATAAGATTTATACCTTGCTTTCTTCGATGCGACCACTCGAGTAAGATTCAACAACATATGATCTGTATACAAGCTTTAAGTCATTCATTTTTCTGTCACCCTCGTAGTCACCGCCTAAATCCATAGAAGAGCACCAACACCAGGTTACATGGGTATCAATAAGCAATAACATGTAGAGAACATTACCACAAAAGTTTAATCAATTTGTGTACCTAACAAGGAAACAGGTCCCACGCCAAGGGCAAAGCGAGCAGCTTCCGGGTGGCTACTTAATGACATGAGCTTGTTATTGAATGCCAGAATCTTCTCCAGCTCTTCAACAACTTGTGTTGCTCCCCTGCTGCCAAACAAAAGATAAAAATAACGTGCTAAGGTGCAGATAACTTGGGTCACGCAATGATCTAAAAATGTTTCCTCTTCTGAATTATAAATATGAAAGTGCATAAAGTAGTTTGTTAAAAAAGTAATAATGCGCATACACAGCTCCTGTCCTTGACTTTATGACATCCAAAGCTAGTGAAATATTCTCCTCGACCAGTTTTCGAGTATGCTCTCTAAACATGTCTGCCGCCAGCTGCAAGGGAGCACATTTTTTAGCATGTGAATAGATTCAAATAATCGGCACTGAAATGCTGCACAGAACAGGACCTAGAGGAACTGAGAAAACTAGCAAAAAATAAACAGAAGAGAGGATTACCTCGTCGGAAAGCCGATACTGGAGTTGTGCTTCTCTCAGTTTGATCAATTGTTCTTCATCAACATCTACAAAATAAATCCGACCTTTATTAGAACTAAAAGTTTCATCCAGCAATGAGTCATATAGAATCATATGTTAATGCAAATGACTTTTACCGAATTTATCCTTGTTGAAATACCAAGAACAAGGATTTATGGTAGCACTTACGTCGTCTTATATACACTAAGTATGCCATGACACTTATTATGGTGTTTAGACTTCCATTAACCCACAGAAAACAAATCGACAGTCTACTCTAGCATGCAAATTAAGCTTAACATCTGATTGACCAATAGAGTTATAATTCATTTGGTAGGATCTGTAATATGATGATCATGTTGACAAGACTATATACAAGCTTTGTTTATTACCTCTATCAATTGATTTTATCTTGGATGCATACAATCTCTGGGCACTGTCACGGATTGCAACTTCTACCTGCAGGAAGTATAAGGCATAAGAAAGTTTAACAAGACAGAAAAAATAGTAAGAAACACACAAATAACATCTGTAATTGAAGAAGTAATGCAGAAAATCTTCCTGCTACTATGTACAATAAATAGTAAAAATAGTGAGCACAAAATGTTTGCCCGAGAAATCAGCCATCAAAGAGAATGGTAGGGTTGCATGATTTCTAGAAAGCCCAAAAACTTAGTAGATGTGTTTGCATACCTGAGAATCAGTGACCTTGAAAACACGCTTCCAAGGCAAAAGAAACGTTGATGCATCCCCAAACACAAGGGTGGAAACATATATCAGCTTCTGGAATGCCTGCACTGGAAAATTACTATGCTCAAGTCTCATATGCACTCTTTATTAGTTTATTTTAATAGACATTCTAAAAGGATAGAAATTTCAGTGTAAAGTACCAAAAGTATACAGAGGAACCTACCCGTCGTTGCTCAGTGTCCCCATCTCGATCTCCAGTTTCCAGCCTTTGCCTAAAGATGCGCCTTCCGATCTAAAGGTCAGTCAGCAATCAGGTGTCAGGGAATAACCATAAAGACATGAAGATTCGAAAATTCATTTTATTGAAGTGTTAGACAACCTCCATATGCATAGCAGCTGCATCTGGGTCATCAAGTCCAAGAGCACTCTTAAACTTTTTGATAGTATCTACTTCATTGCCAGTGAGATTTTCATTTCCAGATGGAAGGACAGATGTTACAAACCTGTATGATGATACAATAAACAAACAGCAAGAACATTTGGATCAATAAGTAAATAAAGATAACCTAGAATCAACAGTAGACGCTTATCTGATACTAATCAGTTGGCCATCATCCCTACTTAATTCGAAGGTTCTGAAGTTTTCATTTTTTAGTGACAAGCCCAAAATACAAACAAGAGGACTCACCGACTGTACAATTCACAAAGCTCCGCATTGAAGGCTTCATCTTGTTTGCTAACACCATATCTGGAAGGCCAAACAGGAACATAATATGGTTAGATGCAATCAAAAAGGAACAGCTCAAACAAAAATCCAAATTAACAAAATAAGTGCATCCCTCCTAAATCAAATGAAGTTATCTTAATGCTAATGAAAAGTTACAGCTCGAGCTCATCACCCTCAACCTACAGACCCAAATTCAAGCTTGCAAAATGAATTTCAATTTATTATATAAGCAGAGATACTTCCACAATTAACTATTTGCAACATTCTAAACCATATAATAATTTTCTACAACCAGCAAAATTGTCAATCTACAAAAGTTCTATCTTTTTGCAATATGCTTAAACAAAACCACGAAAGAACTACAATATCTCAAACTCTTATACATTATACCTTTTTGCAATTCCATCAATCGCCTCACTGTTCAGGTCTAACGGATCCTCACAACTTGCCACAAAATTATGCAAATTCACAGCAGCAACTTCTGGAACAGATGAATTCAACGCATAAACAGCAGCACCACCAGCAGCACCAAGAGCAACAGCACCAGCAATACCAATATTCTTATTTCCCCCACCAAATCTAAACCCTAATCCATAACCAGCAGCTAAAGCACCGGCAACTAGTGCAATTGAACTGACTAATCTAACTGGTGGTGATAAACTATCAGCAAGTACTTGAAACCCTGATAATTCCTTTATTCCCCAAAACACTTCAATCGAATTATTAACAGAACTATTACTCTCGTCTACTGCTGAGCTTCTAGTAATCGAAAGTCTGTTTCGATATTGTTTTGCACTTCTTGTTATAGAAATTCTAGGGTTTGTTATCCTAAAAGGATTTGGGTTTATAAACTGGGAGAAAAAAACTGGACGAGAAGATGAAGAAGAAGAAGTAGGTAAAGAGGGAGAAGGAAGTAACAGAGAGATATTCATCTTTATTAGTTCTTCTCTTCTTCAACGAAGAGAAGAAGAAAATATGGTTTGATTAGGGTTTTTTTAGGGTTTTGAGAACTGAGGAGAAGTAGAGAAGAACAAGTAGATAGATAGAGAGCAAAAAATACAACAAGATAAAATAAAAACACAGTTCTACAGGGGCAGTAGCTTATCTTCGAGTTTTCCGTTCTTATTTTTTCTTTTGTGAATTGCCAACCCCAGCCCGTTTATTGTTCCGGTTCTTGGATAAATTTTTGCTTTCTTGGTTCAAAGAGTTCGGGCAGCAAAAATAGTAGTAATGGGGATTCATCTTTCCATGGAATGGGTGAACGATGATGGTGTAGTAGTAAAGAAGAATAAAATAGGGGGAGCCTAGGAAGGTTGATTTCATTTACATGTGCACAATAGTAGTGCCAGTGCAAGAAAGTGAACCAGTTACATTGGGTTACAGGAGTTATTTGTCCAGTTTGTTAAAAAATATCATGCCTTACATTCTTGAAGAGATTTATAAGAATCACTCACACTCACGTAGTTTATGATGTTACATTTCCTATGGCTAAATTCTGCAGTTACGGATATATCAATCATTTAACAATATACATTGTACACTACAGCTAACCAAGCTTTTTCCTGCCAATAGATCCCTGCTTTTCGCTTCTACCTCCACCTCCTGCTTGGGACTACTACTCTTTCAGTTGAATTATATGGCTAACCAACCTTGGAAAGTATGCCCATAGTCTTCGCTTTCTCCTTCTACTACGACTATTCCAGCTCACTCTCTGATACAGACTCTTCTTGTAGTTCAAATGCATCGACATCTTTGAAGTATGCTACTTGACTGGCAATAAAATCTGGGTCAGGTGGCATAATTTGATCACGTAGCCTAGCAGGTAGTGAAAGTCGCTGCTTCTGCGGAATACACACACATCAGAAGAAGAAAAGAAGTTAAATAATCTTTGAAGATGCTAAGAGACCAAACTGAAAATTCAGAATGGAAAATGGTTAAACTTGGACAAAAAAGTGATAAAGAGGAAAACAGTGATAAATGGTAAACTTGTAAGATCACACCCAATATAGGAGCAGCACCACAAAATGTCCAAATCAAATTGGTTGCACCTATACTGTAATAGGTTCTCAAGTTCGAATCTACGAGATGACCATAATGCTTTAAATTTTCCTATCCCAAAAAATAGACAACCCCAAATTGGAAAAACAAAAACGTTAGACGAGTGTTTCAAGTCTTGTTAACAAACTAAAATACTGGATTGTAGGACCCATGAGAATCATCGAGTGTGATAGCTAGAGATCAGTTGGCCGTCTTTCAATGAAACGAAGATAGCAGGAAAATAATTGCTTTGGACACCAAGGATTGAAACATATAACATCAAATCTGTGACAACTATAGCAATTGGAGAGAAAAATATGGACTTGTGAAATGTGCAGAAAAGTTATAGAAGATTTACATTATCAAAAAGTTCCTGCTGACACCATAGCTAGGTCGTTTGACAAACTTTAACATAAAACACAGATTAGCTGAGAATCGGCACTGTGACAGTAAGGGGAAAGGTTGACACTAGACATGCCCTCTAGACATGCGAGAACTGGGGGAAGAAGAATATTTACAAACCTTTGTGGCTCTTGGACGAACAGCTGTGCATGACTTAAACTGAGCAGCTTCCCTGTCTACCACGGCCCGTTTATCCCTAATTGAAGATGCGAACAAACTGATTATAAGTCGAAACTCATGAGCTGCTAATATACATTAAAAATGTGAATCAAATCAAAGATCTTGTCCTTAACCATCATTGTACAGATGAATTCAAAAAGCAAAAAAATATATATGTATACCGTTTGCCTTGAAAGCAAAAAAACAGACTCAAAAGCAATAAGAGGAACATAAAAATGCAGAATACAATATAATTGAAAATTGAAAGTAGGGAGAGTGAAACTGAAGTGACGAGCCATGATTTCCTTTTCAACGGAATCAAATCCGTCTAGTCAGTCTTTTGAGAAAATTGTGCTAGGCAGATACTTGAGCCAGGAGATAATAATTGGTTATATAGCACATTTAATCCTTCCATGGTACCAAAATCTCTAATATCTAACCTCCTACGTGAGTGAAGTTACTTTTGCCTATGCTGGAATAGGATGTCTGATATATTGTCACCAATACGAGTGAGTTATAGAACAAATTGGGGTACAGTCTCTCCAACAACAAAAAAATACCAGGATGAATATCAGGCCATCTAACTTTACATGAAAGTTTATACAGTATTATACTAGATTAACTATACTGTTTGAGAAAACGATTGCCAAAAATAAATATAGCAAGCAATTTCCACAAATGTAAAAGACCAATATGTACAAGTGAATCAGTTCTTTCTGTCTCGCATAACTAATGTCGTTGATCTGTGACTAAACCATGTAAAATTCAGAAAGGAACAGTTAACTCAGTAACCTATTATACGAATTACAAAATCCCTTTATTGCATCTAAATCAAGTGAACTTATTAATAAACCAGATACACCAGTACTATTATGAACTGCAGTCATGGTGCTAACACTCTCAACAATACAATAAAGAACAGAGCAAATTCCTATTTTTAAGCAAGCATTGAGTAGCAAAATAACCAGTAAAAGACTGAGACTCATCAATTTATACCTAGTACAGGCCTTCTCTGCTGAAGAGCAATCAAATGGTACTACTGATCCGACTTGCTTTCCTTTGTCGTTTGTTTTGTCAACAGTCCGCCTTCTAGTATAAATCGTACGAAACCCATCATTCTGAGACTCTACAAGAAGTCAGGAACCAAATAATACTGTTATTTTCAGAATATGTAAGTGTATAAATTGTGAAACATATTTACTTATTTAGCTTGTCGTTGGAGAAAAACTAGCAGTTCATTTAACGATTATATACTTCAACTTTGTCAAACTTTGTCAAATCAATAAGTTATTACAGTTGACAAAAGAATTAGTACAGCCAAATAGAAAAAAATTAAGTAACCAGTGTAACCCAAAATCACAAATCACAGCAGCAATTAACTTCAAGATACAGAAATATTAAGTGTATAATAGTTTAGCTACTTCAGGGAATAAAATATACAATTAAATCTACGTTTTCACACCTTAGACACGATATTCAGAAGCACCTATGGCTATAAACAGCCGAGACAAAATAAATAGGCTGATGATTCCAGGGATTACTAGTTGGCAGTTACAGTATCTGGTCCAAATGGAATATATCATTAGAGAAGATATCATTGAGCACCAAAATATTAAATTCCAGTATTCTTTAAGCCAACATCATGAACAGCTATTGTAACTAGTATTTCATCCAACCAAGGAACTCAATAATCTCACAGTTGAAGCCCATTATGACACTTACTGAAAAAATCTTCAGTTAATACTAAAACATACAGGCCAAACTTCAAATTAAATCAAGCACAACAAAATGATTATACAAGTAACTGAAACGAGAACAAACTTCACCAAACCTTAGATTTAAACTTTGAATTTCACTCAACCATAACCTAATTCAAGAAAGTAGGGTTTCAAAATGAAGGAGAAAAAAGATTAACAAATTACCAGTACCAGTGTCGTTCGGTCTCGGAGGAGTAGAAGGCTCGGCTGGAATTCCAGGGTGTTCAGCATCATAACGAGTTAAGGGCTTCTTCAACCTTGGAGTAGTGGGAGGGTGGATTTGAATTCCAGAGAGTTCAGCATCAGAACGAGTTAACGGTTTTTTCAAGCGCGGAGTAGTAGAAGGATGAGTTTGAACTTTAGGGTTTTCAGCATCAGAACGAGCTAAAGGTTTTCTCAATCGAGTTGGAGAAGAAGGCCGTTCTCTAATTCTAGGGTGTTCAGAACCGAAATCAGCTGAAATTTCCTTCGATTTGGATGGAATAGAAAGAATTCTAGGGTTTTCATCATTATTATTAGATCCAGTACTAGTAGTAAAAGAATTCTCGTCTGTTTGTTTAGTAGAAAGAGGGAATTTGGATTTAGATTTAGATGGTTTTGTGGTAAGAAGAGATGTTTTAGAAGAAGGATGGTGGATTTTAGGGTTTTTTACGGCGGTGTTGGTGGTTTGGGTTGTGAGGATGTTGGAACAATCTGAGAGGGGTTTCCTCTTTAGATTTCTTCTTTCAAGCTCCATAATGAATTTCCATTACTTTGAAATTTTGGTTTCGGTTTGTATCATTGGATGAATCTTCTTGAAGAATTTTTTGGGATGGAATTTTAGAGAGGGGAAAATTGAGAGAAGGCGGGAATTGTTTTGTGGGAGATAAATATGGAAAATGAGAGTTTTTCAAAAAATAAAAATGGAAAATGAGTCGGATATGTTGTTCGGGAAGTGCGAGTCCTGGAATCTTTTGGTGTACAAAAGGGAACTATGAACGTTGTCCTCCGTACACGTACTTATCATCCAGCAGCTTCTCATTTCTTTTGATCTTTGTTTGTTAGTGCCATCTTCCAGTTCAATGCTCCCCGCAAATGGGTTTTATTGAAAGTTATCTAAAAAGTGAAAGTGTTTTATAAATATATAAATAAATAAAAGTAAAGAAATGTGATGCCAAATATTTAGTTTTTTTTTATTCAATATTGATGATTGATTGTTTACATTAAAGGTGTAAAACGTGTCGGCCCGGCACAGTTCAACCCACGAAGTCACGTGCTTAGCGTGCTGGGCTGGGCTGTGCCAGAGATTCAGACGTGATGTGTTGTGCTAAATGGTGTGTCGTGTTGTGCCAGAATAATAAACGTGATGTGTCGTGCTGTGCTAGCACACTTATTTTATATTCTCCAAAATAAATATTTTTGAGATATTTTAGTTAGTACATGTATTATTACAGAAATAAATAAGCATAACGAAAATAAAATGTCAGAAATTGGCTGAAACAATGATTTTTTTGTGAAATATGCATCAAATGTGATGTATATTGTACAATTTTACGCATGACGTGGCGTGCTTTCTTCGCGTGTTGTGACGTGCCGCGTGTTGTGCCTATTTGTCTGGCACAACACAGCACATTAAACAAACGTGATGTGCCCGTGCTGGGCCGGTTACGTGTTGTGCTCGATTTTTAACGTGATGTGTTGTGCCATAAACGTGCTGGCCCATCCCAATTTACACCTCTAGTTTATGTATTGTTTTTTCCTATTGATCCAACTCAAAACCAGCATGATTGTTTTTGGGTTTTCTTACAATACAATATGTGCAACCATTCTTGATTATGAGTACTAACTTACAAGACCATAACAGTTTATTCTGAATTTGAGTTCTAAAATGAAAGAGTGGTTTGTCCAATGAATACATGGAGATGTTTCATTGACAGAATAAAGTTCATAATCAGAATCAAAAATAACTTGCTCATAATCCTTTGAGATAACCTAGGCTATTGCTTACATTAGGCTAAACAAGGCCCAAACAAAATACAAGCTTAACTAAATCTGATATACTTCACATTAGGCATTTCTATTCTTGGTAGAAACCCAAGTTTTCCAACATGAATATGTCTTTCTCCTGCCACTAAAGCTGTCCCATTCTTCGCAATGTTGTCTGCAGAGAATTTTACTTCTCTGAAGCAGTGTTTGAACTTAATATTTGTCAGTTTTTTCACTACATTGTTTCATCTGACCCTTACTATCCAAGGCATTGTTCCTCGGGAAAAATCATTTATAACAGTTTTGGAATTTGAGAGAATGATGATTTTCTTAATATTCCACATGACTGTCAGTTAAATAGCACTTACCACTGCACATAACTCTGCCATGTAATTTGTTGTTATTCCAATCCCCCTAATAAGGTCCCCAAGACCTGACATATATGATTTCTAACACAAACCCCAAAACCTGCAGCTCATGGGTTGCCAAATAAAGCACCATCACAGCAAAACATGATATAACCTTCTTCAGGAGGATGTCATTGACATTCCTCGATAAATTGGAATTTTGAACTTCTGATGCCAAGATTAAAAGTTGTTATAATTGCCATATCATAGCTTTGATTCCATTTATTTCTAGTTATTCTTATTCCTCCTTCAATAATAGTTTTCATCACTCTGCTCTTCACTCCTTGATCATTAGGACAGTCCCCCAAAAAAAAAAAAAAAAAAATTCTATTTTTCTGGAACCACACTTCTTTTAAAATGCTACATGCTGCAACTATCCACACTTGTTTAACTAGTGGACTTTTTTTATGAGCACATCGCCAAATATCTTCAATGGATTTAGGTACTGCCATCTGAAAAATTTCACATATCCAGTTCCAAATGCTGATATTATTCTTGTATTCCCATAGTAGACGTGGCATACTATCTTGGTGTTCTTCATATACACAACATTTTGAAACCATATCATATCCTTTACTTACCATGATTGCATCATCCATATAAACACCTTGTATGAGTTTCCAAATATACTAGCAATACTAGGATGAAGGTAAGGGTTCCATATGTACCTTGGCTAGAGCAATGTTGGCATTTTGTATATGATTTTATTGACTGCTGCCGAAATAGAGAAAAATCATTTTAGATCACCACTCCATATTAACTCATCTTTATCACTGCCTATATATGGAAGCTTCATATGTTGAGTTATTTGTTTAAGCTCAGAAGGTATAACCCACTTTCCATCTGCTAATATATCATATACCTTCATTTTTACATTTTCAGACATATAAGATGAATTCCTAGCTATTTCAATAAGGGGACCATCACCTATCCAGTTATCAAACCAAACAGATATAGATTCTCCATTGCCAACACACTACCTAATGTCATCTTATAAGATGTTCCAAGCCCATTTTAATCCTGGCCAAACTGTAGATAGTTGCCAATTAGTACTCCATTGTCCCTGCCTGTTCTTGTATTTTGATTTTATGAACAGAGCCCAATCCTCTTCAGAATTAATTATTCTCCACATCATCTTCATTAGAAAAGCTTGATTGATAGTTTCTAATCTTTGAATTCCCAGTCCACCTTCTTTGTATGGTGTACACTTTTTTTTTCCATGAGAAATTTATATATTTTCTAATTTCACTGTCTCCTGACCATAGAAATAATCTTTGAATTCCCAATCCACCTTCTCTATATGGAGTACACACATTTTTCCATGAGAAATTTGTATATTTTCTAATTTCACTATCTCCTGACCATAGAAAGTTTCTTATAGTTCTTTCACAAATCTTGATCAATGATTTAGGCCATTTGTAGATTCCCATATTATATATTGGGGTGCTGCAGAGAACAAATTTAATCATAACCAATCTATCTTGAAAAGACAGCAATTTACCTTTCCAAGTGGCTAGCTTCTTTTGCATCATTTCAACCATTGGCCAAACTGTGGAAATTTTGACTTTGCCTACATGAAGAATAAATCCAAGATATTTATCTGGAAAGTTGCTTATTTCCATTTGCATCATTTCTTTAGTCCGTGTCTTTCTTGTATCAAATGTGTCATCAATGAACCATTTACTTTTTGTTCTATTGATAACTTGTCCTGAGCTTCTTTGATATTCTCCAAGCAGCTTCAAGAGATTATTTATACATTTTTGTGCTCCATTGCAGAATATGAACACACCATCAGCAAAGAATAAATAGGTAGGATGGATCCATTTTCTTATCACCATAGGAATGATGTCACTTGTATTAACAAGCTCGGCAACTCTTCTACTTAAGGCTTCTTCCATCAATATGAACAAAATTGGAGATAATGGATCTCCTTGCCTTAACCCTCTTCATACTTAGAAAAATACTCTAGGTCCACCATTAACCATGACAGATATTTTGGCAGATTTTAGCAATGTATGAATCCACTCACACCATTCACTAGAGAATCCAAATTTTATAAGGACCTGAAATAAGAAATCCCAACTGACTGAGTCATAAGCTTGTGAAATGTCAAGCTTTAGCCCAATGTTTCCACATCTTATTTTTTTTCTTCATCTCATTTACCAATTAAGAAGCCAGAATTATTTGCTCTTGAATGCTTATTCCTTTGACATAAGCTGCTTACTGAGGAGATATAAGTTTATGCAATAAAGAGCTCACCCTTGTTGTGGTGAAAATCTTGAAGCTTACATTACTTAGACCAATTGGCCTAAAATTGCTTGGATTCTTTGCACCATCTATTTTGGAATGAGAACCAAGAAATTAAAATTTAAACCTTTAGGGATGAATTTTCTTCTCCAACAAAATTGAACTTCCTGAACAACATTCACATGTACTTTATCCCAGCAAGCTCTTTAGAACCAACCTGAAAAGCCATCGGGACCAGGTGAGTTATCTGAATCCATACTAAAAAATGTATTTTTAATTTCTTCAGCATCTGGAACTGCACCCAACATATTCTGGTCCATATCTGTTATAACTTCAGGAATTTTGTTTAGTAAGGAGTTGTGAATAGTGACTTGTTGAAATTTAAATTTCTACTCAAAGTGCTTGACAAGTTTCTCAACAATTTTTTCTTGATCTGTAATCATTTCTCCATTACTATTTTCCAATTCACTGCTTAAGTTCCTTGCTTGCATTATTTTCAGATTATTGTGGAAAAAAAAACAGTGTTTGCCGCACCTTCTTTAATCCATTTTATTTTTGACTTTTGTTTAAGCATAGTACTCAACTGCACTTCTTTAGAGTTATATAAATTTTAAGCTTCAACAAGATTATTTAGACTAGCTGCATCAAATGGATTTCTATCTTAAATTATCATTGCTTCTTGAAATTTGGTTTCAGCTTCTTTAACTTGACTACGAATATTCCCAAACACCTCCCAGTTCCAATCCTTGAGTGTTTGTTTCAATCTTTTTTATTTATTCTGAAATACAAAAGCTGGATCACCATCTATTGGAGCAGACCAACATTGTTAAACTACTTCAAGAAAGTTTGGATGAGAAATCCACATCTTCTAAAACTTCATAGGTGAATTCTTTGGTTTAAGAATTATGACATTTCCACCCATCAATGGAGCATGATCATATGCAATCCTTAGCCCAACTTTATAACTCCAGTCTTCATATTTTTGAAGCCACAATTGATTAAACACAGCTCTGTCAAGATTACATAAGATTCTTTTACTGCCATGTTGACAGTTAGACCAAGAATGTTGAGTTCCAGTTTTTGGTGCTTGTATGAGTTCACAATTATTAAGAAAATTAAGAAAATCCATCATAGCTTTCCTGTTGGGACTTCTGCCATCAATTTTTTCATCTATTGAAGTAATGACATTAAAATCTCTAATGAATAGCCAAGGCTGCATTAAATCACTAATTTCCATTTCTGACCAGATAAATTTTCTCTGATTAACTCCAACATGTGCATGAACTCCAGAATTAAGAACTCCTCCCACACTTATTGTTATCATTTGATTTGACATTGACACCACAGAATGAGTAGGTAGTGTATTATTTTAGAACAACCAAATATTTCCTTTTTTATTTGAAATTGAATTGTGAATTACCATGCTCTGCATTCCACGCAATTTCAACTTAATGCAAAAAGAAGAATTACAAAAAACTTTAGGTTCTACTATCCAAACTATTGATGGGTTGAAGTGCTTTATTAGTGTTCTAAGTTTATCTCGAGACTTTGCACTTCTAAGGCCTCTAATATTCCAATAAAGAACTTTCATGGTTTAGGTTGGAGGCCTTTAGTGCCTCCTTTACTTGAATTTTTCCTAAAATTATATTTTATAGGAAATTGAACATTGGATGAAGTATTAGCAATACTAACCTTTGTTATTACTTCAGTATCATTATTTGAAGGAGTTACTGGCTTTGTTGCTGAAGGTTTTTGAACAAATCTAGACCATGAAGTTACCACTTGAAGCTGATACTGAACCATCCTTCCCATTTATATACTTAACTACACTGTTTTCAATTGAGTTATCTTCTGGAATTTGAAGTATTCTGTCTAGATTTAGGTATATTTTCCTCTTTACCCTCTGAATCAATAATATTTTGTTGAGTGTCTTCATTTTGTAGAGAACTGGACATTCCTTTAGAGATAGGTATTTCACTTACAACTTGATACCCTATATCTTGATGTATTTGAATTACTGGAGTTTCACATATGTCAAAAGGCTCTTGGATTGAAGTTCTTTGATTAAAAACACCTTGAACTGGAGAAGATCCTTGAACAAAAGATTTCTTAGTAGAAGTTCTTTGATTGGGACCTCTTTGATTAACCATCATTTGAACTGGATTCTTTACATTTACTTGCTCAACAACTTGTTCTGCTCCCACTGAATTACTTTGATTGCTCTTGAACCTACATTCCATTTGCAGATGACCAACAATTTTGCAGTGATTACAAAACCTAGGTGGCTTAATTAAAATTACAAATTGCATAAATCTACCAAACTTAGTTTTGATCCAAAGTTTATTAGGAATCTTCTTTGCTAAATCTATATTTATCAGAATTCTAGAATAGTACCCATTTTCATAATCCAATATAGCTTCATCTATTTTAATAGGATCCCCCAAAGCTCTACCAATAATGAAAAGAGTTTTTTCATTCCAATATTCTAAACTAAGACCAGGAAGATGAACCCAAATCATTGAAAATGAGGTTCTGTGATTTTATGGTCGAAAATTGGGAATCCAATTTCGAATCCATAAAACTTGATTAAACACCTCCCATTTTCCTGCCTTAATGAGACTTGGATCACATTCATTATCTAATTTTATTGTGAAAAAACCTTTTCCTAATGGAATCATTTTGCATTGACCCCCTAATTTCCACTAAGATTTCAGGTTTGATACAACATCATAAAATTTAAGATGAAGTAAATTTAGACGACCTATAAGAGAAAATCTTCAAGCAACACAACGATCTTCAGTATCAGAGATAAGATCGATTGAAGGACTTTCTTCATAATAATTATCCAGATCCACTATTGAAGAACCCATATATAGATTTAAAATTTTTGAAAATGAAATGACGAACCCTACTAATTCTTACTAGAGATAACCGTAACGGATATTAAACACCAATCATGAGATCTAGAAGAAGAAATCACCTGAATTAATGTTGAATTCGCTGAAATCAGTGAAGAAAGAAGAAATAATTTTTTGAACTGAGTTGATCGCCGATTTACAGAGCACAAATCATCCACCATGAGGTATTTATTTGTAACTCTTTTCCCTCAAATACAAATTATCTCGTAGAAATAATTTAATCGCACTTGAAAATATAATCGACATGGTTAATAGGTGTAGAAGGTACAAATACCATTGTCGTTCGTGAGTTGGTTCAGTCACTGTACATGTACAGGTTTGTAAACATTTAACCAAACCAAGTTCCGGAGTTAACAGAACTTTTTAGGTTTGCGTACCGATTTAGAAACATTAAGACTGTCACTAGTTCCGGAGTTCACAAAACTAATTTGGTATGCGTACCAGTTTGGATACACAACCAAGTTTGGGAACACATAACTGTTTTAGTTTGTGTACCGGTTTGGATACTAATCCCGGTTCCATGACTACAGTTCCAAAATAATTTGCATATGAGTATGCATACCGATCCGGTTCACAAGTTAAACATATTTTTAATATGATATACATAAGAATATGCGTACCAAAAATCCGTAAGTCGATATATAGCTAATCTGTTACGTGTACGAGTACATGTAATACATGTTCAGACTTATAACACTTTTCCCAGTTTGTAAGACTGATAACACTATCTTGTATCCGAATATATAGTAGTTCTATATTTTTCTCTATATCGATTCGAAACATTCTCGAATAACATCAATGTCAAATATCACCGTTCTAGGCTATTTTCGAATGATAAAACTTGAATCATGATTTTGATACCGAATAATAAATTTTCCTTAACTGAAATTCATCAAGTATGAACAAATATTCATTAAGCTTAGTCATTATATTTCGAGAACTAATTATTAAGATAAACTTGACTTGAAATTCTTGTCTATGCATATTAGTCTAATTAGTTGTGCGACATCATCTCAAATGATAGAAAAGTAAATATAACTTGAGATATATACGTGGTTCAGTCTTCACTTACATTTTATTGATGAAGTTCTCCAAAAGCTTCGGTTGATCTTCGCCTTCAAACGGTAGAACGCAATAATGACTTCCGTGATCCACTGTTTCTCAACTGCATTTCTATCCTAGTCCGAGACTTAACTAATTATAGACTAGATATTCGGGTTGGATCCGAATATGGTCGCCCATATGTATGTGGCAAGTCTGGTAGGGTTCCATATTCCTTTAGGGTTTGGACTCTATATAAACATCTCTAGCGTGTGTCTAAAACGTAAGTGATCCCCAAATAATTTTACACAAAAGTTTTACCATTATAAAAGTGGTAACTCTAACCTCAAAGAGAGTTACCATCAGGAGAAAAGGTTTCAAGTTCTTAGCCTGTGAATCAAGTTCGTGCTCATCTTTGGAGATTTAAGTACATGTTGATCGTCATGGTAAAATGTTGCTGATGTTGCTGCTACTTCTTGTTCTTGCTTACCGGAGTTCAAGTTCAAGTTCAAGGTATAAACCGACACCTACTTCCAATTTAATCGTATTATCTCTAAGATTGGTATCATGAGCTATTAGTTTGATGTGTTTTCGTGCTTGAAAATTGCTGATAACATGATAGTATCACGATTAGGGTTCTTGTTTTTTGGTTAAAAACCATTAATGGATGTATAAATATTTCGAATCTTGATAATGATGTTTTTGTTTTGAAATATTTAAAAGGGTATGTTTATTATTGATTAAAATGATATCCTGGAAAGTTTTGTATCGTTTGAACGTGTGGTTTGAGAGATATAGCAATACCATGGTTCTATATCATGTTTATGAGCAGTGGTTTAATAATTGTTTTTTTTTTTTTGTATATATGTCGATCCATGTTAATTAAAATTAATGTATATAGATAGTTCTCTCTGAGATCTTTCATTTGACATATTATTTGCTTGAATTGGAGCTTGTATGAGTGAGATATCATCTCCCGAAGTTAACCATGCGCGTCTGTACGCTGTTGGAAATTTGGAGAAGATGATGAACGGTAACCAAGTCAAATCGACGAGTCAACCCGATCCAGGATCGGTAGTTCAGCTCACGGTTCAGACCGGCGGTTCAGCCCGTGGTCTGGCCCCGGTTATTTGTTCTCATTTGTTTATCTATTTGTGGTTATCGAATCAACTCCAATTTTGGTACCCTAAGGTTTCTGAAAGCTCCGAATTCAATAAAACTATTTTCAGAACTTGATTAGATTCACATGATAGAGTTTCTTTGAAATTATGTGGTTAATCGCTTTATCCATGATAACATGTGAATGATTCTATGTTGTGATTGTTTAATTTCTTTTATATACAACATGTATGGTGCTGGATTAAATTCATAATCTTACTGAATTGTATGTCTGGATAACATGTTGATTGATTAGATAATCATCTTGGTTTCATAACATGTTTGATTGAATTATTATCTTGATTGAATAACATGTTATTGTTTGTTTAGTGATTAAAACAATTGAGTGGGTGATTGTTTGGTTGAGTTTGTTTAATACCCAAAGACCATTAACTTGCTCATATATTAAATAGATGTATAAAATGTTACTTGTGGCGTGAGAGATGATTAGGAGTTTAATGAATTTTCGATCTTGCGACTTGTAATTTTTTTGCCATTTATTTAGATTAATGCTGCAAAGTTATTTTTTGAATATGTGTATGGTGCCATAAGTTTAATATCCTTTTTTTTTCACATGTTATGTTAGACTAAATGGCTTCCAAGAACATCATTGCTGATTTGAACAAGGGAGAAAAACTTGATAGCGACAACTATACCATCTGGCGCCGAAAGATCATTTTTCTCTTGCGTGATGGGTTGTAGGAAATAACTGAGCATGTGATGCCTCAGCTTGATCAGGGTACGACGGTTCAACACTTTCACAACCTTGAGTCTTACCAGGAATATATTAAGAAGGATCGCAGTGCTCGTCATATGATCCTGAGCTCAATGCACAATGATCTCACTGGCGAGTTTGAGAACCACCAGTTTTCTCATACGTGTTAGAGGCAGTCAGGCAGAAATTTGGAGTTACCTTTGTGGCTAAGTTGCGCGATTTAACTATAAAGCTTGACACTTGTCAAAATAAGCCGAATGTTATAATGAAGCAACATTTGAGGACAATGTCATCAATGATACGCGAACTTAAGATTGCATGTCATCACTTGACAAATGAACAACATGTACAAGTTGTTATTCGTTCGTTACCTAAATATTGTGATCAGATGAAGCAAAACATGATATATAATGACAATGTCCGCACTTTTGAGGATATTACACGTCGTTTGGAACTAGAAGTCGAGCGCTTGGAAGCTGCTAAGACTGACAATTCTGTTTTCGCTGGTGACTCTATTTCGCGTAAGACCAATGGGTCTAAGCGCAAGAAGGGTAAGGGTTCTTCTACTAAGAATCCTCGTGATGGATCTGGTCCAGCCACTTCCAACCATCCTAAGTGCAAAAGAGGCAAGCGTGCTGGTAAGAAAGACAAAGCTGAGATGACATTCTTTAACTGTGATAAGAAAAGACACTTTGCTCGTGAATACACTGAACCAAAGAAGGTAATTTCTGAACCTCTTCCTCGCTATAATTGTTTTGTTTCTAGTCAAGCATTAGTTGCTCATTCTCCTCATTTGTGGGTTGTATATTCGGGAAAAACCTATCATATAGCGAGGGACCAAGATGGGTTCCTAAATTATCATCGAGTTTCTACTAGGAGCATGAGAGTTTACATGGGGAACACAACTAGCATGGAGTACTTGGTCTCGGTACCTATATGCTAAATCTGCGACAAGAGCGCACCTTAATCCTCCATGATGTACTTTATGCTCCACATATTCAACGAAATTTAGTTTTAGTTTATAGTATGTTGCGCCTAGGATTTAGTTTTGTTTTTTTAGGGTAACTCTGTTAAGATTTGCTTGGCAAATGAGTTTTATGGTTTTGGTTTTATGTCGGATGGTTTTATGGTTTTGGATATTGACAATTCTAGTTCTTATGATGCTAATAAATTGATAAGTGCATAATTCATATGATTTTAGTGTTAATTCCATACTTGTTTAAGCTATTATTCTTGCATGTATTCGTATTATTACTCTTGTTTTCTCTTATTTGTCTCTATTAGGTAAATCATCCAAAAAGGATCTACAAAGTTCTGAAAATAGCTATGAAGATAAGAATTCCAAGTATAAAAAGGTATTAGGTTATGTAAAGAGATATCAGATCGTCTCATATCACAAGGTTTACATCAAAACCTAGGATTTACCCCTTTAGGGGGAAACCACCATGATTCCTCTTCTTTGTAATATGAGTAGCTAAATCCTTTGTTGATTAAGGATGAATTCAATGTTCTAAGCGTGAAGCTTTATTAATAATACAAATCTATTTGAGGTTTTAATCATCATCGTTTGTCTTTACCATATCTAGGGTTTATGAGTGATTCTTATATTGGTTTGGAGTGCACGCTAGATTGATCTATTGATCGTTCTATTGCTAGTAGAAGTTAGGAGATAAGTAATCGTCGAATAACTCTCTACACAAGTAGAAAACATGAGACCTTACAGAGGGATTCTGTAAAGAAATCTTGTGTGGAGATAACACCAGCAAGTAAACCTTGATCTAAGAGTTTAACTACTGGGATCAACCTAAATTCACAAAGCTTAAGGCGTTCGATTGGATTACACCTTAAGTGATCTACTACTTGGTGGTTCGTTGGATAGAATCTGGTAGGCGAGAACTTCCGTATCCAGTGATTGAAGGAGTTTTGGGGATAACGCTGATCTAACTATTATTCTACGGTTGGTAATGAATGGTTCTTACGAACAATAGATAAGTATTTTAATCATGCTATCGCTTGGTAACGACGAAGGACTCCTTAATCATCTATTTTCTTTATTATTGTCTTTTTATTCATCTTATAAACCAAAACCCCCCTTTGTTATTTACTTTATCTTGCTATTTCAAATAACCTATCAATTACACGGCTCTCTGTGGGAACGATCTCTTACTACCGCTATATTACCAGTTAATCAGATGGAAATGTATTTATTAATTTGTTGAGTCTACGACAGCCCATACAAATTTTGGCGCCGCTGCCAGGGAGCAGTTGCTAATTGATTTGTTATTTGTTTAGCTTGTTTTTATTTTTGTTTTTAGATTTTTGTTTTTCTTTTCTGTTTCTTGTGAGTCGTCATGTTTCCTTACGTAAATAACATGTACGAAGCACAAGATCAATCATATAATAGTGGTAATCAATATGGTTTTTAATCTCATTCATATGACAACTACCAACCATCCTATGGGTATAATCAAAACCAATCATTTGGTTATGATCAATATCCCACAAAACCTTATGGATATTCTCATACATATCAACAACCTTATGACGGGTATGTAAGTGAGCAAACGCAAGGATGGGAGAATAGTTATGCTTTTAATCAAAAATTCTCTAGTGTTGAAGAACAAATGTATACCATGATGGAAGATCTTTATGTGCAAATAAAAAAATATTATGAAGGATTAGAACAACTTCAACAAATTATTTATCAACGTCAACAAAGTATTGATCAACATCAACAAAGTGTTGATCAATCACTCCAAGAACTTCAAGAGGGCATCAACAACTTAAGAATGGACATGAATCAAATTAAGGAAGAAATGGAAAAGATGAGCATCCCTTGGAGAATCGTTTTAAGAATTATGAAGTTATCCCAACTCCGGATCTTAATAATGATCATTCGCCTATTCAAAAGGAGGAGCCTTGGTATGACCGAACCATTGTTATAAACGGTGTGACATATTAAAATGCATATCAACGTTACAATAAATATCCATATTACAATGTTTTTAGGCCGGTTGATTTGCAAGAAGTATACCTGATTATTCCCTTAATGGAGACTCATACAGAATACCCCAAAATCTATACTGAAGAAGAGTTCATGAGAGCGGAATTTGATTCCGATGAAGAGGTTGACGAAGAGAGAGAGATTGAGAATGAAACCAAATTGATTGATTTTGTGGAAGACCCAATTGAGCTAGATAATAATAGTTCGATAGAGGACCACGATATACTTGAGGTAAATAATTCATTGTTAATTAAGAAATATGAGGATCCGATACAAGGTTTGTCTAAACCTTTGCATAATTCTATATCTATTGATCCTTTCCATCCAATTGAAGTAGATTCTAAAAGAGTTGTTAACCCAACTTTTAATAAAATACCTCACTTAGGATTGAAGTTGTGCGCTTCCAAAGTTTTAACGGATTATTTTTCTTCTAAGTATCCACCACTTGATGTGTTTGATTCGAGTATTATGCAGGTTCACCAAGCTGAGGAACCTATTGAAGTTCCCGAATTCTATGTTCTCTATCCACTTTCGAGTGTAGAAAGGACTAAGTGTGGGGGAAACTTCAATAAAGTGATAACTTCAATATTTATATTTATATTTTGTGCTAATGTTTTTGTGAAGTTGTTACTTGAATTGCAAATTGTTGTTTGGAAGGATTACCAAATTTTCATCGGGATGACGACGTTAAACCAAGCGTTGTGTGGGAGGCAACCCATCGGTTTTGTATCTCTATCCCTTTTGTTTTTAGTTTTCTTAGTTTTGCATATGATATCTTGCATTCCCACCTTAGATTTACAAAGTTCTACATCTATAATGAAAGTTTTTACGAATTCTCGTCAGGAAAATTCTGACTGCGCAGTTGCCACGAAAACAACTCTAGAGACTTCATACGGAGTCCAATTTGAGTGGTTGACCCCAAATTTTGTTAGGGTTCTAAACCTTTACACTGGATTTAAGATATGATGAATTAAGAAAAACAAGGATAAAACCCTTTGTCCTGGGGTTAGCAGTCTCTGCCTTTGAAGAACTAACGTAACAAACTTCTTAATATTGATTGATAATCCATATAAGTTTAGACTCGAGCTATATATAGTTGAAAAGACTTGGTAAACAAGCAAAACTAATTAAAGGAACCTTGTAAAACTAGGAAACCAAGTTCTAAGAACGTAAATAATTAAAAGACTAATCTGACAGCTAACTAAAATAAGATAACGAGGAGTTGGCATCGCAACATCACACCCCTCTTAAAACAAGGCTTGACCTCAAGCCTCAAGTTGTGGAAAGCGCGCAACGAGATCATAAACATCTTCCCATGTTGCATCATCAGCAGAATGACCTTTCCATTTGATCAACCATTTTGTAGCAGCCCGATTTCCCTTCTTATACATCTGCCTGTCTAAAATTTCTTCTGGTTCCCACTTGTCATAATCAATAATGGTAGGCAATGTAGGTTCAATAGCAGCAGTAGATCCTACCTTTAATTTTAACTGAGAAACATGGAATATAGGATGTATTCGACTAGTGGTATGCAAATCCAATTTATACGCTACAGTTCCAATTCTCTCAAGAACTCTAAAAGGGCCATAAAAACGAGGTGAGAGCTTGGAAAAAAACTGATTAGCTACAGTTATCTACCGGTAAGGTTGCAGACGGAGATAAACAAAATCATTAATTGCAAACTGTCTCTCAGTTCTATGAGAATCATCATATTTCTTCATTCTATCCTACGCATCAGATAAATGAGACTTAATGAAGGAGCTTAAGTGTGTGATCTCTGGCACGTAAATTCAAATCCACATCATTCACATGAGTTGACCTAGGCAAATAAGCTGAAATTGTTGGTGGAGGACGACTATAAAGAGCTTCATATGGAGTCATCTTAATAGCAGAGTGGTAGCTTGTGTTATACCACCATTCTGCCCAAGCTAAACATTTGAACCAATCCTTTGGTTTTATTCCTACAAAACATCGAAGATAACATTCCAATGTACGATTCGTAACTTCTGTTTACCCATCACTTTGGGGATGATAAGCCGAACTCTTGCAGAGTTGTGTATCTTGCATTGTAAAGTAGGCGTCCAAAAAATTGCTCATAAATACAAGATCTCTGTCACTTGTAATTGTCTTTGGCATACCATGAAGTCTGACTACTTCACGCACAAATAGATCGGCTATTGTACTTGCAGAATAAGGATGAGACAATGCAACAAAGTGCGCATATTTTGTTAGACGATCAATAATTACTAAGATGGAACTCTTACCATGAGAAGGTGGAAATCCGTCTATGAAATCCATCGAGATGTCAATCCAAACGTCTGACGGAATTGGTAGTGGACTTAAAAGGCCAGGAGGAGCCACAAATTCAGTTTTATTACGTTGACAAACCTCACAGTGCAGAATAAATTCCTTAATTGATTGCTTCATGCCAGACCAGTGAAAATTGCATTGTAGTCGCTTGAAAGTTCTCAAATAACCAGAGTGACCACCTAATGGTGTAGAATGAAAATCATGAAGAAGTTTTTTACACCATTCTGAAGAAGAAACAACCATAATTCTTCCCTTATAACGCAATACTCCATTTAAGTAAGAATAATGACATTTACTATTAGGATTTAGCTGCAACTGATCAATTAGTACACGTAAAGTTGGATCATTATGACATTCTGCAATAATTTCATCTACACCAGAGAAAATTGGTGCAGTAATTGCCAATAACTGTGGATTAGCAAGTTGAGACAAAGCATCTGCAGCCTTGTTTGTTGAGCCACTACGATAAATGATTTCATAATCATAACCCAATAACTTTGAAACCCACTTTTGTTGTTCGATTGAAGAGAGACGCTGCTCCAAGAAGTATTTCAAACTTCTATGATCTGTATAAATCTTGAAATGTCGACCAAGCAAATAGGGTCGCCATTTATTTACTGCAGACACAATTGCTAGCATTCCTTTGTCATAAACAGATAAGTTAAGATTCTTACCAGATAAAGGTTTACTATAGAAAGTTATAGGTCATGCATATTGCATCAACACAACACCAATGCCACCACCAAAAGCATCACACTCCAAATAGAACTCCTTTGAGAAATCTGGTAGAAGCAAAACAGGTGTAGTAGTTAAGGCTTGTTGAAGTAATTTGAAAGCAGTAGTTGCTGCCTCAGTCCATTTGAATGCATCCTTTTTAAGCAGCTGAGTTAAAGGCGCACTGATTTTCCCAAAATCCTTCATGAATTTTCGATAATATCCCGCCAAGCCCAAAAATCCTCTAAGTTCTTTAACTGAAGAAGGGATCTTCCAAGAAAGAATGCATTGAATTTTCTCTGGTTCCACAGATACTCCTTCGGAAGAAATCAAATGACCAAGGTATCCAACATACTTTTGTGCAAAAGTACATTTGGATTCCTTAATAAATAATTTGTGGGTACGTAAGAGTTCAAACACCAACTCGAGATGCTTAAGATGAGAATCAAAATCCTCACTATAGACCAGAATATCATCGAAGAAAACCAACACAAAATGGCGTAAGTAAGGCCTGAAGATATCATTCATTAAGATCTGAAATGTTGCCGGTGCATTAGATAATCCAAAGGGCATGACCAAAAACTCGTAATGGCCATCATGTGTATGGAACGCTGTCTTTGGAATGTCAGCTTCATGTACACGAATCTGGTGATAACCGTATCGTAAATCCAACTTGGTAAGGACCTTCTTACCATACAATTCATCCACTACCAGAATTAGGTAACGATCTTTTATGGTAATCTTGTTAAGAGCACGATAGTCGACACACATACGCCATGATCCGTCCTTTTTTCGAACCAAAAGAATAGGTGAAGATAAAGGGCTAGAACTAGGCCTTATAAACCCAGCTTGTTGTAGCTCACTCACAATCTTCTCAATTTCATCTTTGTGAAAATGTGGGTACCTATAAGGGCGTACATTGACAGGGCCAGCTTCAGGTAATAACGAAATTTTATGATCTTGTAATCTTTCTGGAGGCAATGTGGATGGAGTAGAAAAAATATCACTGAAATCTGAAAGAAGCTGTTGAATTCTAGGCGACAATGATTGGTTGACGGCAGAAGTATGTAATGCAACTAGTTTTAACAGAATTGCATAATTTTCCGTAGATAATAAACGTTGCATGGGAGAGACGTCCATAATCATTACAGACGAGGATTGATTACCAGTTAACTTTACGGCTGTGTCATTAATGCTAAACTGCATAGTTAATTTCTCGAAATCCCAATTAATTTCTCCCAACGTGCGGAGCCATTGAATGCCCAAAACTGCATCACAACCACTAATCTCCAACAAATAAAATTCAATAGAGAAAGTTGTACCTTGCAGCTGAATATGGATAGTGCGGGAACCTTGAGTGTTTAATTGACCACTATCACCCACAGTGACACGCAAAACATCAGAAGAAGAATAAACTGTAAACCCACACTGTTTGGCTACACTGGGATACAAGAAATTATGTGTAGACCCTGAATCTATGAGAAGTGTGAGAGGTCGAGCCTTGGCATACCCAGTTATACACATAGTAGTAGGGAATGTAGAACCTAAAAGTGAGTGAAGAGATATAGTTGGAGGAGATTCCTCAATAAGAATATCGTCACTTACTTGAGAATCTTCATTGTTATGCCCAAACTCAATGATGTCTCAGAAAGAGCTAGAATCCATCTCCAAAAGTAAAAACCCAGGCTTAATAGGACAAATATGTCCAGATTTAAAAGGTGCATCACAATTAAAACAAAGGCCTTTTTCTCGTTTTTCCTTCATCTCTTCCACGACAACTTCTTATAACTAGGAGGAAGGGTCAGCTTCTTAATTGGATTTGAAGAAGTTGAAGCTTCACTACGAAGTGGAGGGGGACGGTAAGGTTAGCAAGTGGTCGTCCTTGTAACTGTTGTATACGCCTCTTCTTGATGAATAGCCTTAGTAAAATCCTCGTTCAAAGTTTGCGGTGCAAGAAATTTAACAAAACTACCAATATGTGGTTTGAGAGAACGGATGAAGCAGCTGATCAAGTAATCCTCTGGAAAGTCAACAAAATTTAATAACTTCTCAAAAGCCGGTATGTGTTCTCGTACTGTACCAACCTGATTAATTGTACTAATATCCAAACGAGCATCAACAAACTTTTCTGGCGCAAAACGGGCACGAAGATGAGCACAGAATTCCAACCAAGTAATAATTGTGGTTTTAGTTTGCTTCCATCTATACCACACATTAGCATCACCTTTCAAACTAGAAGCATCAATAGTTATCTTAAGGGAATCATCAGCTTGATGGACAATGAAGTACTTATCAGCATTAAAATCCACCCATCAGGATCCTCTCCATCAAAAGTAGGAAATTTAAGATTGATTGGATTGGCTCTTGCAGTTGCAATAATATTATGACCATTAGCTCTAGGTGGAGGTGGGGGTGGAGGAGGAGGGGCACCATGACCATGATTTTGATTCATCTGAGGCATAAAATCAACAAAAACCGAACGAAGAGAAGCAGTAAGCTGGGTATTGATAGTGGTGGTAGTTTGAGTCAGCTGCATGGTGAGAGCAGATGTGATTGCGGTGGTGAGAGTGGTTACTAGGACTGTGTTGTTATGTTCGAGTTCCTATTAACTAGAAACCCGTTCTTTCTCCCTTTTCTGACGTTTACCGACCTCCTTGGTTTTATTACTCTCTTGTTTCTCAAGATTTTGTTGTGCCATGGCTTTGATGAAGTCATCAACTGTTTTAGCCAGGCTAGTAATGTTCTCGTTTACATATTTGAGGTTCTTTGTATAATCATGACCCATTGGAAAGAAAAAAAAATGGTGAAAATTGAATATGAATCAACCTGCTCTGATCCCAGGTGTTAGGGTCCTAAACCTTTACACTGGATTTAAGATATGATGAATTAAGAAAAACAAGGATAAAACCATTTGTCCTGGGGTTAGCAGTCTCTGCCTTTGAAGAACTAACGTAACAAACTTCTTAATATTGATTGATAATCCATATAAGTTTAGACTCGAGCTATATATAGTTGAAAAGACTTGGTAAACAAGCAAAACTAATTAAAGGAACCTTGTAAAACTAGGAAACCAAGTTCTAAGAACGTAAATAATTAAAAGACTAATCTGACAGCTAACTAAAATAAGATAACAAGGAGTTGGCATCGCAACATCACACCCCTCTTAAAACAAGGCTTGACCTCAAGCCTCAAGTTGTGGAAAGCGCAACGAGATCATAAACATCTTCCCATGTTGCATCATCAGCAGAATGACCTTTCCATTTGATCAACCATTTTGTAGCGACCGATTTCCTTCTTATACATCTGCACTGTCTAAAATTTCTTCTCGGTTCCCACTTGTCATAATCAATAATGGTAGGCAATGTAGGTTCAATAGCAGCAGTAGATCCTACCTTTAATTTTAACTGAGAAACATGGAATATAGGATGTATTCGACTAGTGGTATGCAAATCCAATTTATACGCTACAGTTCCAATTCTCTCAAGAACTCTAAAAGGGCCATAAAAACGAGGTGAGAGCTTGGAAAAAAACTGATTAGCTACAGTTATCTACCGGTAAGGTTGCAGACGGAGATAAACAAAATCATTAATTGCAAAATGTCTCTCAGTTCTATGAGAATCATCATATTTCTTCATTCTATCCTACGCATCAGATAAATGAGACTTAATGAAGGAGCTTAAGTGTGTGATCTCTGGCACGTAAATTCAAATCCACATCATTCACAGGAGTTGACCCAGGCAAATAAGCTGAAATTGTTGGTGGAGGACGACTATAAAGAGCTTCATATGGAGTCATCTTAATAGCAGAGTGGTAGCTTGTGTTATACCACCATTCTGCCCAAGCTAAACATTTGAACCAATCCTTTGGTTTCATTCCTGCAAAACATCGAAGATAACATTCCAATGTACGATTCGTAACTTCTGTTTGCCCATCACTTTGGGGATGATAAGCCGAACTCTTGCAGAGTTGTGTATCTTGCATTGTAAAGTAGGCGTCCAAAAAATTGCTCATAAATACAGGATCTCTGTCACTTGTAATTGTCTTTGGCATACCATGAAGTCTGACTACTTCACGCACAAATAGATCGGCTATTGTAATTGCAGAATAAGGATGAGACAATGCAACAAAGTGCGCATATTTTGTTAGACGATCAATAATTACTAAGATGGAACTCTTACCATGAGAAGGTGGAAATCCGTCTATGAAATCCATCGAGATGTCAATCCAAACGTCTGACGGAATTGGTAGTGGACTTAAAAGGCCAGGAGGAGCCACAAATTCAGTTTTATTACGTTGACAAACCTCACAGTGCAGAATAAATTCCTTAATTGATTGATTCATGCCAGACCAGTGAAAATTGCATTGTAGTCGCTTGAAAGTTCTCAAATAACCAGAGTGACCACCTAATGGTGTAGAATGAAAATCATGAAGAAGTTTTTACACCATTCTGAAGAAGAAACAACCATAATTCTTCCCTTATAACGCAATACTCCATTTAAGTAAGAATAATGATGTTTACTATTAGGATTTAGCTGCAACTGATCAATTAGTACACGTAAAGTTGGATCATTATGACATTCTGCAATAATTTCATCTACACCAGAGAAAATTGGTGCAATAATTGCCAATAACTGTGGATTAGCAAGTTGAGACAAAGCATCTGCAGCCTTGTTTGTTGAGCCACTACGATAAATGATTTCATAATCATAACCCAATAACTTTGAAACCCACTTTTGTTGTTCGATTGAAGAGAGACGCTGCTCCAAGAAGTATTTCAAACTTCTATGATCTGTATAAATCTTGAAATGTCGACCAAGCAAATAGGGTCGCCATTTATTTACTGCAGACACAATTGCTAGCATTCCTTTGTCATAAATAGATAAGTTAAGATTCTTACCAGATAAAGGTTTACTATATAAAGTTATAGGTCATGCATATTGCATCAACACAGCACCAATGCCACCACCAGAAGCATCACACTCCAAATAGAACTCCTTTGAGAAATCTGGTAGAAGCAAAACAGGTGTAGTAGTTAAGGCTTGTTGAAGTAATTTGAAAGCAGTAGTTGCTGCCTCAGTCCATTTGAATGCATCCTTTTTAAGCAGCTGAGTTAAAGGCGCACTGATTTTCCCAAAATCCTTCATGAATTTTCGATAATATCCCGCCAAGCCCAAAAATCCTCTAAGTTCTTTAACTGAAGAAGGGATCTTCCAAGAAAGAATGCATTGAATTTTCTCTGGTTCCACAGATACTCCTTCGGAAGAAATCAAATGACCAAGGTATCCAACAGACTTTTGTGCAAAAGTACATTTGGATTCCTTAATAAATAATTTGTGGGTACGTAAGAGTTCAAACACCAACTCGAGATGCTTAAGATGAGAATCAAAATCCTCACTATAGACCAGAATATCATCGAACAAAACCAACACAAACTGGCGTAAGTAAGGCCTGAAGATATCATTCATTAAGATCTGAAATGTTGCCGGTGCATTAGATAATCCAAAGGGCATGACCAAAAACTCGTAATGGCCATCATGTGTACGGAACACTGTCTTTGGAATGTCAGCTTCATGTACACGAATCTGGTGATAACCGTATCGTAAATCCAACTTGGTAAGGACCTTCTTACCATACAATTCATCCAATAATTCATCCACTACCGGAATTAGGTAACGATCTTTTATGGTAATCTTGTTAAGAGCACGATAGTCGACACACATACGCCATGATCCGTCCTTTTTTCGAACCAAAAGAATAGGTGAAGATAAAGGGCTAGAACTAGGCCTTATAAACCCAGCTTGTTGTAGATCACTCACAATCTTCTCAATTTCATCTTTGTGAAAATGTGGGTACCTATAAGGGCGTACATTGACAGGGCCAGCTTCAGGTAATAACGAAATTTTATGATCTTGTAATCTTTCTGGAGGCAATGTGGATGGAGTAGAAAAAATATCACTGAAATCTGAAAGCAGCTGTTGAATTCTAGGCGACAATGATTGGTTGACGGCAGAAGTATGTAATGCAACTAGTTTTAACAGAATTGCATAATTTTCCGTAGATAATAAACGTTGCATGGGAGAGACGTCCATAATCATTACAGACGAGGATTGATTACCAGTTAACTTTACGGCTGTGTCATTAATGCTAAACTGCATAGTTAATTTCTCGAAATCCCAATTAATTTCTCCCAACGTGCGGAGCCATTGAATGCCCAAAACTGCATCACAACCACTAATCTCCAACAAATAAAATTCAATAGAGAAAGTTGTACCTTGCAGCTGAATATGGATAGTGCAGGAACCTTGAGTGTTTAATTGACCACTATCACCCACAATGACACGCAAAACATCAGAAGAAGAATAAACTGTAAAACCACACTGTTTGGCTACACTGAGATACAAGAAATTATGTGTAGACCCTGAATCTATGAGAAGTGTGAGAGGTCGAGCCTTGGCATACCCAGTTATACACATAGTAGTAGGGAATGTAGAACCTAAAAGTGAGTGAAGAGATATAGTTGGAGGAGATTCCTCAATAAGAATATCGTCACTTACTTGAGAATCTTCATTGTTATGCCCAAACTCAATGATGTCTGCAGAAGAGCTAGAATCCATCTCCAAAAGTAAAAACCCAGGCTTAATAGGACAAATATGTCCAGATTTAAAAGGTGCATCACAATTAAAACAAAGGTCTTTTTCTCGTTTTTCCTTCATCTCTTCCACGACAACTTCTTATAACTAGGAGGAAGGGTCAGCTTCTTAATTGGATTTGAAGAAGTTGAAGCTTCAATACGAAGTGGAGGGGGACGGTAAGGTTAGCAAGTGGTCATCCTTTTAACTGTTGTATATGCCTCTTCTTGATGAATAGCCTTAGTAAAATCCTCGTTCAAAGTTTGCGGTGCAAGAAATTTAACAAAACTACCAATATGTGGTTTGAGAGAACGGATGAAGCAGCTGATCAAGTAATCCTCTGGAAAGTCAACAAAATTTAATAACTTCTCAAAAGATGGTATGTGTTCTCGTACTGTACCAACCTGATTAATTGTACTAATATCCAAACGAGCATCAACAAACTTTTCTGACGCAAAACGGGCACGAAGATGAGCACAGAATTCCAACCAAGTAATAATTGTGGTTTTAGTTTGCTTCCATCTATACCACACATTAGCATCACCTTTCAAACTAGAAGCAGCAATAGTTATCTTAAGGGAATCATCAGCTTGATGGACAGTGAAGTACTTATCAGCATTAAAATCCACCCATCAGGATCCTCTCCATCAAAAGTAGGAAATTTAAGATTGATTGGATTGGCTCTTGTAGTTGCAATAATATTATGACCATTAGCTCTAGGTGGAGGTGGGGGTGGAGGAGGAGGGGCACCATGACCATGATTTTGATTCAGCTGAGGCATAAAATCAACAAAAACCGAACGAAGAGAAGCAGTAAGCTGGGTATTGATAGTGGTGGTAGTTTGAGTCAGCTGCATGGTGAGATCAGATGTGATTGCGGTGGTGAGAGCGGTTGCTAGGACTGTGTTGTTATGTTCGATTTCCTGTTAACGATAAACCCGTTATTTCTCCCTTTTCTGACGTTTACCGACCTCCTTGGTTTTATTACTCTCTTGTTTCTCAATCTTTTGTTGTGCCATGGCTTTGATGAAGTCATCAACTGTTTTAGCCAGGCTAGTAATGTTCTCGTTTACATATTTGAGGTTCTCTGTATAATCATGACCCATTGGAAAGAAGAAAAAAATGGTGAAAATTGAATATGAATCAACCTGCTCTGATCCCAGGTGTTAGGGTCCTAAACCTTTACACTGGATTTAAGATATGATGAATTAAGAAAAACAAGGATAAAACCCTTTGTCCTGGGGTTAGCAGTATCTCTGCCTTTGAAGAACTAACGTAACAAACTTCTTAATATTGATTGATAATCCATATAAGTTTAGACTCGAGCTATATATAGTTGAAAAGACTTGGTAAACAAGCAAAACTAATTAAAGGAACCTTGTAAAACTAGGAAACCAAGTTCTAAGAACGTAAATAATTAAAAGAATAATCTGACAGCTAACTGAAATAAGATAACGAGGAGTTGGCATCGCAACATATTTTAAAGAGGACAGACATACCTTGATTTTCCAAAAAGAAAATATGAATTTGGAGTATGTTAAGTTGGACCGATAGGCCTGGACATTTGAGTTTCGGTATTTTTCCAGAACTTTTTCAGATTGCATGACAGTCAGTCCGGAGGCCATAAAAGTCAGGAAATTTGTCGAAACACTGTGCCCTTTTGATAACTTATAGAAAAGTTATAGGCGAACAAATTTCGTTTAGGATGTTTTTCCTAGTTCCCTACCCATTTGTACAGTTTTTGAGTTTTTCAGGGATGTTATTTCAGAAATCAAAATTTTCGGTTTTGAACATTGAGGACAATGTTGAGTTTAAGTGTGGAGGAGTAGTTAAGCATGTTTGGTTTGCATATAAAATAAATAAATAAATAATAATACTCTTTTATTTCTTGCATTCTTGAGACTTCATATTTTGGACTTACTTATGAGCTATTTAGGATGACACTCTAAACATTTTCAGGTTGAAACAGTTCTTACGGCTATAGATTGAGTTCCATTTTATCATTCTACAATCCTTAAATTTTTACGTTCATAATTGAATGTGAAACTAAGCTATGGTAGTCATTTGAAAGATTCATCCTCGAAATTAATCATTATTGAATCACTTTCTTTTTATTTTTGCAGTTTTATGTTTCTCTAAAGTGATTTGGTGGGATCCTGATACTGTCGCGGATGTTGTAGCAAGGTAATCATTGGTTGAGTATATAAAAGCCCCATAGACAATTATCTTACACTTGTAAGAGTGAGCCGAAAAAAAAAAGGAAAAGAAAAGAAAATTATATATATAAGGCTCTTCTTCATTTATCGACACTAATAAATGATAGGCCCGAAATCGCGAATAATCATAGTCGATGGAAACAAAAACCATATCATCATTATATATCAAGTCAAAAAGACTATTGATGAGGTTCTTGACACTTGGATATCAGTATGTGTGAAACGTTGTTCCTGTCTCCGTCGCCTAAACAAGCGTGGAACGAAGGATCCAAGGCAACTATCATGTACTAGCTGAAAAGGAACATCGCCTTAGAGTATCTAATCATGTGGTCGATTTAAATGGGTGCTTCTCTCAACTATTGAGATCTAAATAAATCTCCTTTGACGACATTCATACAAGTATTGTGGGTAACATCTTTCACTTAAGTCAACATTTGCACACTTCACATTTTTATTTCCATTTTCTTATCTATCCATGTGATTTCAGTATGCGAGTGTTGTGGTAAACATTGCAACAAGTACGATGACTATCTTAGTAGAGTTTAGCAATCAGGTTGAATGTCATACGTAAGTAATTGCTTGTGTGTGCGGATTAAAATGTATGTGGGATGTTTGCAGCTGAAGAACATATGCAAGCTAATTATTTGGCTTTTTACTTTGTGTTTATCCTTAGCAGTTCTTCCAAGGTGAGAAATTGGAGTAGGTTTTGTGGGTATACCTCTTGTAAGCCCTCACGAGACTATAAATCATCCACTGGGGACACCTAGGGGTTTAAAGGCATGTTGTTCATGCTAAGAGTAACCGTATTCTCAACGAGATGGAGTTGTTGTATTTAGGATTAGTTTTATATAGTTTTCTCGAGGACTAGCAAAGTCTAAGTGTGGGGGAATTTGATAAGTGCATAATTCATATGATTTTAGTGTTCATTCCATACTTGTTTAAGCTATTATTCCTGCATGTATTCATATTATTACTCTTGTTTTCTCTTATTTGTATCTATTAGGTGAATCATCCAAAAAGGAGCTACAAAGTTCTGAAAACATCTATGAGGAGAAGAATTCCAAGTATCCAAGTGCTCAAGTCCAAGAGAAGTGGAAGAAAGGCGACGAAAAGGAGCAAAACGCTCATAATCAAGAGAAGGACCAATGAACGATCTTAACTCATTCAAATTAAGGATTTCTCATCACCATCTTGAATATAATTGAAATATAAAAATAATTCAAAAATAATGAGGTCATTCCGAGTTTGGATGAAGAAGCTGTGGCCAAAACAGTTTCTATTGAAAACCGAAGATAGTGCAGTTCGCGAACTGGGTTTGCGGACGGGGTTCGCAGACGTATTTCCGAAAATATCTGTTGGAATTTGAAGTTTGCGGACTGGGTTCGCGAACTTAGCAAATGGGAAACGTGTATTCACACCTTGGAAAGCCTAAGGTCACGTTTGGATTCGATATTTCGGGTCGGGTTTTTAAACCTAACTAAATACATGGAGACCAAGCAATGTAAACCTATAAGTATTAGGTTATGTAAAGAGATATCAGATCATCTCATATCACAAGTTTTACATCAAAACCTAGGGTTTACCCCTTTAGGGGGAAACCACCATGATTCCTCTTCTTTGTAATATGAGTAGCTAAATCCTTTGTTGATTAAGGATGAATTCAATGTTCTAAGCGTGAAACTTTATTAATAATACAAATCTATTTGAGGTTTTAATCATCATCGTTTGTCTTTACCATATTTAGGGTTTATGAGTGATTCTTATATTGGTTTGGAGTGCACGCTAGATTGATCTATTGATCGTTCTATTGCTAGTAGAAGTTAGGAGATAAGTAATCGTCGAATAACTCTCTACACAAGTAGAAAACATGAGACCTTACAGAGGGATTCTGTAAAGCAATCGTGTGTGGAGACAACACCAGCAAGTAAACCTTTATCTAAGAGTTTAACTACTGGGATCAACCTAAATTCACAAAGCTTAAGGCGTTCGATTGGATTACACCTTGAGTGATCTACTACTTGGTGGTTCGTTGGATAGAATCTGGTAGGAAAGAACTTTCGTATCCAGTGATTGAAGGAGTTTTGGGGATAACACTGATCTAGATGTTATTTTACGGTTGGTGATGAATGGTTCTTACGAACAATAGATAAGTATTCTAATCATGCTATCGCTTGGTAATGGCGAAGGATTCCTTAATCATCTCTTTTCTTTATTATTGTCTTTTTATTCATCTTATAAACCAAAACCCCCCTTTGTTATTTACTTTATCTTGCTATTTTCAAATAACTTATCAATTACACAGCTCTCTGTGGGAACGATCTCTTACTACCGCTATATTACCAGTTAATCAGTGGGAAATATATTTATTAATTTGTTGATCCTACGATAGCCCCATACATAAATCTATTTCATTAGTGGCATCTTCCTAGGATGTTAACAATGATTCTTTGATCTGGCATGCTAGATTATGTCATATCGGGAAAGAAAGTATGACTAGGTTATCTTGAGAAGGACTTTTATTCCCCATCGCTAAAGTCTCCTTGCCTACCAATGAACATTATCTTGCAGGAAAATCCATTAGAAAACCGTTTGGCACAGCCAAAAGGGTCTCTGAGCCTTTGCAGTTAATTCATTATGATATACGTGGACCAATGGTTGTTAAGGAAGGACATGGAGCCTCTTATTTTATCACTTTCATAGATGACTTAACGCAATATGATCATATTTACTTGATATCCCACAAGTCAGAAGCATTGGAATGCATTAGGCGTTATGTATGCGAAGTGGAAAATCAACTAAATAAGAGCATTAAGGCTCAAAGAACTGACCGTGGCCTCGAGTATCTATCTGAACTATTCAAAGGGTATTGTGAGGAAAAGGGGATCTTGAGACAATTGACTGTTCCTAGTACTCCACAACAAAATGGTGTAGTAGAGAGAAGGATACGTACTTTATTTGACATGGTTAGGTCAATGATGGCGCAAGCTCATCTTCCTATTTATTTTTGGGGAGATGCGTTACTGACTGCTGCATATGTCCTTAATCGCGTGCCTTCGAAGTCAGTGCCTATGAATTGCGGACTAACAAAAAACCTGAATTGGGTAATTTGCGACCATGGGGTTCAACTGCTTATATACACAATAGTTCTCATTAGTATGGGAAGCTGGGCCCTCGAGCGAAAAAGTGTATCTTTATCAGATATTCTGATCACTCAAAAGGCCATGTGATCATCGGTGAGCAGCCTGATGGAAAAGTAACTGAGATTAAGTCATGTGATGCATATTTTTTAGAACATGATTTTCCTAAAATGAACTAGGTAGGGGAAGATCTTAGACTTTTTGAGGTGGAAGAGTCAATGTAAGACGCAAAAATTCGTCTAGTTAAGAATAGCGAAGAAATTCCTCGTTCTCATAGGGAAAGTGGGAGTGTTCCACCTGATAATAGATTGGCACCATCAAATCAGGATCCCCAATCTCGGAGAAATGAACGTGGAAAAGTCCCTCAACATCGTTTTCAGATTAAGGGGAAAGTTTCATGGTTTGTTCACATGATGACGCAGAGCCTAAGAATTTCAAAGAGGCTACGTCATCTCCTAAAAGTAAAAAATGGATTATTGCACAGAAAGAAGAGATAAAATCAATGAGGATTAATGGTGTGTGGTAATACGTTTACCTCCGAGAAGGGCGCAAGGCTATTGGAAGCAAATGGGTTTTCAAAGTAAAACGCAATACAAATGGTTTAGATGAAAGACATAGGGATCGCCTTGTGGCGAAAGGCTACACCCAACAGGAGGGTGTTGACTACGAGGAAACTTTCTCCCATGTGGTGAGAATCGCTTCGATACGCCCTATGCTAGCTATTATCGCACATATGGATTTGGAACTTCATCAAATGGATGTTAAGACTGCAATTCTCAATGAAGAACTAGATGAGGAAATTTACATGGAGCAACCAGAGGGCTTCGTGATTAAAGGTCAAGAGAGCAAAGTTTGCAAGCTCCTAAAATCTATTTATGGCTTAAAACAATCATCTAGACAATGGTATTTAAAATTTGATCGAGCCATTGTTTCCAATGGGTTTACGATGATAGAGGAAGACCATTGTGTGTACGTTAAATGGTCTGGTAAAGGTTTCCTTATCCTGTCCTTATATGTTGATGATATGCTTATAGCTGGAAGTAACATGGAAATTGTTGTCGCCACAAAAGAGTGGTCGTCCTTAACTTTTGAGATGAAGGACATGGGAGAAGCAAGCTATGTGCTCGGGATTAAGATCCTTAGAGATCGTTCAAAGAGACTTTTGGGTATGTCATAAGAGACATACATTAAAAGGGTTCTTGAGAGATTTCATATGCAAGATTTCAAGCCCATAGACACTCCAGTTGCTAAAGGTCAAAACTTAAGCCTTGAGATGTGCCTTAATACCCATGAAGAGAAAGACAGGATGTCACGGGTACCCTATTCCAACGCAATTGGGATCCTGATGTATGCTATGATGTATACTTGGCCTGATATATGCTATGATATTGGATTAGTTAGTCGGCACCAGTCAAATCCTGGTTTTGAGCACTGGCAAGTAGTCAAGATAATACTAAGGTATCTCAAAGGGACGAGCGACCTCATGCTATGCTATAAGGTTTCATATCTACGTCTCAGTGGTTAATGTGGTGCTAACTGGAATGGAAAAATATGAGAGCAAAAATGCACACCAGGTTATGATTTCTTGCTCACATGGAGTAGTAAGAAACATCCAATTGTCGTTATGTCTTCAATGAAATCTGAGTTGGTAGCTTGTCAAGCTACGGCACAAGAATCTAGTTGGTTAAGGAGGTTCTTTGAGAGTTTTGAATTTTCCTCTCACATTACTAATGCGGTGAAAATTCACACTGATATCACAACAATGATTTTTTATGCAAAAGACCCAAAGTACCATGGAAAGACTAAGCACGTTGATAGGAGGTGTTGCTTTATTAGAGCTGCTCTTGTAAAGAAAGAAATAGTTTTGGAGTTCATGCCTACAG
Source organism: Papaver bracteatum (assembly GCA_023529315.1). Lineage (NCBI taxonomy): Eukaryota > Viridiplantae > Streptophyta > Magnoliopsida > Ranunculales > Papaveraceae > Papaver > Papaver bracteatum. The sequence continues at coordinate 642,166 of JAJJWX010005275.1, read as the reverse complement.
AATTGATGGTAGTTGATCCCCTTACTAAATCCATACCAAGAGATGATTTCTTGTCTCATGTTAGGGCGTTAGGTTTACGTAGGTGCTGATGGATGTCTCTATATTTTTCGTTTTTTATAAGACATAATGATCATATATGCATATGTTTTATGGATATTTATTAATAATCAATACAATTTGATAATGAACCAGTGTTATGATTAATTATTTACTTATGGGCATGGATATACACGCTGACATTGGTACATAAAGAATGCATTATGTCAAAACTTGATTGATATGTCACCAGGTATGGAATGGCTTACTCACATAAGCAGTCATCTTTGGCGCTAAAGAGAGCTAGGAAAGATGAGATGATGCATCACCTTGACAATACCAAGATGAGATCTATATAGTGAAGATCAATGATGAATGTACCTAATGTTCATCATACCTTAAAGAATAGCCAAATGAGAAATCTCTTTCATGGTGCTTGTTGAAAGCGAGCAGTTAGAAATTTCGGATTAAGCGCAAGAGTTGCGAATAAGTCAAGATTTGTAGAGTGTAAGGGTTTGTGATATATACTTGTGTAGACAAGTAAAACTCTACTCTAGCGCATTTTCATATTATGCGTGCTTGTGACCACTACGGAGGTGCGAAAATGGTTCCCTGCTTTTCTCACCATGTGAGTCCGTATGATAATTAAATTATACACATGTAACCTTATGACATTTTACTTTTCCGATGATTACTACTTTAGTATGTGTCATATGTCCATGGATGATCTGGATTAAAAGGTACATATTTGGGAAAGCGGTTGATTCTGAAACTTCATGGAAATAAGGCGAGAGGAAGGTCATCAAACTCATGAATGTTTTATATTCACATTCGACAACTTGAGTTGTCGTGCTGGAGTTGTAACACCAGTGTGAATGTATTTACAAGAAGCTAGCATGAGGGTTAAACTAGCTCTACGAGGGATCAGAGTAGTCTATACCAATGAGATTTTGATGAACCTAGGATACTACTAGATATAAACGTTTTTCTTAAAGGGTTGATGTCTCTATGATGACTCATATTGAGTTGCTAGTATGGAGCTCCCAAAATGTAGGTACCTCGACGGTTGCACGGGCTATTCACTAATATAAACTTTTCTTTTGAATGGTAAAATCCACACACACTATGTGTGAGTGGGAGATGTTAGATATTTGGGTTGGATCTGAATATGGTCGTCCATATGTATGTGGCAAGTCCGATAGGGTTCCATATTCCTTTAGGGTTTGAACTCTATATAAGCATCTCTAGAATGTGTGTAGAACGTAAGTGATTCCCACCAATATCACAAAAAAGTTTTACCATTAGAAAAGTGGCAACTCTAACCCTAAAGAGAGTTACCATCAGGAGAAAAGGTTTCAAGTTCTTAGCCTGTGAATCAAGTTCGTGTTCATCTTTGGAGATTGAAGTACATGATGATGGTCGTGGTGAAACGTTGTTGTTGTTGTTGATGCTGAAAAAGCGGGGGTCTAACAACCACACTCAATATTTCGCTTAGCAATCTGTATGGACTAACTCCAATATACTTTTAAGAGAATCAAATAGACAGTCAGACTCAATCTTAAGAAAAGTATATCAAAGAGTTATATCTCGATTTCTCAATTCAATCCGCAATCAAACAAATATGAATTTGCAAGCTCGATTAAATATTGAGAAATAACTTGAACGGTACCAAAGACCAATGGTCAAGTGTCAATCAATTTATATCAACAACCAAAGGTTGGATTATCTAATTGATTAAACTTACACATAACCCGTGATATTTCAATTATATAAACAAATATAATGTGGAAAAGAAATAACACATACACCATAAATTTTGTTAACGAGAAAATCCCAAATGCAGAAAAACCCCGGGACCTAGTCCAAATTTTAGCACCACACTATATTAAGCCGCTACAGATACTAGCCTACTCCAAGTTAACTTCGGACATGAATGTAGTTAAGCCCTAATCAATCTCACATTGATCAAGGTATAGTTGCGCTCCTTAAATCTCTGGATCCTATCAGGACTCTATACACTTGTTTCCCTTAGCTAATCTCACCTACAACTAAGAGTTTCTACGATCCAAAGTCGAAGGCTTGATAAACCAATTTGTCTCACACAGAAAAGTCCGTTGAATAGATAAATCTGTCTCCCAAAGAAATACATATGAGTTTTGTTCCGTATTTTGATAAATCAAGGTGAACATGAACCAATTGATACACCGGTTTTATATTCCCAAAGAACAGCCTAGTAATATCAATCACTTCACAATAATCTTAATCGTATGGTAGCGAAACAAGATATTGTGGAATCACAAACGATTAGACGAAGATGTTTGTGACTACTTTTTATCTTGCCTATGCGAGAATGAATCTCAAACAAATCTTAGAGAATATAGTACTCAATCATGATAGAAAACAGCAAGATTAGAACACGCAACTATAGAGGAATAGTTGGGTCTGGCTTCATAATCCTAATGAAGTCTTCAAGTTGTTAACCTACAGGGTTTCGTGAAAAACCTAAGGTTAAAGGAGAATCGACTCTAGTCGCAACTAGTATCACACATGAGGTGTGGGGATTAGGTTTCCTAGTTGCTAAAGTTCTCCTTTATATAGTTTTCAAATCAGGGTTTGCAATCTAAGTTACCTTGGTAACAAAGCATTCAATATTCACCGTTAGATGAAAACCTGATTAGATTCAAGCTAATATTTTTCAACCGTTAGATTGAAATTAGCTTGTTATACACAAATGAAATGTGCTTTCATTTAGATAAGGGTAACAATACCTAAACATGTGCACACGGTTGGTTCAACAATAGTTAACCGAAGTTAGCCATATGAATACTTTCTTATTAATTAACCTTGTTCATCTCAATCACAACTAGTTCAAATGACTCAAATGAAACTAGTTATGGAGTTGTTCAATTGTTTATATTCTCGTAGAAGTATACAAGACATAATTGAATAAAAATCGATTTTGATCCACATAAATCAATTCATGAACATTATAGCCACGGTTTGCAAAAGATTGCATTCCTTAATATATAAATGTATTAGTTCATGAATAAACCGATTTTAGAACTTAACCAACTCAGGTATGCATACCTAAGTAGCCGAACTAAGTTTGGGTTCACCAATATGCATACCAGTACGCATACCTCCAACCTCAGTCGGAATTCTGGAACTTGAACTTACGACAGTACGCATACCGGTATGCATACTTAAGTTCCCGGACTTTCACAAAACCGATCAGTACGCATACGGGTATGCATACCATGGTTCCAGATATGGACAACATATGCTTTATCCAATCACGGTTAATCGTACTTAACTCCATTTTCAATCATTGAAACATTCTCGGAAGATGGGAATAACTGTCTCACACAAACTATTAACTTCAAAGCAATTATCAAGTGATCGAATGATCAATACGAAATATTCTGAGTCTACATCAAATGACTGTCCCACACAAATCATGTAAGATGTTACAAGGAGATTTCCACATGATTATCTTTTGACATGCGTCAAGAACATAAGATGAACTTGGTTAAAGCAAAATCTTACCAACACATATTTCGAGAAATATGTAAGCGAGTTAAACTCAACTCAAAATATCAAAAGTGTATAAACTGGAAACTATATCGTTATACGACTTTTGTCTCAATAAGGAAATAGAGTAGAAATATACTTTCTGAGTGATAGATGAGTTCAAGTCTTCACATACCTTTTGTTGATGAAGTTCCACAAGCTTACCTTAGTAGTTATTCGTCTTCAATCGATGAGCGCCGTGAAGTCTAAAGCTCAACTACACAATCTATCATAATCCGAGACTTAACCGTAGATAGACTAGAAATCAAGAATTATAGTTTGGAAACTAAACTTGACAAACAAGCTTGAGATAGCAATGCTTGCGAGTTCGACCGAGAAATGATTTAACAACTTCTCCTTGTTATTGCTTACCGGAGTTCAAGTTCAAGGTATAAACCGATACCCACTTCCGCTTTAATCGTATAATCTCCGATACTAGAAATCAAGATATAGTTTTGAAAACTAAATTTGACAACAAGCTTGAGATAGCAACACTTGTGAGTTCGACCAAGAAATGATTTAACACATCCCATATCAATTTTGTCCAACCTATGTCTCTCTTTGTGTTAATAATACAACTTATGGTACCAATGTGAACTTGTGACTTCGGAGGGCTCCGTTAGATATGTCCAAACCATCTCATTCGGTGTTGAAAAAACTTATCCTCAATCGATATCATTCCAAGTTTATCGTGTATGTCATCATTTTTAACTCAGTCTTGTCTATTATTTCCACACCTCCACCCATCATGTGCATCTCTGTTACACTTATTTTTTGAATGTGTTTATTTTTGGCAGCTGAACACTCGATACCATATAACATTGCATGTATGATCGTCATTCTATATATCTTTCCTTTGAGATTTTGCATGAATTTTTGTCACATAGGACGTCGATCGCCTGTTGCCACTTCATCCATCCTGCTCGAATCCTCTGACCAACATCCTCATCAATCTCTTTACCTTTCTGTAATATCGAACTGAAATATCGAAAAGTGTCCATCTTAGGTACTACTTGTCCAGCCAAATTAATATCTCTGTCCCCTGCTCTAGCATTGCTAAAATCGTACCCCATTTACTCTGTTTAGTCCTACTAAGTTTACATCCCTTGGTTTTGAAGTTTTTCTTCATAACTCCAGCAGTCTATCAATCCATATTATACTCTTGTCAATTAGCACCACATCATCAGCAGAGAGCATAGACCAAGGGATCTCCCATTGAATATCCATTTTAAATTCATCGATGTCTAGGGTAAAAATATACGGGCTCAAAACTGACCCTTGGTGTAAACCTATCCTAGTAGGAAAGTCACTAGTCTCATTATTGTATGATCTAATAATGGTCAAAATGCCATTCTACATATCCTTGATGAGGGCACCATACTTTGTGAGAACTTTCTAAGGAACTTATCTTAAATTAATGTAAATGTAACTGGATTAATTTAAAAGGGAGATCTGTTGACAAGGTCATTCTCATATTATTTTATAATTTTGGTGCCAATTTATTTTTTATGAAACCTAAATGACAACACTTTACATTTCTGCTAATAATTAGTGTATTTCGATAAGTATCATCATCTATCAATTTTAAGTTCAACAACTAATTTCAAAGTGGTAGATGTTGGTGTGTATGAATGTAGAGCTTTCTAAGAGGAACATATTATCTAAATATTAGTTTAAAATGCATTGTCGTTTAGATTTTATAACAAAACTAGCGTTGAACTTATGAGGTGGTGTGAGAATACCGTGGTCAACTAGTCATTCTCCCAATTTAACAACAAAATAAATAAATTATCTTGATATATAACTGTAACGAATTACTTCCGAATTAAAAGATGACAAATAATCTTAAGCGCGATGAGGTAATATCATATGGGGGTAATTGTTGAACCCTTGGACCATATATGACAATATTCATAATAATAATGAATTGAGTACCTATCACATCCACAAAAATAAATGTAAGAGAAAAAATTTCTTTTTTAATCGGTAAAGAATTTGGTGTTGACGAGTTTGAAAGAATGTCACTGGTATCATTACCCAATAACTTTATCATTATACTACATGACATTTGTATTATAAGATAAAATTATTGATATTCCTCATGACATTATATAAGATAAAATCACATGTTAAAACGAGTTTTAGAAATGTTATGCGGTTAATTTCGTAATACATGAATAAAAAAATCTAAAATGTGAAATCTTAATGTAAGGTTATTTTGGACCGTTGAATACATATCGTGTACGAAATCGGAATTGTAATCAACTATAGTGATCCTAAATACTCCCCGTTAACCTAAATATACCAAGTAACCTAAAATTAGCCTCGTAGACTTTCTCATGACCAAAGATAAGCTACTTGGCTCAAAATTAATCGTGTGAGCTAAAATTTTCACTGCAATTTAAATTTTAACTACCGCACACAAAATAATGTACTGAACGAGTTTGGATCGAAATACCTATCCTCTAGCTACTGTCCTATAATGAGAGGTTTAAACATTTTGAAGTGAATCCCACTCTATAGCCTCTAGATACTGTCCTATAATGTTACAATCAGATAGCTGAGACACATAAATAATATTGTTTTTTAAAAAGCAATAATACCATGAGCATAAATGCTTGTTAAGTGTTTGTTTACCATTCGATACCCAAATATCCTTCCTGATATCAAGAACATTTGCATCGAATGAGGAACAATTATCTATGGATCCCATTGGTAAGAATAGAGATCTTATACCTATAGACTATAATCCATTTGCAAAGATTCATACTAAACCTGATAGCAACGTGAAGGACGTGGCGGTTGTCCAGAATAATCCGCAAAGCCAATATTACGGTTATCGTAGAATTGTTGTGGCTTGGGGAATGGCCGCACAATTCAAACATTACGTGCATTCCTCAAATATTGTACACCGACTATTGTTTTCCTCTCTGAAACCAAGTTATCTACAATGGATTCTATTATGTTGTATGATACTCTTGGATTTTGTTATATCATTTTGTCCCAGTTGTTAGTAGAAGTGGTGGTGTTGGTCTTTTATGGACAACTGATGTTGATCTTCAAGTGATAAGTGATTCCAAGAACCTGATTCATTGTACTGTTCCAGCGGTTCTAGGAGTCCCAAAAAGGGCGCTTCTACCTAAGGTACTCCTAACTATGTCGTTAGAAACTCTTTTTGGCATGATTACTCGAACCTTGTTGCTAATATTAATATGTATTTTTTTTTAATTATTGGGGACCTTAATGCAATTGCGGATGCAAGTGAAAAACAAGGTGGAGCTGATGGCCTGAACTACTCCAACAGGGAATTTAAGAACTTTCTCCAGACAAGAGACGTGGTGGATGAAGGATCAAGTGGTCTGGATTACACTTGGTGTAGTATTATGACTAATGAGGAGCATATTTGTGAAAGATTGGGTCGGGTTTTATGCGATACATTTTGGTGGTGCTTATTGTTGGGTGCAATAATCAAAACCGAGGAAAAATCAAATAATCAAAAGTTATTGATACTTAACTCCTTTATAATGGAAGTGATCGATTTGACGAAACGTACGAGCTCCTCATATCTCCGCAACAACAACAAGGCAAAACTTTGAAAAACAGAGTGAGTCACATGTTCAACATACTGTCCTTAAGACATTAGCGCCATGCTACACTCAAGAGTGATGTTATAGCCCTCACAGGACGGATATCTCCAGGATAAAACACTCTACTACACCTACTACTAACATATGTAGTAGATTCTCAACTTGAGCTTGGTAACTCCGAAAAAAACCTTAAGGAAAATCGCAAATGCTAGAGCAAACAATATAAGATATTTCCCTTGGGGGTCTCTTTAAAATATAGAGAAACCCCTTTCCCATAGTTTTTACAAAAGTAGAGAATTTGTTTATATAATGGAATAATACAACTTAAGAATAGGAAGTCCCCGATGTGGGATAAGATTTTCATTCACAAAGAAAACAAAATTTAATTTTATTTAGTTAAAAAACCTTAAAAATAATAATTAATAAATATTGTTTCCAACAGTCCCCCACATGAATGAAAACCTCGTTAAAACATGAAAACACAAATATATATTGGTAAATCAACATCCCAATCTCACGGCCTGAACGGACTGAACAGACAGACATATCGTGCATGTTGAAGTCATACTATCCATTCCAACATCCTCTCCCTCACACAACAATGTGTTGACCCCAGGGTCATACTATGAATTACAAACAATCATAGTAGTATAAAGAGCTTTCATCTTTAGTTTCTCCAAGGTGAGACTAAAGGTTTCTTTCACCAAAGTGAAAATGCAGGAACTAGTGAACCCTTAGTGAACCTTAGATCATAAATTTCAGTATTATCAAAACCATCAAAACAACATGAAACTCATTTTTTCAAAATGAATTAAATTTCGATAAAAAATGAAAATCACATAAAAACGTAGGAAATATCATTTTAGGCAGAGGTGTCCATGAGGTCTTGAACCTTTGCTTAGTGAGATATTACCGAAACTACTTGCTAGAGACAGTGAACGTGATGTCTTGAATTGATAGCATTTGATATAATTCGCGATAACAACCACGCATGATATCTCCAAGGTTGCTGCCAAGCTCGTGCCGTTATGTCCATTTTGGCCCTGGAAAAATCTTGTTTATTAGAATGCTTTAGAGAATTAGATTATATTCTCATAGGAAGCGACCCACTTCCTCATTCAGATAGGTGAATTTCTATAAAGAGTGTTACTGCTACACCCCACTTCAATCATAAATTGAAACTATAAAACTCATTAAGACTTCTTAAAAGTCATCCTTCACATGCAGTCACACTATCACGTCTACACCATAGGGAAGGGACAGAGAATAAAATTCACTGATAGTGTTTACCTTTACCCACCACAAATTAGTTGTCTCATTCTAAACCTTGATCTTGGGATCTCCAGTCAGTAAGGCTGAGTGTCCTTCATGGCAAGTTTAATTGATGAGCTGAAGCCCCATCCCCTCGATGAAATTATAACTATCTCTTTGGATAAACCTTTCGTCAAAGGTTGCGCGATATTCACCTTGGACTTTATCCAATCAATGGAAATAACGCTGTTTGAGATTAGTTATTTTTAGCTTTATTTATTATAGCTTGGATAACACAATGTATAGATATAGCTGGCACATGCCTATGCCAGAGATGAATGTCTTCTAAAAATCATCTTAGGTCATTGGCCTCCTCTCGTGCTTTATCTTACGTAATACTCTCACATAATGAATTGAGCAATATATGTCTGTTTGGAAATCATCCAAAAACAAACCCTCCTGCTAGAGTGAAAATATATTCACTCATAGAATTAGACTCCTATGAGTCAACTGTCCAGTTTGCATCACAAATTCCCTCAAGGACAACAAGATACCTTTCATAAATCAAACAAAAGGTAATATAGTATTTTAGGTACCATAATACTCTACTCAGTGCATCTGAATGCTCTTTCTCTGGACTACAATTATATCTACTTAACTTACTCACAATATAAGTAATGTATGGACTCTTACAGTTCATTAAATTCATCAGAAATCCTATAAATCTTGAGTATTCAACTTAAGATACTTCATTACCCTTATTTTTCTCGAGTCTGCAAGAAGAATCGTACGAAGTACAAGCAGGATTACAATCAGACTGATTGAATCTCTTAAGCACAAATTCAACATAATGAGAATGACTAAGTCTATAAATGTTAGATTATATTCTAATCCTCATCCCTACATCAATAGGGCCTAAGTCTTTCAAGACAACGTTCTCATTCAGCGCATGTTTTTAGTGGAATTAATCACATCTATGTTTGTATCAAGTATAACCATATCATAAACATGCAAGCATATAGTTACACATGCATCCTTAACAAGTTTACTGTAAATACACTTGTCATATTCATTAAATTAAATCTACTACTCATTATCACATAATCAAATTTTTCATGTCACTTGTTTATGTGCTTATTTCAAGCCATATAAAAATTTGTTAAGTTTACAAACTTTGTCTTCACAACCTTTTACCATAAAGTCCACAAGTTGGTCTAAGTAGATTTCTTTATCTACTTCACGGTTTAGGAAAGCTGTCTTGACATCCATCTGATGTATCTCTAAGTTATGTATGGCAATAATAGCAATTAGCATCTCAATGGAAGTAATTCTCGTCATAGGTGAATAAGAATCAAGGAAATTTACACCTTGTTTTAGTTTATAACCTTTAGCTACCAACCTAGCCTCATATTTTCCACAGATCCATCTACCTTATGTTTTCTCTTAAAAACTCATTTACATCATAGGGTCTTACTCCCTGGAAGTAAACTAGCAAGATCCCAAGTATGGTTTTGACGGACTGAGTCCATTTTACTAAATGAAGCTTCTTACCATAATGGGGTTTCAGTAGATGTTATGGCTTCTTTATGAGTCTGGAACTCAGACTAAGCTAGGCATATTATGAAGTCAGGTCCATAAGAAGTCTCAGTTCTAATCCTTTTACTTCTCTTATGATCAACTCTACTCAATCTTCCTTTGAAGGTAAATTCTGACTAGTTGAAAAGACATCTAGGGTATCAATAACACATCTCTAAGAAGAGACATGTTTCAAAATAAACATGTTCAAAGAACTCAACATCCCTAGACTCTATAAAAGTATTCACACCAAAGTCATAAAAACCAGAACTCACAAACAAAAACTATATGCAGTAGGGTACTCATGAAACCTTATCTAAACACCCCCACACTTTGACGTATGTATAAAAAGGTTATCTATCTTTCCATACTCATATTGAGTTTTATCTGATCCTTTAAATGTTATTCTATTCAGGATATAACAAAATTAGAGGACGACTCCCCCCCCCCCCCCCACAAGTTTGCGGTTATCCTTTAATCAACATGGCATGTATCATCTCCTTAATGGTTATGTTCTTATGTTCAACTATACCATTAGACTATGGTGAAAAAGGAGGTGTGATCTTCTATATGAATTTCATACTCGCCATCACGTTCAAACCTAACCCTCTTAGTGGTAACATATACTTCCCTTTCAATTTCAATCTTATACTCTCAAGGCTTCTAAGGCATCATCCTTACCCCTAAGCAAGTATACAAGATAGTACCTCATACAATCATCTATGAAAGTTATAAACCACCTTAGTTTGGGTTGATTTCATGTCAAATATGTCTAACTGAATTGATTCCAAAGGATTAGAATTACTCTGAATAGTTTTGCTAAAAGGTTTTATAGCATATTTCTGATTCTGCAAAGATTTAACTTTTGCTTTCAATATCCAAACTAAATTTGGATACGCAGCCTATGCTAGACAGTTTATGCATTGACTTATAAGTTTACGGTTCCGAGTCTTCCATGAAAAACATTCAATCACACAAAATAAAACACAAGAATCAACTATGTTCATTTCATCATTTTTTCCGTTAAGCTTATATAGACCCTAAGTCTTATAATTGTTGCCTAAAAAGTTACTGCCCTTAATCACAACAAGTTTCCAGATTCAATTTATATCTTAAATCTTTTACCATCTACAACAGAACAAGATACAAGATTCTTGCATATGCTCGGAACATGAAAACTTCATTCAATATGAGAACATTACAAATATGAGCTTCTGCTCGACCTTTCCATTTTATGCAACCTCTGTCGCAGATGACTTACTCATATAGAGTTTCTCGACATCCCTTATCCTCTGATAAGAGGTGAAAAGGTCTATGTTTCAACAAACTTGCTTAGTGGCTCCAGAGTCCACCCACTAGTCTCTCACATTGGTTATTAAAATAACTTTCGACATCATGCCACTGAACTCGTTCTAGTTTGTTTCAACTAAATTAGCATTAACTTTCTACTTATTAAGGTTTTTATGTTGTCTACACTTTACTTCCGTATGGCCAGGAATTTTACAAACATAACAATTACCCTTAATTAAAGTAATGCCAAATTCAGGTTTACAAAACATACCTTTATTATGAAGACTATGCTTAGAGTCATGTTTGATGTTCTCGCCTTTGTAATATTTGGAAGACTTGTGTTCATTTACATGCGCCTGTTAGCCATGTCCCTTTCCAGTTTCATGTCACAATCTTCGTTTATACTCTGACTAGGGAGACAGTTATTTCCCAATCACCTAAAATACCATATCTCACAAACCTTAGTTCCGAATCGGAAAATAAAATATGAGTTTTGAAGATAACATCTATATCTACAAACTTCATTTGAATCACCATTTTAAAAAACTCATGGTTACCCCAGAAAAACTAATTTACTTAACAACATTTTTCAGCTCTTCAGAATTTTTCAGGAACGTTTCTCTGTTTTGTAAAATATAAAAAAAAAAATAGTTTTACAACTCCAAAAGTTCTGAAATTTTATGTAGGTAACTATCAGGATGTCTACTACATTAGGTCAAAAGGGTTCATCGAAATTCCTTCTAGGTTAATAGATAAATTTGAAACTCTACATCTGACCAAAAATTCTTTTTTGGTTTTCACTCTACAATTAACATCCATGATTCACAAACCAATCAACCATTTTAGATTATTACAAATACTAATGTCTTAAGATTGTTTGGTGCAATAATCAAAACTGAGGAAAAATCAAATAAGCAAAAGTTATTGATACTTAGCTCCTTTATAATGGAAGTGATCGATTTGACGAAACGTACGAGCTCCTTAGATCTCCACAACAACAACAAGGAAATACTTTGAAAAAAAAAGTGAGTCACGTATTCAACACGCTGTCCTTAAGATATTAGCGCCCGACTACACTCAAGAGTGATGCTATAGCCCTCACAGGACGGATATCTCCATGATAAAACACTCTACTACACCTACTACTATCATATGTAGTACATGCTCACCTTGAGCTTGGCAACTCCGAAAAAAACCCTTAAGGAAAATCGCGAACGCTAGAGCAAACAATATAAAATATTTCCCTTGGGGGTTTCTCTTAAATATAGAGAAACCCCTTCCCTATAGTTTTTACAAAAATAGAGAATTTGTTTATATAATGAAATAATACAACTTAAGAATAGAACTCCTTGATGTGGGATTAATAATATTTTCATTCACAAAGAAAACAAAAGTTAATTTTATTTAGTTAAAAAGCCTTAAAAATAATAATTAATAAATATTTGTTTCCAACACTTATTTCAACATGCTGCAGTTATAACCTTGGCAAGACTAAATAGTGATCAGTCTCCGATTTTGCAAAATACTATGAAGATTCCCAGGAAAAGGTGGAACATTCAAATATGAAATCTCTTGGAGTGAGCACCCACAATTCAGTGACCTTGTTAGTTCTACCTGAGATTCCAGTGATGGTGGCACTTTGGATAAGCTAAGGCAATTGGGTAGTTCTTTGTTTAAATGAAGTAAGAAGACTTTTGGTAATATTACCAGGGAGATTGAACATCAAAAAGAAATCCTAAGTATACTTCAAGAGGAAGTGCACCTAAGAGATACTTGGTAAGACCAAGCTGAAGTTATTCAGAAAATTTGAGACACTTACTACTCAAGATCGTTTATTTTAGGAGCAACGAGAAAAATCAAAATGGATTCCAAATTGCGACAAAAATACCAGGAAGTTCCACCTCTCCGTGCTCCATATAAGAAAGAAAAATACGATTCATGCTCTTAAGATTGGTGAGAACTGGTCTTCGAATTGTGAGTCTATCAAGAACAGATTGATTACCTACTTCACTGCTATGTTCACTAATGAGTCTACTGCTGATCTCCCTCCCATTAATATATCTTGTGGAAACACTAGACTCCCTACTGGTGAGAATCTTTCTTTGTCGGCTATTCCATCCGCCCATGAAATTAGTGAGGTTATCAAATCTATGGTATCTACTAATGCCCCCGGACCAGATAAGTTTCCAGTATCCTTTTATCGAAAATGTTGGCGGGTTATTGGCATAAACGTTATCAAGTCGATCCAAAATGCCTTTAGTGCGTCAAACATTCCTGTGGACTCAACCACACCAACCTGGTCATGTCTCCTAAGGCAAAAAATCTCTGCAATGTTCTCTATAAGGTTATTGCTAAAATACTTGTTAATAGACTTCGTCCTCACCTTTCTGATTTTATTGACAAAAGCCAATCCGCTTTTGTCCTTGGGAGACAAATTATAGATAATGTTGTTATTGCAAAGGAATTAATCCACTCTATGCACAAGTTTGACTCTATTCTTGGTGCTTTTGTACTAAAATTGGATATGAGTAAATATGATACAATCGAGTGGAAGTTTTTGATGGCTATTTTGCAGGGTATTGGCATCCAAGGATAATTCCTAAGACTTATTAGACCGATCAAGCGAAACAAGAGATGATTCTTTATATGATGACTTTGTGTCAATGTGAATCATATTTTTTTTTCAACGATGAATGGACGACACTGCCCCTTTGAATAAATTTTTTCGTTTTTTCCTTTAAACATTTTCGTTAATAAACCGAAGAGAAATGACAAATAGATATTAGACATTGTCGTAAATAAACCAAAGAGGAAGGGCAATAAGGTATTAGACATTTTTGTAAATAAACCAAAGAGGAAGGGAAAATAGATATAAGAGTCAAATTGTATTATAATTCCTTACAAAGAAATATGATATCTTTGTCTAAAAATCCATGCCTTAGAATTTTACAAATTTTATCTTGTTAAAAAGATTTTAAAAAAATGGGGAAATTAATAAAATGCCCATGTGGGGAAATGCATTTAAGAAAATGCCCATGAATTGACCATTTCCGTCCCGTTTTTTTTTGAAAAAACGGCTAACGGCCGTTACATGACATGTGACACTAAATTGGGCATGCCAAAAGACATTCCAGCCCCTGAATAAGTTGGATGTCTGAGTTGGAATAGTGACTCAGTGCGAACTCGGCTCATGACTGACAGCACATGAAAACTCCTGACTGACAGCACGTGCAAACTCCTGACTGGCAGCACGTGCAAACTCCAATAACGGTCGGCTGACACGTGTCACGATCTTGTATAAAACAAACGACGGCCCAGATTTGACACTTTTTTAACGGTTATATTCACCAAGTAGTGTATAAAAACACCCTAAATTGAGATCTAACCTTTCATCAAAAAAAAATCAATTACAAAAACATGAGCAAAAGTGTAACACATTCTCCAAGTAGTAGTGGAAACAACAACATCAGGAGTAGTGAAGAAAAACAGCCAAATCAATGTTCAATTTGTGATGTAGGTAGCCATGAATCGAAGGTTTGTCCTTGGATGTATTCTAGGTGTAAACATATACCTTGTAATGGCATAAGGCAATTACTTAGATCGAATACAAGTGAAATAGATGGTAAAATGTTCTTGAAGTGCTCAAATCCTACCTGCACATACTTTGAATGGTTTGCTTTAGCCATTGATGCAGTCGAATGTGCTGATATCAAGCTTCCAGTTGAGATATGTTGTTGTGCTTGTGGAGAAGAAAGTCACTCTTAAAACAACTGTCCACTGCATAATCTTCAATGCTTCAAAGGTCACTGCAAATCCACATTGAAGCTGAAATTATGTAAGAATAATCACAACTTCAACATAGATTACCTTACCTACACAGATTGTGATGCTTTTAGGTGGGTTTCTGACCACATATTCATTGCTGCAAACAACATAGTTAGGCATTCAAGTATTTATGTCAAAGAAATATGTAAGGAAGTTGAAAAAAAAACTTAAAATGTAATATGCAAACTTGATTAATATTAAAAGGTACTTGAAATAATCCATAAAACATTGTTTTGTCATCACTAAGCAAGTTCAGACTCAAAAATCTCTTGAAACAAAAGAGAAACAAAAGACAAAGGATCACAGATCCAACAACAAGGTAAAACAGACACACACATCAATTCTTCTTTCCCTTTCTCTTCTTTCCCTTGGCATTTGTGACAGTAGCAATTTTTTGAGCCATATATCCTATACCAGCAATGGATTGACTGACATTTTGGGTGTTGCTAGGTCCTGCAGATGCAGATCTCTGGGTAGTTGGTACTGGAGGTGGTAGTCCATGAGAGGAAGACTCACCAACATATGATGCTTTCCCTTTCTTCTTTTCTCTACCCTTTGCAGTGCTGGTTTCAGGTTTATCTATGTTTGTGAAAGAGAAGTTGGCATCATCACACTCAGTTCTTGGCCTATATCCAGTTTGATTCTTACCTACATCACCACCTTTACAATTTGTCTTGTTGTGACCATCTGTGGATCCACACCGAGTACACCTACTTTTCCTCACCTCAGATTGAGGTTCATCATAACTTCTCCTCCTCTTTGATGTAGGTCTTCCAGGCTTTCTTTGGCTTGAAAGGTGTAAAATATTATTTTATATTGGTGGCTGCAACAATAAATAAAGAAGGGAAGAGAATAGTTCAGAGGAGATAAGAAGAGAAGATATGGAAAGTGATGAAACCCTAAAGTGCTTTCAAATAGGGAATCTTACAAAGTAAAAAAGTAAATGCACAACAACCCATAAAGTTTTGAATAATACCTCTGGATATTCAACTATGTCTTCCAAAGGGAAAACAGGTGGAGCATATGTGGTCCTATAACAATCCACTGAATAGTAAGGGGAGCAGTACCTAACAAAAGTAACATTAGTCTTCAATTTTTGTCTGGTACTTGAATGCACAAATAAATGGAAAATATAATACATAAATTCCATAAATGTTAATATAATACATACTCTGCCTAATTTGGTGAGATTGTCTTCAATGCAGACACAACATGTTATCAGGGGAATCCCCTAAACTTCCACTGCAAACAAGTGCACTGCTTCTCTATTATATTCACTGTGATTTTTTTTATTGTGGACCTGTTGGTAACCAAATAGATCTCCCCAACCACACTACCTTGAACATGAAATTTTTCACTAATATCAAGCATTTTTTTGAGAAGGTCCTTAGATTTAGGAACCAATTCTTCAGATTTCCACTTTGTACATTATTCTCTCCTCTTAGTAAACAGTTTCATGACCAACTCACCATACAACATTCCAAGAATGACAATTGGTTTGTCTCTAGCTTCAGTAATCATTGAATTAAAAGACTCAGAGAAGTTGTTATTGAGATGCTCACAACAACTATTGGGATCAAAAAATGCCCTAGACCAATTTTGGAAGCCTTGTTTCATAAGATATTATGCAGCTGCTTCATTTTCTTTGTGCATTGCAACCATATTTTCCTACATTAATATTTGTCAACATTAGTATGTTGTTACATTACTTCCCTACAAATGTAAAACAAAGCAATTCAAAAGAAACAAACCTCAAAATGCCTTATCTTGTAGCATTTGGAAGCATTCCACATTGAGTTGTGCAAGGTTGGAGACTTATAGTATTTCTTGAAATTCTTGTAATTGTGCCTGCAAAACAATTCAGACACAGATACAATGTACAATTTCAGGGTCAGCAGACTAATTAAAACCTTTTTTATCCCCTACACATGTGTGTTCCAAGTTTACACTTCTAACAACAAAAGTTGACTCATTTTCAACTCTAGCATATACACACCACTTACAATCATATTCATCTTTAAACCTACAATGAGCCCTAACTTGCTTAGAACAACTCTTCTTACATTTGAACTGCCAATTTTTTTTGACACAAAATCTTTTTAGATGCTTTTTAAATTGTTTCATGTTATGAAAGGCATACTTTACCAACATTTTATTAGGGTCAACTTGTGGTATTTCATCTTCTTCAGGGAATAGGGATGGATCATCATCATCACCAATGTTGTTGATATCTGGTTGAAATCTATTGTACTAATCTGGTTTCCCACAAGATTTACCAAAATCTATTTGAGGACCACCACCATCTTTAACTTCAACTTCAACACCACCATCTTTATCTTCAACTTAAGTACCACTACCATCTTCATCTGCAAGTTACAAACATTAAAGTTATGATACATTAAAGTTATAATGCATTAAAATCAACATTTTCTACTACTAATAAAAGAACCTACTACTACTTGTCATACCTTCACTGCTACTTGATTCCTCATTGTAATATGTGACTTTATATGACTTTACATATTCATCATAACCAATCTCATTGTCTTCATCACTATCAAATATTAATGGAGCATCTGGATCTTCAAATGGGTTACACTCATCTAAATCAGTGTTCTCTATCTGCACATTGTCCTCATCTTCAGATA
This sequence comes from Papaver bracteatum, assembly GCA_023529315.1. NCBI lineage: Eukaryota > Viridiplantae > Streptophyta > Magnoliopsida > Ranunculales > Papaveraceae > Papaver > Papaver bracteatum. Next base: position 624,384 of record JAJJWX010005275.1, on the reverse strand, counting down.
GAGTTGCATCATTCTCCACAGTACTACCTTGTATTGTATTATAAGCAGTACTTCCTTGTGTAATATTAACCCAGTAATCATGATTAAACTTCTCTTGACTAGGTTGACTGTTAGCTTGTGTTGTATTACTTCCTACTCTACTAGCTTCACTCAAACATGACATATTCTCCACTTCATTTAACAAATCTACAAAACATAATTTCCTTGATGGTCCTTGTTGATCTGAGTTTTGCACTTTATAAGAGGCTTCAAACCATGGTGACCTCCTAGGTGGCTTTGGCTTTTCCTTTGAAACTGGCTTCTTATTCATCTTGCAAATATTATTTGGTGTCTCATCCTTCTTAGGTGTCTCCTCATCAATTTTATTATCACTAGATGTTCCATTGCAGCATCCAAGAAGTCATCATCTCCCAATTTAGAATTAGATGTAGTCATCACAAGATGTATAAAATCTTTATCATCATCTACACAATTGTCCCAAAACTTAATGAAATCATCATTCGTTACCAAACATACTGGCAAACATGGATCTTCAGGTGTGTAATATAAGTACACTATTTCTGCTTCAGCCAGACCTAACCTTGACTTCAACATCTTCTCCAACATCTTCAAATCTGTTCTATCTTTGTCCATGTGAGGGAATTCCAATGTTAACTTACTACTATGAACATACACACTAATGTTTCTATATGGATAATAGATAAATCCCCTGCAACAAAACAAAAATATGTATTAAAATTAATCTAATTGAAATTGAAATTGCAATTACAACAAATACCAATTACATAAATTAAAAAATTTAAACACTAAACATATGCAAATACCCAAATTAAACCACAGAAATCAACAAATTGAAACCCTGGTAAAATCAAATACCCAAATTTAAACCCTAATTACATAAATTATTCAAATTCAAACCTTAATAACATATAAAATTGCAAAATATATAAAAAACAAAATCAGATAATCTATATTTTTTCTTCGTGATTATTGATTTTGTTTTTAATCAAAAAAAAAAATATAAGATGAAAACAAGTACCCATCATAGATTTGATTCCCTTTTCAAACAAATAAAAACAAGGAAGAAATCTAAACAAAGAAAACAAACAGATAAAACAAGAAAAAGTAAAGTTAGGGTTAGAAAGTTCTTACGGCTGCGTACACTTCTGCTTCTGCTTTTTTTTCTTCATCTTCAGGGAAGAGATGTTTAATCACAAACCCTAATCTATCAGGGAAGAACAAAGCTTTGATTTTTCAGAGACAAAGTGTTTGATTTTTTTAGAGAGACAAAGTTTCTTCAGAGAGAGCGGCGGAAACGAAGCTGAAGAGAAATAAAGAAACGATGAAACCCTAACCACAGTTTTGTTATTTTTCACTTCTCAAACACGTGTAACCTTCTGGTGAATTTTTAGCCGTCGATTAAGCCAATGCACATACGGTATGAGATTGACTTCATCAATTTTAGGACAACGGGTATATTAGTAATTACGCCCACCAATTTCTCATCTCGTGTGATGAGAAATTGACAAAGTCAACGAGATTTTATCAAATTGGTGGGGCCGGACGGAAATCATAACAGCGTGAGCATTAAATAAATATTCAAAAAAACGTGGGCATTTTCTTAATAGCATTTCCCCACATGGACACTTTTTTTAATTTTCCCTAAAAAAATCTACACAATGGGTATAAACAACTATATCAGATTTAGAGTTTTTACGAAAAATTCGAGGGAGTTTATCCTTTTAGGCATAATTTTTGAAAATTGAATGCATAACCATTATGCAAACGACCACAAATGATGCATAACAATTATGCATCCATATTTTGGTTTAAGCATCAACTAATTTTCCATTGCAACTAATAAAACGATGTACTCCCTCTGTTTCAGGGAAAGTGCTACTTTCACTTTAGGTAAAATTTTCGAAAATTGAATGTATAGCCATTATGCAAACCAACGCAAAGGATGCATAACACATTATGCATCCATATTTTGGTTTATGCATCAACTAATTTTCCGTTACGACCAATAAAACTATGTACTCATTCCGTTTCATGAAAAGTGACACTTTCACTTTAGACACAATTTTTGAAAATTAAAAGTAAGTCATTATGCAAATCATCACAAAGGATGCATAACATATTATTGATACATATTTTGGTTTATGCATCAACTAATTTTCAGTTGCATCTAATAAAACGATGTACTCCCTATTTCATGAAAAGTGATACTTTCATTTTAGTCACAATTTTCGAAAATTGAATAGATTATCATATTCGAAAATTGAATAGATTATCATATTGTAAATTATAGTAATTGGACTAAAAAGGCATAAGGAGTTACAGTAATTGGACTAAAAGTGAAAGTATCACTTTTCCTGAAATGAAACAAATATGATATCTTTCTTGCTTTACATCTCCTTACAAAGAAATATGATATCTTTGTTTGAACATCTCTTTGCTTTACAATTTCACTTTACAAATTTACAAGTCCAACTCCGTGTCATTTTGGCGGAACTTAATTGTGAGTTCAAAATTTAATTTCGCATCAATTTTTCCGGTCGTTCGTCCCACAGTGGCAGCAGTTATCTAGTTATGTCTTGTGTCAAGATGGCGTCGTTCTCTATATATATTGGTTAATGGTCAGCCACAAGATCTATTTTACGGAAGTAGGGGAATAAGATAGGGGTGTCCGCTCTCTCTGTACATGTTTATCCTTTGCTCACAAGGTTTATCGCGGTAAATGCGAACAATGGAGGCAGATGGACTGTGTAACAACTATAAGATTAATCGATGGGCTCCTAGCGTTTCACATGTTATGTTTGCAGATGATATTCTCTTATTTTGGAATGTGAATCCTACTACCTTTAATACTCTACAAGCTATTCTCACCATATACTCTCAGTGGTTGGGATAAGTCATGAATTATTCTAAATCATCTATTCTGTTTTGCAAGAATACACCTGATCTAGTGAGTTCCAGTGTTACTACTTCTTTGGGAATAAGAGCTATGAAGAATCACGAAAAATACCTTAGAATTAACATTCTCCATCCTGCCCACAGATGTAGCACGTATGAGTTTCTTATAGATAAGACGGAGGCAAAGATGGCAGGGTGGAGGCGTCATACTCTACAACATGCTAGTCATCTCCAACAAATTAAGACCGTTTTTGGGCTTATTCCGGTGTACTTTATGGCGACTTAAATCATTCTTAAAAAGGTCATCAAGAGATTGAACCAAATAATTAATAACTTCTGGTGGGGTCACAACAAAGATTCAAAATGTTTGCACTTCATCAACTCAGATTGGTTTCTTAGAGCAAAAGACGATGAAGGAATTGGTTTGAGATCTCTTAATAAGTATATAAATAAAGTGGATATTTTGACTTAGGTGCCCATAAAATGGTATGACTTTGCGCTTGGTGCTTAACTTTGTCCAACTTTGAGTTAGGTACCCAGTGAGTCCTAGTCAACGTATTAACTGTGTTTGACCATGTTGTCCGTCGAATTCACAGTTAAAATTGTGAAATGACCAACGAAAATTAGACTTTCGTTTTATTTACTAACTTTACCTAGTTGGTATTATTCGGTATGAAGCTGGCAGGATGAACGAATTCTCCTTCTCCATCGACCTTCAATTTCTTCTTTAATTCTGAGATCAGGAAAAAAGTACCAATTCTTCACCAAATTTGAACGGATCGGTGGGTTTTCAGTGTCTGTGCTCCTCTCTCTACAGTCTACGATCTACATCTTCCGGTTCTTCCCCAATCACGTATCAAGTACAGAAGAAAAAGATTAAAATTGATGAATAATTTCTTGAACCCATTTCTCAAAAAAGGGATTAGGTTCGATTATTGATGGTTTTTACGGTTTTGTTGGTGGAGGTAGTTCTAACACTTGAAGAAGATCTAACCGACAAAGATCAATAGAAATTATTGAAGAACATGTTTTTGATGCTTTATTGATCCTTTAACTTCAAAAACATAATTTTAAATTAAAAAAAATAAGAATTAACCTCTTCATCCATAATCACATCTGTGTATTCCTATTCTCTTATGTCTTATCAAAAGCAAAAACAGTGTTGGTGGTGGTTTGAGCGTTTGGAAATTACTGTTTTCTAGAGTGAGTTAGTAGTAAGAAATCTTGATTTTGTAGGTATTGGAAAAAATATCTTAATTTTCTTGGCTTACCGTGTGAAATTTCTGAAGAAGTAATGATTTTCTGAAGAAATACTAATTCGGAAAATCGTTTAGTCCAAATGAGAATTAGCTAGTTAAATGATTTGTCTTTTGTGGTGATCATTAATGGAGAAAAATTAGGTAACATCTTCTTATGTAAAGGATCGGAGATGGAACGATGACTGATTTCTCTGGTTATTTTTTTAATTATTTTTGAATCATTAGATTCAACTAAAATTAATTTCATCTTGCCTAAAAATTTCTAAACTAAAGGACGATGGAAACACCAATTTTTATAAGGATCCAATGTTAATTTGTAAGGAGGGATTATTTGTTTTTCTTTCTTTGAATCAGTTGGAAGAAAATAAGAATTAAAGATGATGAATGGAAAGAAGGGAGAAGGGTGCAGTTACAGAGAAGAAAGGTTATGAATGTAGAGAGAGAAACAAACTGAAGTGGTGGAGAAATTAAGGACGGCGTTAAGTATGTTTTTTATTCATTAAAATTAAAATTAAATTCTTGACGGTCAATTGGTCATCTGTTAAGTCAACCGTTTGACTGGAACCCATTAGGTACCTAACTCAAAGTTGAACAAAGTTAGTCACTAAACGCAAAAGAGTACCATTTTATGAGCACCTAATTCAAAATATCCCTAAATAAAGCTATGGTGGCTAAATTGGGATGGAGATTACTTACGAAACCTAACGCACCTTAGGTTCAGTTGCTACAGGTTAAGTACATACGAAACGACAATTCATGGGACGTCAGCAAAGCTCCGGCAACATCGAGTACATGGCAGGATATCTTATCAGTTAGAAATGATCTTAAGCATGGATGCCTTTTGTTAGTGGGATATGGAATAGAGATTAATATTTGGAGTGATCCATGGATCCCAACAATTAGCTCATTCCGCCCTGAACTCGAGCTATGTTGCACGAACACGCCAAGAAATATGTCGTAACCGTGTCGGACACACGAACGGACACGACGCGGTTACGACACTTGCCGACACGTGATGGACACGCCACATCACGTGTTGCATAAAAACCGACATTAGACACTTTACGGACACTAATTAGACGCTTTCGGACACACCATAAATGATTAATTGTGGCTTGGAAAATAAAAATAAACTAAATGTGACGCCAATTTATTCTCTTTTTAGTCAAATCCAAGAATTATTCATGAAAAACATTACCGTTATTTCATTATTATTAATTTTATTTAATTAGCAATTAAATATTTTGCATATAAGAACTATTATTTTATTGAGAAAGTTATTGTAAAATCTCATTTTACTGGTGGAGGTAATACATCTAACGTGTCCCCGTAACCCAATTTTTAGAGATTTGGCGTGTCCCCGTAACCGTGTCACGTGTCCGTGTCCATGCAACATAGAACTCGACAATATGGACTTGTGCAACATCCATTTGGTGCATGAACTGATGCGAATTAGTGGTAGTGTGGCGCCTTGTATTTTTTTCTTTTGATCGGTCAAAAGGAAAAAATTCATTGAAAAAGAGGTACTTAAGGGGTACCTCAACCCAATAAATACAATCGATACAAAAAAGGGAGATCAAGTTTGGAAACGATCACCCAAAGAAGAGAACAAAGGGACAAGAGCCAAAAGAAATTAACAAACACACCATACACCAAACGTCTCATAGCCAAATCAAAGCGTCCTATGGAAATAGGAATCCCATGAAGCTATCACCATGTTAGCCGTTAAACCCAACATGCTAGTGTTTGACTCCGCCCAAAAGTAAGCTTGAATCTTAATATCTCGAATTATACTTTCCAAGTATCGCCTTTTGTGATTGAAAGTTCTAGAATTCCTTTCTCTCCAAATGCACCACCATATTGCAACCGATAAGTTGTTCCATATACGATCAAGTCTTTCATCACCCCAATCATGACTCCAAGTTTTTATAGTTGCGGAAATATTACGATCGTAATTCCAATTAAGGTTGCATCATTCGACAAAATAATCCCAAATTCTCTTTATTCTCCAACAATCATAGAATAAATGGTCCATTGTTTCATCTTCTTCTTCACAAAACCGGCACACCCTATCCACATTCATACCCCTTCGAACAAGGTTATCCGTCGTCATCAACTTTTCATGGTATAGAAGCCATAGGAAAAAAATTTACTTTATACGGATAGTATCGACTCCAAATAATCTCAATTGGGAAGCTAATATCGCCTTGGTCACAAAGAGAATCAAACCCACACTTAACCGTATAAGCATCAACCGTTTTATTTCTATCCAACATCCACCACCTAGAGTCTATAACCCCTTCTTGAATATTCACCACTTCAATTAACGAGTTTATGGAAGCAATCTCTCTCATTATGGCTTGAGAATATCTACTCCGAGACATGAACTTCCATTTGATGCCGTTACTCGATATCTCATATAACCTAGCCACCACATGCCCTTTCGTTCTTGAAGCTTCAAAAGCCAAAGGAAATCTATTGCATAAGACGTCATCTCCAATCCAAAGATATCAACTAATGCTATTTTATCCATACATATTACATGATGTTGAAAAGGACATGCTCAAATGAAAGCCAACTCTAACAGGTGATTTCACACCAAAGTCAGAAGCTCCTCATGGATGAAGAGGGGAAGTGTTCTACAACCAACAATGACAATTTCCCTTGGAAGAGACTATGAAAAGTCAAATGCATAGCGCCAAGGGTACATGTATTCATCTTGTGTATTTTACACAATGGGGTTGGTTGTCGAAAATCCATTAACAGACTTATCCAACATGTCGATCCAAATTGTTGTTTTTGTGTGGACCAAGATGAGTCCTTGGAGCACCTTATACTTCACTGTCAACGAGCTAGAACTATCTTATTCGCTTCATCATTGGGAATAAAGACTGAACCGATTGCAAACATGTCTATTAGAGACTTGATATCTTTTTTTTCGATTGAAAGAGATAGAATTTATTAAAGAAGAGAATTTACAAATTACAAGCAGTAGAAAAGTGAACAGAAACAGAAAACAAAGAACAAAACAATTACAATTAGTGAAAAATGGCATCCCAGTTGTCACCTGCAGAAAAGATGTGATTGCCAAAAGCTGTTGCCCAAGCAGTGACTAAACATTTTTCTTAAATGATGAGATCCACGTAAGTTTTAAAAATGTGATCGATCTCAAAAGTCCTAGCATTTCTTTCGCCCCAAATCACCCAAACAATTGCAGCCGGTATCATATTCCAAAACACTGTGTTCTGACTTTGATTCATGTGAGGCCATAGATGAGCTAAATCATACATGGAATGAGGAATAATCCAGCACCAATCGGTGGGAATTAAGTTTAGCCACAGTTTGTAAGCTACTTTGCAATGAAGAAGTAGATGATTAGATGTTTCCTCTAGGTCACCACACAAAATGCAGCCATCGTCCAAAGTCATTCCTTTCCGCTGTAGCAAATCTTTTGTGTTAAGCTTACCATGAAAAGCACACCACATAAAAAAGAAAACCTTAGGGGGAATCTTAGAGTTCCAGACAAACGTATTAGGAAAGTCTGCAACACCGTCAATCTTAATTAACTGGGAGTATACAGTTTTAACAGAGAATACTCCCTTATTACCCAAAGACCATCTTCTTGTGTCTGGTAACATATCCAAAATAGGAGGAACTGATCCAATTCTGAAAAGTAAAGAAGCAAACTGAGTAACCTCGTTCTCCATTAATCTTCTTTTGAAGTCGAAAATCCAACTTCCATTTGAAATGTGAGTAGCCACAAAAGAATATTTATCTTTTACTAATCTAAAAAGATCAGGGAAAGATATATTAAGAGGTTCAACTCTAATCCAATTATCAAACCAGAAAGATACTTTAGTTCCAGAGTGAATTGTGAAAGAAGAATTAGTATTAATCAAATAACTTGTTTCCACAATTGTTTTTCAACAAGAAATTCCACTTGAATTTGTTACTCTGCCATGTAGCCAATGAGAAGACATTGTTCCATGTTTCTCTGCAATGATCTTACACCAAAGATGATCTTTTTCCACTCCAAATCTCCAAAACCATTTTGCCAGTAAAGCAATATTTATTTGTTTGAGGTTTAAAATACCCAGACCTCCTCTACTTTTGTTAGCAAGAACCAAACTCCAATTAACCAATTTAGAAGTCTCAGAGTTTCCCCATAAGAAATTCCTCATTTTCTATTCTAGTTGGTTAATAATTGAAATAGGATCCTTAAAAAGAGAGAAATAGTATAAAGGCAGAGAAGAGAGTATAGATTTCAGCATTGTGAGTTTACCTCCCTTTGACACTGAAATCTTACTTAGATGTGACAGTCTAACATCAAATTTTGTAAGAACTGTGTTCCAGATTGCTTTAGAGTTTGCTTTAGCTCCTAATGGCATACCCACATAGAGAAATGGCAAGCTATCAGTGATGCAACCAAGATCCATAGCCCAAGTTTGTAATTCTGGACAGATACCAATTGGGATCAACCTTATTTTTGTTGTGTTAATCTTCAATCCTGCAATTAACTCAAAGCACTTTAAAGAAGAAAACAAATTGTGAAGTTCCTCCCTTGAATTATTGAGAAAGAAAATTGTATCATCTGCATAATGTAGATGGTTTATGACAATTCCATTTTGCACATTGGAGAATCCACTGAATTGACCCATTGCAGCAGCTTTATCTAGATACCTAGAGAATCCTTCCATAGCAATATTAAATAGATGTGGAGACAAAGGATCTCCTTGTCTTACTCCTCTTGAGCTGCTGAAGTAACCAAATGAAGACCCATTAATAATAAAACAGAAATAGGCAGTAGAGTAACAAAACCTCACCCATTTGCACCATTTAATACCAAAACCCATCTTCTTTAGCATGTTTTCTAAAAAAGACCAACTTACTCTATCAAAAGGCTTCTATAAATCAATTTTGAAAATTAAACCAGGTACCTCTGAGCTGATTCTTGAGTCCACCATCTCATTAGCAATGAGAGTTCCATCTATAATTTTTCTTCCCTGAATATATGCACACTGAACTGGAGATATTAGTTTATCCATAACTAAGCACAATCTAGTAGCCAGAACCTTGGAGATAATCTTGTAAACACTAGTTATAAGGCAAATAGGTCTACAATCTTTAATGGTTTCAATACAATCCCTTTTTGGTACTAAAGCAATGAAAGTAGAATTATGCCTTGTATCAATACTCCCACTTGTACAAAACTCATGTACAACTTCCATTAAGTCTTGTTTTAAGAAATTCCAGCACTTCAATAAGAACAAAATTGGATAACCATCTGGTCCAGGAGCTTTGTCATGACCTAGCTCTTTTATTGCTGAAAAGACTTCATTTTCAGTGAAAGAAGCTTCAAGAATAGCGGATTCTTCAGAATTAACTTGATCAAATTGAATACCTTCAAGATCAGGTCTAATTATCATCTCTTCAGTGAATAAAGATTTATAGAAAGTTACTATATGCTCATGCAAAACTAGTTTGTTAGTAACCATAACACCATCTATGTATAATTGTCTAATTCTGTTGTACCTCCTTTTTGCAGCAGCAATTCTCATGAAATGAGCAGTATTTCTGTCCCCTTCCTTAATCCATTTAGATTTGGATTTAATTCTCCAAGATGATTCCTCCATAAGAGTAACCTTCTCAAACTCAGTCTTTAATTTTATTTTAGTTGAAAGTTGATCTTCAGTTAAACTTACATCTTCAGAAGAACTGTCTAGCACTTGAATATCAGACAAGATGTTTTGGAGTTTTGTTGTTGTATGCCCAAAAGTTTTTTTATTCCACACATTTAACAACTCTTTCAGTTCTTTTAGCTTTAACCAAAAAGTTCCACTTGGTGTACCTGCAAAACAAAAAGAGTTCCACCAATTCTCTAGCATTTCAACAAAACCATTTTCCATAAACCAAAGAATTTCAAATCTGAATAGGCTTGGACCCCATGAAGGATCAAAAAGATCAAGAATGATAGGAATGTGATCAGAAGTTGGTCTTGGTTTAGCAAGCTGGGAGGAAAGGGGAAATTTGAGTTCAAAGGAAGGAGAAAGTAAGAATCTGTCAAGTCTGCACATAACTGGATTTGATTGATTGTTAGACCATGTATATCTAGCACCTTTCAAAGGGAGGTTTATCAGCTCATGTTGTGCAATGAAATTTGCAAAACTCTTCATACTCTTTGTAGTTTTGGAACAGTTCTTCTTCTCACCACAACAAAGGATTGTATTAAAATCACATCCGATGCACCGGGGTAAATCCCAAAAATTGCACACATTGTCTAGCTCCTCCCAAAAACTAGCTCTTTCCTGAGGTTTGTTAGGACCATACACATTAGTTAAGATCCATTGAAAACCATCTGCTTTGTTTTTATAAGCTATAGAAAGTGTGTAATCTCCCACCAGAGAATCAAAAACATTTATAACATCCTTATTCCAAAGATCCATTGAAAACCATTTATAAATGTTTTTAGATCCTTATTCCAACATTTGAATAATCATTTGTTTTTATAAGCTATAGAAAGTGTGTAATCTCAAACAAAATAATTTAATTCTTTTAAGACTTTTGCATTAATTTTAATAGAATTATGATTTAAAAAAATTAGTTGTCATTTCATTAGATGGGTCATGCTTACTTAGATGTTTAGATGTCCCAAAGTTTTACAATTAATGTTTGGAGAATCTACCTTGGCAAAAATAAGAGTCCTTGTTGTTTTATTGTTTGAGCTAAACAAGAATCCTATTGTTATGAATTCGGTGAAATCCTAAGCCCAGTTTATTATTTTTATTTAAACCTTTGAATTTAATCTTAACAACTTCCGAGAGAACAATATTTTATTGCTACATTGAGAAAAATCTTAAATCATTTTGAGAATCAAAAACATTTATAACATCCTTATTCCAAAGAATAATCATTCCACCCGAACTTCCAAAAGATTTTTGGAAAGTCCAACTCAATTTTATCACTAATAAACTTCTTTGAAAAATAAATGTTATTACTGTCTCATTGTTGGCTAAGGGGTACCTCAATTACTAAGGGTCACCCATTGCTAAGGGCACCTTCTTTGTTATTTGATTTGTTGAATGTCAAAATCTGTACATTGCATCATCTTAGTCTCCTTGTACTCGTTCAGAACTGGTTGGATAATCGGGTTTAAAGAAGAATGATGATGGCTACCTTGTATAGGTAAATTACTTTTTTACAATTTGTAACGACTCTCATTTTTCATCATTTGTAAGCACATTTGAGTAATAAAAATCCATTTTCTCTTGAGCACAAACCTCTGACATTCCATGAAAGGATTTGCATATTCATTTATGAACTGTTGAACCCGAAATTCTTCTTCTTGGCTTGATAGAAGAATTATCAACTTCCGTAGGTGTCACTCCAAGTCTCTTTCATTCATACAACATCCTTTTAGGGAGAAAACCATTTGACTTATAGGTAGAGCTTGCATCATCAGATAACTCCTCAATAGCACCCGGTTCGAATCTGGGTGGATAAGTAGGTGTTGAAGTGCTACTATCCTCAGTGAATCTGTAATTATTCTCCTATATTATGTCTTCAATGTTGATGATAAAGGTATCTTGAAAACCTACAAGAGGTTCTGCTCTCTCCTTTGGCTCTCTTAGATATATTTGAGTCTCAGAAGTTACATTGCATAATGTTTGAACTGCAAAGTTCTTCTTAATGGTGAAAATCACATTAGGAAGTGTATTTGAGTTTCTGGAAACATGGCCATCAATGGAAACCATCTTTAGAAGGGAAACCTTAACATGATTTTGCATACAAAAGAAATCAATACCCAGTCTGATATCGAACATGAACAATCTGTTAACCTCATTCATTACCCAATTTGGAATCACAACAGAAGGAGGAAAAATGGTGGGTGCAGAGATAATGGTTGGTTTTGGAAGTAAGGGTGGAAAATGAGAGGTTTTATGAAAGAGCGAATGTATATTAATGTAAGGTGTTATAGAAACTGGGATAGGGATGTGAATTTTTGGTAAAGAAGTGTTGAATCGAGTTTGGAAATTCTGAGGATCTAAACTTGGGATTATACTTGAGGGTGAACTTTCTTCTAGAGAAATTTGAAAACCTGGTTTTGATGTATGTGGAATAACATCAATATCCATATCAGATTCATCAGTAGTCTCTTTAGAAGTAACATAGGACGTAAGGTTTATGAATGAGTTTTGATGGACTGTTGTTGGATTGATTTGTGTTGGATTTGGATTAACCGGTTCTCTCAAAACCCGATTAAACTCCTTTGGTTGTTTATGTTGTTTCCTTTTTCTTGGCCGCCTTTTTTTCTTACCATAGTGAGCTGGATTTCTCAAATTCAAGTTTGAATTTGGAGATATATCCGTAACAGAAGCATCTGACTGAGGTGAAGTAATTTTAGCATTTTTCCAGCGTTTTTTACTCCTCCAATTACGAGATGTAGATTGATGTTTGACTTTCTCTTGGTGATCTTGAATTTCGGAAGAACTGATGATCTCATTCTTCTTGCTGATGATGTCTACCACCGTGACGAAAGATGTGTACATACCTAAGTTGGTGTGTATCCTTACTGATCTTGGTATGAAGTTGATTCCATGTCTATTTCTGATCTTCATTTTTATGGCGTTTAAGTCAGTTAGGCTGAGAGTAGCAGGATCAATACATAAGACCTCACCACAAATTCTACCCACTGCATGCATTAGATCCGAAGACCATAACTGGTATCGAATGCCATGTATTTCAATCCGGAAATCAATATCGATAGGAGCCTTGTTTGAAATACAGAAATTTTGACTCCATCGATTAATTGTAAAGATCATATCATCATGTACAAAAGAAAACAATAGATTTTTCCCTTTTGGAATGTGTGACACATAAAATAGTGCTTGGGTGGAATTGATTGGGAATAACTGAATGCTAGAAGTTGTTCCCAGGATGTTACCCATAGTAATAACAACTGCAGGCCATGAGCTGAACCTTGAAGTGGTGTATAGAACAAAAGCATTATGCCATCCTCCTAAGTTATTTGAATCCAAAGGAGATATCTCTAAAAATTCGCCATCTCTGGCTTTTTTGATAGAGATTGAGCTACGAGCAACAAACTTGTCACATAAGAAAGGTGATTTTTTGGAATGTAAAGATGTTGATCGTATAGACTTTGAAGGACTGGATTGTTTAGGAGTGAGTGATGATGATTTCCAAGTTTTCTTTGGTTGATTTCTTAGGATTTGAGTATATGAGATCTTAGGATTGGTGGATGCTGGAAGATTTGGGGAAGAAGTGTTAATAGAAGAGGAATAAATGATTAAACTTTCTAATGCAGTTGCCATTGCAAACCAACCTTCATAAAAAGGACCTGATGGAACATAAAAGGATGTAGGATTGGATTTAGAACTTGATTTCGAGATGTGAATATTCAGATAATATCCTCTCTCATTTCTATGTTTATTCACCATAAACCAGAACCCATTTTCTTCAAATTTCCAATGAGTTTTACCTACATCACCATTTTTTGCCACTTCAAAGAAGATTTCTTGTAAATATTTGGCTAAATTGGTAGATAAGGATCCATGAGAAGATCCATGGGAGAAGAATTCTGAGAAAGTAATGGATGAAAAAGGAGTTTTAGAACTACATGAAAACCTAAAAAATTTACGATCTATTTTGATGTATCTTTTTTCTGATTGCATGATGAAAAGGTTAGGAATGGAACTGGGAAAGGAAGGAATTCTTTAATCAAAGCTATGGAATCCTAGATCTAATCAGGGAAAAGGAAAAAGTTTTGGAAGATTTTGTTGAAACGAAGAAAGAGACTTGATATCTTGCTGGCTTCGTATGCATGACATATTTGATATTTTTTGCAAGGGTGCTAACTTGTTATGGGAAATCTGGAAATCAAGAAATCTGAAGGTTTTTGAGAACCATTCTCAACCAATACATTCTATTCTTCTCGAGTCCGATACAATTTTAATGATTACTTTAACCCAGAACTACAAGGTCGAAATAATTTTGAAGATACTACTATTGATGAAGACTCAGGTGCTGATTGGTTACCTTCTTCAGCTGGTACCATAGAAATAAATTTTGATGGTGCTGTTAAAGACCATAAATATGCCGTTGCAGTTGTAGCCGAGAACGCTGACACTGATTTCCAAGCTGCAGCCTCAACAACCATCAACCAAAATGACCCCCTTGTGGATGAAACTCACGGTGTCTTGCTAGATTTGAAACTATTTAAGAGGATATAATATGACGACAGTATAGTAGAGGGGGACTGCAAGCAAGTGATCAAGTAACTAAGCCAATAAATTTCAGCTATTCATTGGAGGATTAGAAGATTGATTGAAGATATTTTTGCACTATTTTAGCAGATTCAGATAATCAAGTTTTGTTTCATTGAACGAGATGCTAGTTCTGTAGCTCAAAATCTCGTAAGGTACGCTATATGTTATCAGATAAATATGTGGTGGACTTCTCCAACACCTCCTTCTTTCTTCCCTCAACTAGTTGATCTCTAGTTTTTTATTGTTTTATTTTTTGCGTTCTTTTTTTTTTTGTATATAAAATAAAATAAAATAAAAATCAATATATATATATATATATATATATATATATATAATTGTTATTAAAAGGTATGGTCTTTGTCTCAATGATAGCTAGGGCTATCAGACGGACGTCGTTTATCGAGGACCCCGATTCGGCGATCGAGATGCTCCGGATTGTGTTTTCAATTGGACGGTTGGGAAGCTTGTTAATATTAAGTATAGGTAGATCCGTGGATGTGGAATTTTTCTGAAAACACTCTCTCTCTCCCCCTCTTCCTCTCTGAAAACACTTAGACAATATTTTTTGAGAAAACATATGTTTCTTTCGAACCTTAATTTCTCAATTTCTTATATGGATTATGGATTCGTTGTTATTCAATGGATTAAATTCGTTATATGGTTTCTTAGATTCAGAAGATTGTTTCAAAATTGAAGCTTTTCGAATTGGGGGTTTTGAGTTTAGAAAATTCTAGGGTTTTTTACTCCTGTGTCTCAGCCAGCCATTAAAATCCATTAAGCTAAGAGATTCACTGTACAATTATTTCTCGAAGAACCCATTAATATCAACATCATAAAATGCAAAAGTAATGGAAAACCTATAAGTTTCTTATCCTTTTTGTCTTCCCAACCATGGCCAACTTCTTAACTTTCCTCTACATCACTCACATGCTTCCTTTGAAGGTTAGTAATTTCCCTATTTAATTACGTCCGTATCTAAAGTTGGATATGTTCTCATCTAGGTATTTAGATACTGTCAGCAAAAATTGCACCTATTTTCCTAGGGTTTTCTCTTGGTAAATGCCGTGTTTTGCGATTATTTTCGCTGACAAATGTAATGATGTTGAGTAGAAGATAATTTCATTACGAAATTAGTTAAAATCTATCAACATTACTTATTGTTCGAAGGAATGTAAGTTGATTTACCTAAGTCGATTTACTTTTGACAAGTTTATATCACTTATCTCAATTATCCCAACTGTAACACAAGTACTATTCTCATTAATCTGAATTGGAATTGCTGGATTTTTTTTAGCTGACTTGAATATTGAGAGGTTAAGAATAAGGCAGAAACATTTTATTAGAGTCGGGTAAAGGAGTGGGGACATGCTGAGGTTCTTTGAGAACAATATTTCTCGACGTGACTTTATAAAATCTAGGTATGCAATAATAGCTATGCATTTGAGATACCATTAATCCTGCTCAGATATAATAGATTTGTGCATTTGTAAAAGAAACTAAGAAATTTCCTATGGTGTTAATATTTTATTTATCCAATACAGAGAAGACAGGTTAGAGATCAAACTTTGGTCCTCATGTAGGCTTTAGGATGGGTTGTCTAAGATATGATATCAACTGACACATCCGCACGAATCAGAGGATTTAAAATGGAAAGATTACTGCCCGATAGTGTTCATGTTGGTTATCTCCCTCAATTTTGGTTGTCCAAGGTTGGCAAGGATGGTTATCCTACTTATGTGGGTTGTGCAAGGCTGGCAAGCCGGCGTAAAAATATGCCATACATTTATGAAATAAAATCTTTATGAGATAAGTCTCTATCCCTACCCTGATTTGCTCGGGAAAAAAAGGGCTTTCGTTTTTCGGTCATGTGATCCAATTATTAGGTGGTTTGAGGGATTAGTTTAACTTCTAAGTAGTTTAGGTTAGCGCGAAGCGGTTTGATGTTTTGATTGTTATCCGTATGTGGGTTTTGTAAACTATAAGCAATGTGCACAACACACATATATGGTAGTTGGGATGTTCCTGGGATTCAATATGATAGGAAATAGAAGACCTCTTTTAAGATTCATTTACTCTTCTTAAGGGTTGTGCAATAATCACTCTACTTATTCACTCACATGCTTCCTTTGAAGGTTAGTAATTTCCCTATTTAATTACGTCTGTATCTAAAGCTGGATATGTTCTCATCTAGGTATTTAGCTACTGTCAGCAAAAATTGCACCTATTTTCCTAGGGTTTGCTCTTGGTAAATGCCGTGTTTTGCAATTATTTTTGCTGACAAATGTAATGATGTTGAGTAGAAGATAATTTCATTACGAAATTAGTTAAAATCTATCAACCTTACTTATTGTTCGAAGGAATGTAAGTTGATTTACCTAAGTCGATTTACTTTTGACAAGTTTATATCACTTATCTCAATTATCCCAACTGTAACACAAGTACTATTCTCATTAATCTGAATTGGAATTGCTGGATTTTTTTAGCTGACTTGAATATTGAGAGGTTAAGAATAAGGCAGAAACATTTTATTAGAGTCGGGTAAAGGAGTGGGGACATGCTGAGGTTCTTTGAGAACAATATTTCTCGACGTGACTTTATAAAATCTAGGTATGCAATAATAGCTATGCATTTGAGATACCATTAATCCTGCTCAGATATAATAGATTTGTGCATTTGTAAAAGAAACTAAGAAATTTCCTATGGTGTTAATATTTTATTTATCCAATACAGAGAAGACAGGTTAGAGATCAAACTTTGGTCCTCATGTAGGCTTTAGGATGGGTTGTCTAAGATATGATCTCAACTGACACATCCGCACGAATCAGAGGATTTAAAATGGAAAGATTACTGCCCGATAGTGTTCATGTTGGTTATCTCCCTCAATTTTGGTTGTACAAGGTTGGCAAGGATGGTTATCCTACTTATGTGGGTTGTGCAAGGCTGGCAAGCCGGCGTAAAAATATGCCATACATTTATGAAATAAAATCTTTATGAGATAAGTCTCTATCCCTACCCTGATTTGCTCGGGAAAAAAAGGGCTTTCGTTTTTCGGTCATGTGATCCAATTATTAGGTGGTTTGAGGGATTAGTTTAACTTTTAAGTAGTTTAGGTTAGCGCGAAGCGGTTTGATGTTTTGATTGTTATCCGTATGTGGGTTTCGTAAACTATAAGCAATGTGCACAACACACATATATGGTAGTTGGGATGTTCCTGGGATTCAATATGATAGGAAATAGAAGACCTCTTTTAAGCTTCATTTACTCTTCTTTAGGGTTGTGCAATAATTACTCTACTTATCCTCTACCATTACTGCAATTTTTTTTTTATATATCTTTGCTTACTACTCTTGATGTTGTCGTGTTATTTTTGCAAAAAAACCATGTATCTCGCTTAGATTCTGGATAACTTGCACCTCAAGAGTTAAAATTTTCCTTAGCACTACATACCACATCATAAGATGTCGTAAATGAAATAAATATGACATGAGTAATGACAATTATTTACCGAGTATCCGTATTTTCTGCTAATTTATAATATTATTGGTTTTTGAATTGTGAATTTTAAGATCAGAGTAGTAGTTGCATGGCTTTTTGTCACATGTTATACGTGGATTTTGAAACTTTCAGTAAATTGCATATGAAGTTTGGTTTATCTTTAGTGTCTAGGTGGAAGAAGTAATAATGGTCGATATAGGTCAACATTGTTTGTAATGTGAAATTAGATGACGTAAAAATATTGTTGTTGCACAACAACTTAGACTATGAATTCTTTGCACATATGTTTCGAGTTAAACTTTGTAAATTTATTTTATAGTCGGAACTTAATTGAGTATCTAAAGTGTTTGCTGGCTGTAGGTTGGTTAGTACTTGCGAAATTTAATTAGTATTTAGCTTAAAACTAACAATTATGTTGCGATTTGGTCGATTGTTTCACAACAACTTAGGGACATTAGGGGCCACTTGATGGGTCATGGGAGTCTATCTTCGTAGATTTTATAGGTTACAATAATATAGTCGTTTGTAAGAATTTGGAAGTAAAGTGTATATGTCCTGTTTTTGAATACATTAATATTGTTAAAGTTGATTTCTATTTATTAAGTGCTTCCATTACGTTGGTAATAATACTTCTACCATCTTGGTGTTTAGTGTAATCTTACTTAGACATATAGTGGATATTCAAATGATTTGGTAACTCAATAACTGTAATTATAAGGGTCATGAATTCTTCTTAAAATACTGCACCGGCAAAGATGATATTTGTGTCATTTCTCTAGATGTTTTGATGGGGTTTCCCTGTAGCACGTTTTCCTTTTCCTTTTAGGTAGCAAGTAGATGGTCAGGTATTACTATGTTTTCAAGTTCTGTGTGAGGTTAAAACTTCCCTTTTTTTGTACAAATAATCATTTCATGTATTGGGTGCAAAATGTAGGCAATCTTTTATTGCAACTTTCAGTAGTAGTGCGGCTGTTACATCTTTTCTTCCTCCGAGCAGTAACTTATAGTCACAGGGTTCGGTACTGTAAGAATGAATTATTGTATGGAATTGTTGGAAACAATTTTGTCACAAGTACCTGTTGGCTTCTTTTATAAATTCTTTGTTAAATGAATAAAGATATTTTCTTTAGATGAATCATGGAATCATAGAATATATATTTTCATATGCATTGTTATGTTTTTTATGAAAAGATAGATTTGGGTTCATTTATATTTTTTGTGTTATGTAAAAAGTTTTATGACGAGTTTTCAGTTGTTGCAGCACATTAGAATCTGGATGAGTATTATATAGATTGCTTAAGGATGAATTGTGCAACGAATTGTTGGGGCTATGGAAGGTTATCAAGCAGGTCAAATTCTTCATCGAAGTTGTAGGTACATGTTCCTAATCAGTCTGTGTTCCTTTCATTAATAAGCTTATGAGTCATTTTTGTTGATGTCTTAACTGACTATGTAGTTTACAGTAGTTGGTAAATTAAAAACCAATGATCTGTGTTCCTTACATTAATAGACGTCTTAATTGATTATGTAGTTCGCAGTAGTTGGTAAATTAAAAATCAATGACTACCCGTGGTAAATACCATTTGATGTGTTTCTGGAAGGCTAATCGACAGAGCTTTGAAATGTAATATTTTTTCCTTCCTTTAGTCACTCGAGGTCTCTTAGAAGAGAACTGTTTCTGTAAGTGATTTTTCAACTTTAGAAGGAATTCATTGATGTATTCTCAATAACAATGTATGATGTTCATGGACAACATATTGATAGTCAATTAGTGACACCATTGGAAATTTGAGTCAGTCTAGAGAGGGTATAAAATGGCAAGCAAGACCACTTGAGAGAATAACTTAGAGACGTTTGCATTGAAAGAAGAGATTACTTTAGTTTTGTTCAATAAATATATGGCTAGATTTTTCAATCCAGACCATGCAATTTGGGATCACCAGTTCAGACTTGGTAGACATGTTTTTATTATTAAGTGGCACCGTTGAGCCGTTTAATGATACTAATTGATTACACTGATTAGTAAAACACATGTACTGACAAAAACTCTGAAGGTTGGCGAATTCATAACTTGAATGAAGGTTGGGAACTTTGGACTAAGCAAGCTCCTTAAGGCAAAGAGACCTCACGATAAATGTCAGGTAATTGGAAATACAGAGAGTTGCAAGTATTATGATTCATAATATTTAGATAAATCTTTTCATGCATAGAGCATGTTGCCTTCATTGTTTAAACATACACCAATGCATTAGATCACCCGGATAAAAGCAATGGATCATACCGAAACAAAGTTTTTTGGTTACAAGACGAGAACATAAGTCTGTGGTTTAACCACAGAGAAAAAAATAATTGATTTTGTATTAGTTATTAAATCTCCACATGTTGCTAAGATAATACAAAATCCTGCCAATTTTGTACTTATATATCATAACTCCCTGTCTCTATTTGTATTAGTTGTTCAGAACAAAACACTTAGGGAAAGTAAAAAAAAAAACAATGGCGTTGTAACGCTCTTCCATGGGACCCAACTTAAATCCTTGCAAGATTTTTGCTTTGTGGTGGAAAATGGGTCCCAAGTTGTTGCACAGACATCAAGATGCTTCCTTTTAAGATGTGTTAAATAAATCTCAGGCCTTCTAATCATTCATCATAGTATTATTTAAGAGTGATTCACAATGATGAAAAGGTTTCTGATGTTTCCAAATAGCATCGACTATGTGGTTTCTAGCCCAATCCACTCGATGCTTCAGTTAAGTTACTTAAATTAGGATCTAAATATTTGATTGTGAAGTAAGATGAATTTGCGCATATTTTATTTTAGTTTTATTTTTGTTTGTTTAAAGCAATCAGTGTTAAATGCAGCGCATGGTTCTACCCATAAATCACATGGAGATGTCTTGCTGAACCACTTGCTGGAAGACACGTCATGCATACATTCACTAATCATATGCATAAATCCTTCACCCGAGCCATGTTTTCTCATTCTTACCGTCCCAAGGACTGACAATCAGGTACATCCCTTCTCTTTTGTGGACATATGTATGCTTGGAAGCTGAGATTACTCACTGATGTGCATTTCTTTTATGTAGAGTGTCATGTTTGTTCAATAGATTTTTGTTGCTCTCTCATTGCATTCTTTGTTCACTTGAACTGGATTTGTGCATCAAATGTGTCTGGAGATGACTGTTCAGCCTTTTGTGAATATTAATATATTCTCAAATTATTTATGCACATGACAAACCAATTTTTGACTTCAGCGGACGGTATTGTTGGCGTATGTAGACGCTGCACACTTTATTTGCTTCTTCAATAGTATAAATGTTCATGATTTTTTTTTTAAAAACTCTTTTATTTGCCGATTCCTGAAGGTTAAGTTGTATCATATGGTATGTACAAGAGTCAATTCAAAGAACCACTTAAAATATGTGACCATCACATGTTCCATACTTTTCTTCTTCCCATCATTCAAAATAACCATCTTTTTATTTTCAAACAAAAGAGTTAATATAAACCACTTATGCTTGGTCGTTTACTTTTGGGAAAGGCTGTGATGAGTCCCGAAGTGCAAAGAAGTGATGAGCAGATAAAATGAACATAGTTTGCTGCTAAGTTCTCACAGAAGTTCTCTTATTCTTTTTGTAATTGTTTTGTATATATGATTAGGTCCTTTTTAGGGGCTCCGACTTAAACTGACATGATGGATCTCTCCGCAGAAGCTAATGTTTCATCTTCAACAACAAAGTTGGAGATGCTCTTGAGTTTTCTCAACAAGAGTTTGCACCAAAAGGACGAAGATAATGTAAGTCGTTAGCCATCTTCTCTTAGCAGAGTTATTAATTACTTGACTTTATGCTCATTGAATACATCAAGCCTATTCTTGGTGAATATCAGACGTGTGAATATAGGATGGGAGTATTAGGAAATGATATTTTCCATGTAAACCCAGCAGTGGCTAAATATTTGAAGTTTGTGGTCGGTTGCTAACAGAAGTGAAGGAAAATAAGAGAACGTGGTGTTGAGGAGTAAAAGCTTTGGAACTTTGTTTTAAACTTCGTTGTCAGGTGATGAAAATATTGGATGAGTAGTAGAAATATTTAGGAATAAATTATTATCTTCATTTTCATCAGTATTTCATGATAATTTTGAAATTGATTTTCTAGTGTAATGAAAGACCACACTGGGAATATTTATCGCAAGTTTAATGAGCTAAATGATATACAGGCAGGAAAATCTCTCATGGTTAAAGTGTAAGTCTTGCTCCAGTGATAGAGCAATCAACTCCTCCTCGACGAAAGCGTAACGACTCCACACTGTGATTATCTTTTCAGAATTCAAATTTATGCACGTCATGGTAGTGTTGTCATCATTCATATTATTAATATGAAACTAAGTGACTGTGAAATGCAGAGTGATTAGTTAATTGCTGTCGTTTCAAAGAATCAGATATGGAATTTCGAACTTTATATGCCAAGCCCATGCTTATTCAGTGGTCATGTTTTTTCTTTAATTACCATATATATCTGCTGTAGTTGTTTAGATATATGTTGTATATGAGGCCCTGTAGAATAAAACTATAAATTCATAAGTTGCAAATTGAATTATGTTTTGTTTGTAGTTTGTAGGAATTAGTAGTGCCTTACTACAGTCGTTCCTTCCATTAGTGCATGACATGTTGATGTTTATGAATAAGAGTTTCTTTACCACCACTGAAATGCAGTCTCTTTGCTTTTCATGAATAGTGATGTTTTCTAAATTCTTAAAATGTTCTTTTTTCAGAAGCAGCACAAGGTGGTTATGAGAGTCCAAAATGTCTAATCAGTGTAGACATAAGTAATCAATAAATTGTAATTATATTTTTTTTTTCCTGACAAGAGGATGGCATGATTGAAAAAAATAATAAAAGCAAAGCTACATGTTTAGGACATTACCTGACCTTAACCAAGATACGTCCATGATAAGTACCATGTGTAGTATAAATAGGCTTTACTATGAATCTACACTTATAATTCATGCCTGCTCTAACACTGAAAGGGGTACATTGGACACATGATTACAGTTAGCAAGATATAATGCAAGTAATATACACATACACTAGATATTAATGGTCAAACAAAAGTTTCAACTAGGTATCTTATTGAGTTCTTTATGTATTCGATAGTTTGAAAATAAAAAGAATTTTTTTTCCCATCATAGAAAATGGTTAATAAGTTGACAATGAGATGTTATTTTATCCTTTTCTTAGTTGGAAAGTCATTTTTCACATATTTGATGGCTATTATGGGTCTAAAATATATGCAGAGGTCTATGCTTGGTATGTGAGTTTGAAATTAAGTCATTTGTTTTTCTTGCACTAATGCAATATGATTTTTCTTTTCAGTCTTGGTCTTTTATTAAGAAAAGCCTATTGGCCTATCTGACCATCTACAACTTATGACGGTCCATAACTTACTTTTTCCTCGATTGGCTTATTTTCTGTTTAGATGAAGAAGAGCAAAGTGAATAATGGTTACACTCAGGGAAGGTAAAAAGCATTGAAATGTTTTCCTAACAGTTGACAATCTTACTTAATGTATACTGATCAAGCATCTTTATCGAATTCTGCTTGTTGATCATGAAAGAGAACTTAGTGAAACAAATAAAAACAATGAAAAACGGCGACAAATTTACAAGAGCTTCTGGATAGTATTGCAGAAGGTATCGATTCTTTTATTGTTTCTTCTGCTTGAGGTTATTGATTAAAATTTACTACCAAAGCGATTTTTCAATGCTAATTTGTCGACATATAAAACATAACATGGTGTATTGACTTCTTAAATTTGTGGAGGTATACCAAACTGTTGTCACATCGCAGACATATAGACGGAGGTGGTTATCTTAGACAAGTGATATGATTAGCATCCAAGTAGCATTTCTTAGACACTACAAAGGTTGATGAAGTTAAAGTAAGATAAATCATCCCTGGATATTTCCACTGACTTTATCTATTTCGAATTTATGGGGGTGGTATATATATATATATATATATTTTCCATGGTTTATAGGCTTTGTTAGCATCAAAGATTCTGACATATTAGTCATAGTTAATGAGTTCAGTCCTACCATAAAATTGTGGGTATCGGTAGCAGAATTGCCGGTGTTGTCTCTGTAATTGACAACAGTGGATGCTATAATAGAAAACTCGCGCATTGACCTGATTCGGAAAACATGTTGATTGCCAGCAGAAGACATTAGGTGAGTTGCATCTATCTAAGATAACACCTAAAATCCCACAAATAATTCTGATGCACATGAAGGGTTGCGGTCTTGTTAAGACCAGTCTATCAGATGAACGGGTTGTTGTACATGATATCAGTGTGAAACATGGGTTTCACTAAGGAGCTAGAGGATGGATACAGAGACTATGATGGAGGTTTATAAAGGGTAACATAAGT